>CAWUFW010011877.1:0-582626 GCA_963921515.1 Calotriton arnoldi
CTCAGGACATTTCTGCTACCAACACTTCCAACTCATCTGGGAACTTCGGATTCCAATCCCAATGTACAGCACCCACCATCCTGTGCACTATCCTCACACATGTATGTAAATAAACTCACTAATACACCATACTTGCCTCTGTTGTGATTCCAACGTTGTTTTTGTCATGGAGATGATGATCTGCTAAATGACACTGTGCATGCTAACTGCTACAGCAAGTTCAACACCGTCATGTGAGTCATGGAGACGTGACACATATGAGGGAGACACACCACTATGGTCTATGGTGAGGCCACTTGTTTTTCACTCGCTTACTGGCAATCACTCTGTCTATGTGTTTGGTGTATTGTAACCGTGCGGGACTCGCACTGTTAGCGCGCTGCTCTCATGTGTTTGCTTTGCACTTTTTAGCCCATTTTAAACTTTTAAACTCGGATTCACCTTTTAACTTACTGTATTGCTGACATTCGCCCCGTTCCACCGCGGCTGGGTGCCGTTTGTTGTGGAGGGCGTTAATTGGTCTCTGTGCCTCCCTTCAGGGTGACGCATTTCCGGGTTGCAGGGGGCAGGGGGCGGTACTGGCCATCAGCGCTCACCAATTTAATATGGTGGGGCCACGGACGCGCAGCGGTCTATGGTGAGGCCACTTGTTTTTCACTCGCTTACTGGCAATTACTCTGTCTTTGTGTTTGGTGTATTGTAAGCCTGCGGGACTCGCACTGTTAGCGCGCTGCTCTCATGTGTTTGCTTTGCACTTTTTAGCCCATTTTAAACTTTTAAACTCGAATTCACCTTTTAACTTACTGTATTGCTGACATTCGCCCCGTTCCACCGCGGCTGGGTGCCGTTTGTTGTGGAGGGCGTTAATTGGTCTCTGTGCCTCCCTTCTGGGTGACGCATTTCCGGGTTGCAGGGGGGCAGGGGGCGGTACTGGCCATCAGCGCTCACCTATTTAATATGGTGGGGCCGTGGACGCGCAGCGGTCTATGGTGAGGCCACTTGTTTTTCACTCGCTTACTGGCAATCACTCTGTCTATGTGTTTGGTGTATTGTAACCCTGCGGGACTCGCACTGTTAGCGCGCTGCTCTCATGTGTTTGCTTTGCACTTTTTAGCCCATTTTAAACTTTTAAACTCGGATTCACCTTTTAACTTACTGTATTGCTGACATTCGCCCTGTTCCACCGCGGCTGGGTGCCGTTTGTTGTGGAGGGCGTTAATTGGTCTCTGTGCCTCCCTTCAGGGTGACGCATTTCCGGGTTGCAGGGGGCAGGGGGCGGTACTGGCCATCAGCGCTCACCTATTTAATATGGTGGGGCCGCGGACGCGCAGCGGACGTGCCGCTGGTGCGCCAAAGGTGCACCTAAGGCAAGCCCGTCTGCCCCGTCCACGCCTGGCCGCCGCCAGACGCCAGATATGCTGACAATCTGGGCAGAGACAAGCCCACTTATACTAGCAGAGATTTGTTGGCTATTAGGGAGGCAGCGAAACCTTGTGCTCACTCTCTGGGCAGGGTGCCTGAAGGTCCCTTCTGTTGTATATACTGTGGCTTTGACTCTTGGGCCATTAACCTGCCTTTTACGAAATCCCTCTCGGTGGGGCACAATATTAAGATCTGCAGTTTGAATTGTCGCTCGCTAGTGAAACATTTTCTTGATGTTTACGAGCTACTGCAGAATGAAGATCCTGATGCTCTCTTCCTAACGGAAACCTGGCTGTCTGCCGATACGGTAGCTGAGCCCGGCCTGGCGCTCCCCAATGGCTTCAATATCATGACTCTTAACAGAGACTCTAGGGGGGGCGGGATTGCAGTAATTTTTAAATCCCACTATACCTGCACCTTTGCCAAAATGGCTGTGGCAAGCTGTGAGTGTGCACGTTTTGGGATCTCTTTTAACGCAGGTTTTACCATGTCTGGACTGTTGATCTACCGGCCCCCAGGCCCCTCTAAAGAGTTCAGGACAGCTCTCATAGAATCAGTTAGTTCGTTGGTAACGAAAGCAGCCAACTTTACTATCATTGGCGACCTGAATTTACATTTGGATAGTCCTCTGGATTCGGAGATAGGGAACTTTCTGGTGGATTTTGAGGCCTGTCAGCTGGTTCAACTGGTCCAAGGCCCCACTCACTGTGCTGGCCATCTGCTGGATCCAGTCTTTTCGAATCTCTGCTCCCTCACAGTGAATCCCCCAGTCCCGGTGTGCTGGTCGGACCACTACCTGATATCTATGATTCTTACGGGGGTAGAGCCTTTTCAGAAGATGGCTCAACATTCCTCCTTCAGGCGCCCTTGGCACAAACTAAAGACCGAACAATTTCACGCCCTTCTGTCTATAAATGCCCTTAACTTACCAGATGAGCCGGATGAGGCTGACAAAGCACTGTTGGACTGGATCCAACAGTCACTAGATGTGCTCATTCCAGCTATGTGGTCTAAGTGCCGCAACACCAAGTCCAGTCCATGGTATAGTGATAAACTTGCCAGCATGCGTAAAATCTGCAAAAGGTTGGAACGGGCGTGGAGACGTGACTATGACTCTTTCTCCAAGGGGCTGTATCAGGCAGCTATTAAGGATTACCACAGGGCCATCCAGTCAGAGCGGGCAGCCTATTACGCAGCTGAGATCAAGTGCAGTAAAAACCCCACCAAATGTATCTTTGGTATACTCAAGGATCTTAAACAGGCAGGGCTACCCCCAGCACCTCGCATTACATCAGACGAGCAATGTGAGGCTCTGGCCACCTTTTTCGTGGAAAAGGTGGAAAATATCTATTATTCTTTCTCACCAGCTCCTTTAGCTCTGGGTCCAGCACTCAGTTCCTGTACCACCCACACTCTTGCGTCCTTTCCATCAATCTCTCAGGACGAGCTGCTTGTGCTATGCAGCAAGTTGAAATCAGGCCCCCCTGCTGACCCCCTTAAACCGGAGCATTTTATGAACTCCTTACCCATGCTCCTGTCTCCTCTGTGTCAGGTGATCAATTTGTCCCTGTCCAGAGCAATTGTCCCTAGAACATGGAAGCAAGCGAGGGTGACTCCCCTGTTAAAAAAGCCTTCCCTGGACACAACCAAATTGGAGAATTTTCGTCCCATTTCTCTCCTGCCTTGGATATCTAAGATTGCGGAGTCCCATGTCAACTCCATTCTGACAGGCTACCTGGAAGACAATAAGCTCTTGGACATCTCTCAGAATGGCTTTCGCCCTGGCCACAGCACGGAGTCAGCCCTCCTAGTAGTGACTGAACATCTGAGGGCCGCATTGGATGAGGGACGTACGTCAGCACTGATTTTATTAGACCTCAGTGCTGCGTTTGATACGGTCTCTCACCAGATTCTGTTGCAACGGCTGGAGAAGGCGGGGATTACGGACTTAGCCCTTGACTGGTTCGCCTCCTTCCACTCTGAGAGGACCTTTCAGGTGTCGGCTCCCCCGTTTTCCTCCCGGATCCATAATATTCATCAAGGGGTGCCACAAGGCTCAGCACTGAGCCCTACGCTGTTCAATTTGTATGTTCAACCTCTGGCAGCGGTGGCTAGGAGTAGAGGTTTGACACTGGTATTATACGCCGACGATACTCAGTTGGTGGTGGCACTTTCTGGTAATTCAGCACAGGATGCCTGTATGTTTCGGAGCAATCTTATGGCCATCTCTGAGTGGATGTCTGCCAACTGTCTGCAGCTTAACGCAAGCAAGACTGAAATCCTGTTGGTTGGGCGGGACGGTGAGCTGTGGAGCGAACATTGGTGGCCCACTACCCTGGGCTGTGTCCCTACCCCCAAACAGATAGTAAAGAATCTGGGTGTTTGGGTGGACTCCGCTCTCAGTTTTCAGGCCCAAACCAAGAAAGTGGCAGGGACCTGCATGGGTATTTTGCGGGGGCTTAAACCATTGCTAGGTTATTTTGACCCGTCCACTCGGCAAGTTATCATTCAGGCTGCCATTCTGTCGAGATTGGATTATGCCAATTCGCTTTATTTGGGTTCCAACAAGTCAGAGATCTTAAGATTACAGAGAGTCCAGAATGCGGCGGCCAGAATCCTCCTTGGCCTTCCGAGGACTTGCTCCACCTCTGTTGCCATTCGCCGACTACATTGGTTGCCAGTGGCCAGACGTGTGGAATTTAAATCTCTGTGCATTGCTTTTAAGATCTTGAAATCCTCCCCCCCGGCCATCTTGGCCACCCTGCTCTCGCCCTACATTCCCCCCGCCAACTTCGCTCGATGGACCAAAACTTGGCGGTGGTTCCGAGGGTGAGGAGAGCACGGGCCGGGGGACGTGCTTTCTGCACACTGGCGGCCAAACTTTGGAACTCTCTCCCACTGTCCATTCGTAGCCTTAACAATTATTTGGCATTTCGCAAGGCCACCAAGACTTATCTTTTTCCCCCACTGTAGGTTTTCTTGCCTCCTGGTGGCCTCTCCTCTTGACTGTTTTAGCGCCGGGACGCTCCTTTGCTGGAGCAGCTGTGCGCTCTATAAGCTATATAACATAACAACATAACTAGGGCAACACAACACATACACACCAGGGCCATCTGACTCATCGCCTACACTGATGTTGCCAGGAAATACAGTGGAATGCACAGACACCACACCTATTCACAGTCTGTGTTAACTAGCCCACAGGTGCAGTAAGCAAATGTCAGTCAGATGTGTGACCACAGACAACGCACATCCCAAAGTGAAGCACAGGTTTATTACACATTTGCAACATGTTGTTTCCACTACAGATGCAAGGTAATCCCACGTGGCAGTGGCCACACAGTCAACAAATGTAGAAGAAATAAAGTCCAGGGGTGTGGGGCACATCACCTGTAGGGAAACGACTGCTTCCACCCTGGAAGTTGAATCATGGTGTCGGGGGACCCGAGTTGACCAAACAACTCTGAAAGCACCCTGTGAAGGACAGACATGACACACAGTCAAAAGCACTGAAGAACAGGACAGAACTGTAATACTCATGCCCAATACATGTCACAAGATACCTACACAAAACCAAGTTAGCATGTCAACACTGTTGGGGAGTACAGACTACCTGTAAGGACACATCGCTGCACGCATCCAGTCAAGTAGCACATGGCCACACTCAAACAGCAACAGAGCACCACCAACACATATCATGCAAACTCAAATCATTGACATGACATCTCTGGATACTCGCATTCAGCTGAAGAAGTTGGTGATGAGCTGTGTGCGGACATCACCATCATCATCATCATCATCACTGGCATCGTGGCCCAGGCCAGGATCCTCCACAGGTGGCGGATGTTGGTCATCGTCATCCAGGATGAGAGGCAACTCCTTCCGCACTGCCAGGTTGTGTAGCATGCAGCAGACGATGACAATCTTGCACACCTTTGCTGGGGCATATGGGAGGGCCCTTCCTGTCTTGTCCAGGCAGCGAAAGCGGCTCTTCAGGAGACCAAATGTCCGCTCGATCACTCTCCTGGTCCGACCATGTGCCTCATTGTAGCGCATCTGGGCTGGTGTCACAGGGTTCCTGAGGGGTGTCAGCAACCACGGCATGTTGGGGTATCCGGAGTCACCTACATACAGACAATTGCACATTAGCTGAGTTGGGTAAAGAGGGTGGAATACAACATTGCCGAACACACACAATGGTAAAAAGTCAGTACACACCGACAAGCCAGGCACGCTGGTTCTGCATCTGTGACATCATCCTCGGGATGCGACTACTCCTCATCACGTAGGCATCGTGTGCAGAACCGGGGAAACGTGCACACACATGTGAGATGCTCATATCTGCAAGACATACCACCAGAGCATTGATAGAATGGTAATGTTTCCTGTTCCTGTATGCCTGCTCATGTGCCTGTGGTGGTACCAAAGCCACATGTGTCCCATCAATGGAGCCAATGACATGTGGCATCCTCCCCAGGGCATAGAAGTCACTCTTGACGTCAGTGAGTTGTTGACGTTTAGGGAAATAGATGTACTGGTTCAGGTATCTCAACATTGCCTCCAAAACATCGCGTAGCACACGGCTGAACATGGTCTGTGACATCCCACCAGCAGACGCCACAGTGTGTTGAAAGGTACCGGTGGCAAAGAAGTTTAGGGCTGCCATCACCTTCACCTTGGGGGTCAGCGCTGTAGGGTATGTCCGGCCAGGTTGCAAATGTGGGGCCAACCGCACCGTCAATTCCTCAATCAGCGGCCTGTTGAAGCAGTACCGTCAGATGCAGTCACGTTCAACCATGGTTGCAAGGTCAGGGAATGGTCTATGGACAGCTGGTGCCCTGCAGTGCATAGGTGAACAAAGAAAGATTGTCAGTCACCCCACATATGTGGCATTGACCATACTCAATATCACATGATACATCATTACAAGACACAAGTACTTGATGTGTGTGCCGTTCTGTATGGACATATATGGCACCTACATGGCCAACATCTAACATCACAGTTCAACATGTGTTGACAACAAGTTCCAGGTCGTGCTACGGGAAATCATTAGGCTGTGTCACAGTACCCATGTACTGCTGTCACGTTCCAAACACACACCACAGTGACAATTGAGGACAGATGTGCCACAGGCATCACAGCTCATTGACAGGTAGATTCCCAGGGACCCTGTATTGCCACATGGACAGTGGCCAGACATGGCGTATCATGTACACGTCAGCAAAACAACCATGACTCCCACAGGTAGTGGCCCCTGTTGCCTCTGCAGGACAGATATGGACGTCTGTGACACACACACGCACATCAAAGTAGATGCACAAACAATGTGGATGTGGAGACTGTCTCCCATTGTGCACATTGAATCAGAGACATCTGAAACACAACATGCACACAGACTGTGGAGGGCCATCACTATTGTGGCAATGGGTCACCCTGTGACGTACATACCTTCCCACATGGGGCTCAGGGTGTATGTGACATGACCTACACATACACAACCTGGAAATGTGACCATGCCACATGCCCTGAACTGAACATTTGCACATCACAGTGGTCATGTGCACAACACACAAAGGATTCTGTCCCCATGAACACGTGCACAGCCTGGGAGTGGCTGCCCCCAAGTGCCGCCCAAAAAAACACATGTTGACCCCCATACACACACAGGTAATGCAGCCTTACATGCCTTAGGATACAGTGTGGACAGGCTGTGGTGTTGTAGGTGTGCCCCAGAGTCCCTGGCAAGTAATTGTGGCTGGCATATGTTCACCAGTGACAACCATGGTGACATATGCGAGTGATTTGTACAGGGACGCGTTGTACAGCAATGGACCGATTGGTGCGCACGCATTGGCCATTGCATATGATGTGGACGGATGCGTGTTATCATCCGATATACACTTTGTACAGCAATGGACCGATCGGTGCGCACGCATTGGCCATTGCATATGATGTGGACGGAAATACGCGTTGTACAGCAATGGTCCGATCGGTGCGCACGCATTGACCATTGCATATGATGTGGACGGATGCGTGTTGTCATCCGATATACGCGTTGTACAGCAATGGACCGATCGGTGCGCACGCATTGGCCATTGCATATGATGTGGATGGATGCGTGTTGTCATCCGATATACGCATTGTACAGCAATGGACCGATCGGTGCGCACGCATTGGCCATTGCATATGATGTGGACGGAAATACGCGTTGTACAGCAATGGACCGATCGGTGCGCACGCATTGGCCATTGCATTTGATGTGGAGGGAAATACGCGTTGTACAGCAATGGACCGATCGGTGCGCACGCATTGGCCATTGCATTTGATGTGGATGGAAATACGCGTTGTACAGCAATGGACCAATTGGTGCGCACGCATTGGCCATTGCATTTGATGTGGACGGAAATACGTGTTGTACAGCAATGGACCGATCGGTGCGCACGCATTGGCCATTGCATATGATGTGGACGGATGCGTGTTGTCATCCGATATACGCGTTGTACAGCAATGGACCGATCGGTGCGCACGCATTGGCCATTGCATTTGATGTGGAGGGAAATACGCGTTGTACAGCAATGGACCGATCGGTGCGCACGCATTGGCCATTGCATTTGATGTGGACGGAAATACGTGTTGTACAGCAATGGACCGATCGGTGCGCACGCATTGGCCATTGCATATGATGTGGACGGGTGCGTGTTGTTTTTCGAAATACGCGTTGTACAGCAATGGTCTGATCGGTGCGCACGCATTGGCTATGGCCTGACATGGTAACGGACGCGTTTTCGAAGCTTTAACGAGTCTGATGCAGTGAATTCAGTTGGCCACCCACAACAATGTTGCAAATTCATGGGTGTCATGAAGTTGAACGTTTGAAGGATGCTGTCGGCGTGTATAAGTGGTGCAATTCCATGGATTGGCCAGATTCAGAAGATGCAAACGACTTGGACCTATCACTTTGGACACATGGGACAGTATCTGCCTCTGCAGCACACATATAATGCTGGCTGTTCCCCTGAGAGCTCACTTGCCTGCACTACATGCTCCAGGACGACATCTGCCACCACCACTGCTGCTGTCTCTGCATCCTCTGGCTACTGCAATGGCACGTACTATGGAGAGAGCCCCAGCCTTCAGCACTGAGGAGAACCAGGCCCTGCTGGACAGCCTCCTTCCACAGTACAGCAAGCTGTATGGGAAACCAGGGGAGCAGGTGAGTGTGCTGTCCACTGCCTTACTAATTGTGCATGTTGTCTGACTAGCAAGACTTACAGTGTGCACACCACTGGCTAGCATGCTCACTGAGTAGTTGTCAGCCCCCAAAGTGTGTAGTTACATGCACTGAACAGGTATAGTGCAGTAACAGTGCATTCCAACAAGGTTTGACTTCCCAGGCAATGATACCATGTGGTAACTGCTGGCAAACTGTCCATAGCCATAGTTGCACTGCCTGTGTACATCATATGCCCCTGTGATTGAGACATGTATATCCAACTGTGTGATGCACGGAAATGTTGCATGTGTAGTAATGGCCTTTTCACTTTGTCATCCTCACAGGTTGATGCCCACCAGAAGCAGGACATCTGGCTGACCATCGCCCGGGCAGTACGATCGGTGGGGGTCTACAGGCGCAGGATCCGCAACTGCCAGAAGAGGTGGCAGGACCTTCGGGGCTGGACCCGGAGGATCGCAAGGGTCCAGCTGAAGCTGTCGCCTCCTCGCAGGAGGGGCGGACACCGGACCCTGACCCCCCACATGCTCCGGATCCTGGCGGTGTTCTTCCTGACCTGGATGGGCAGCTGAAGGCCAGACAGCAGCAAGGAGGGGGTAAGTGCTAGCCTCAACTGTGTACTATGCCTGACATGCTCTATGCACTCCTTTAGCCTGGCTCCACTTCCACAGTACAACTGTCATGTCATCCTGGACTCATGTCCCTCACTTGTGTTATGCCCCCTCCTCATCTGATACACAGGTGTGGCCCTTAGAGTCTGTGACTTAGGTCACTTGGGTACTGTGTACTTGCAGTTACCTGTGGTTCAAGTTGGGGACAGCATCAGTTACAGGAACTTTGTGGTGGGCTGCATGGGTGGTACAATTGCTCACAATGCCTGTGATCTGACATGTACTCTGGGTATGGCTTTAACATGTGTTCCAATTGCTGCTCTGACTCACCACATGTCTGGGGTATGTGCCACACACCCATGCTGCAGCAGAGACCAAGGTAGGAGCCTCAGTAGTATGTACATCATGTGTGTGACACATGCATAGCCACCTGCCTAGTGTTCAGGGTAATACCATGTTGCACATGGACCAGGACTGTAATGCCTACTCCGGACATCGAAGGCACTCTGTTCTCCCACTCCCGTGTGTCAGCATACATATTGGGCATTGTGAAGAGGGCACTCAGGTGTATGCCTCTGTGTCACCGTGGTGTGGCCTTGCTATTTGGACTCCTGGAGTGTTTAACAATTTGGGGTGGCCAGCCATCTGAGTTGTGACTATGGGATCTGGACATAGGTCAATGCATAGGTCTCTGATCCCTTGACTGTGCACAATGTTGTATGAAACATTGGGGTGCAGGCAGCTTTGGTTCATTCTCATCAAACGTTGAAGTGCTCATGTGTATGGATTTGTGTTTGCAGTCACTCAAATGTCTCATTTGATTGATGTGGGATCATCTCAGTCCTCATGATGTGGGTGGCCAGGGGTGCACATGTGCACCTGTCAGCTACAGGACTTACTTTTCAAAAACTTCCATGATTGTGACACAGTGTAGACTGGTGTTGTGTGTATGCACTGCCCCTGTGACAGGAGACAGTTATGACTGACTTGCCAGACAGGCCTGTGCCATGACATTCCAATCGCAAAGGGTGATCCAGCAGTGGTGTGACATGTCCTGCATGCACACCATTGTTGCATTGTCTATCAGGACATGAGGACATCATTGTGTCTGGTGATGGAACCAAAACCCGCATATCAACAGAGACTTTGCCCATCACTTTTCCTGACACATGTACTGAGTCAGTGGCAGGAGATGGCATGTGTTTGGAGTGACACATTTCCATATGTTCTCTTGGATGTCCAACAACTGTGTATGTGGTGCATGTGTGCACATATGATTAGTCGCATACAACAGGCAGCAGACAGATGGGTGCATGGACAGGTAGGATATGTGTGGCATGACTGACTGTCAGGCAGACAATGGGCTTCTTCAAATCAGTGTCAGCACTTATTGCAATGTCTAGCAAATGATGGCAGGGCTTGCTCTGTGATGTGCTGTACTTACTGTGGTGTGTGTGGTCAGTAGAGGTGACTAATGTTGCTCTGTTTATCCTGATTGTTTGCAGATACATCCACGGCCACAGGAGGAGACAGCTCCACGGACCAAGAGGAGCGGCAGAGCCAGACTGGGTCCACTGCAGGGGAGACCGAGGGACCCAGTGGCACGGAGGGTGAGGGGAGCCACACTGAGGAGACCTCAGCTACGACCACCTCGGCTGGGGAAAACAGCACTTCCAGTGAGGACTCCCTTGTGGAGGCGGGTGTCAGCAGACCAGAGGCAACGTCAAGCAAGTCTGTCCCCGCCACCACCACCATCTCCACCCTCCCATCTGCTCCCATCCCACATGTCCGTGGAGGCTCCCGTGTAGGGGAGCGTGTCTCCTTCATGCCAGGCAACGCACCCCCTGCCTCTGTCCCCCCTGCTGCCCTGAGTGTGGAGTCTGTGGACTTGCTTAAACAGATCCATGTAGGGCAGACATCAATGCTGAGTGTCCTCCATGCACACACGGGTCTTTTGACACAACTGGTGTCATTCATGGAGGGCATGTCATCTGGCATGTCTGCCCTACATCGGACCAATCAGTCCATGGCCTCCTCACTGACGGCAGCAGTGTCCCTCCTGCAACAGTCCCTCACCCCTCCTACCTCTGCCCCATCCACAATCCCCAGCACCCTACCTGTCCCAAGCACACACACACCGGCACCGGCACGCACCAGCACAGACACAAGCAGCACACAGACACACAAGCCAAACTCCAGATGCACACGCATGCACAGTCAGGGGACTGATATCTCACTCACAGGGGATGGGGCCCAGACACACACACACGCATCCACGAGCACTCCGCAGTCCTCAGAAGCCTCTCCCTCCAAAACCCCTTCCCTTGCCTCACCTGCAACCCCCGTCCCAAAAGCACTTCCTCTGTGAGCTTGGCCTCTTCCACACAGATACATCTGACACGAAGTCCAGGCAGAAGAGGCGACCACCACACACAGAGGGGAGTGCCCCTCATACCCGGACACCCTCCCCCAGGCACAGGCAGGCTGAGGACCCCATTCGAAAGTCCCCCCGGACCAGGAAGGGCAAGACCCCACCACCACCACCACACAGCTCCACCACACAGTCTCTCTCCTCCATCCCCCAGGCCACCACTTCACAGGTTCCATCACCACACCCTGCCCCAGGTTCCCCCACACACCGATACCGCATCCCCAAACTGATTAGGCCCTCCCCCCTACCACTTGCTCTTCCACCCCCAACCCAGATGCTCAGCCTGTTTGTGACACTGGTGTGGAGACCGGGTCCCCTCCTCTGTCCTGCCCACCTCATCTGCCCCCCCTTCCACTCCCTTGGAGTGATGCACTGCAGTGGAGTCCACAACCACCCCGTCTGACTCGGGCACTGCAGTGGGGACCCAGTCCACTCCATCTGACCGGCCCACTGCAGTGGTTGCAGCACCCACACCATCTGACTTGTGCCCTACAGTGGTGCCGGCCCCCACTGAGTCAGACACCTCCACTGCAGTTGCCGGTGACACTGCTGCACCCACCACCCCTTCACTGCCTCCTTCTGGCATCCCCTGATCCTGTTCCTGCGGTGCCTGGCCTGCCCCTTGTATGCCCCTCCGAGGGGGATGTCCCCTGTCCGTACCAGTGCAGGCAAGCAATGGGTGACAAGTTGTCACATATCACCCTGTTGGGACTGTGTATTTGGACTGGCCATTGGCCTTATTTTCTTTTGGACTTGAATTTTTACTTTAACATTTGCTGAATAAAGACTCTTTTTGTTTACTTGTTGTTTTTCTTTGGATGTACATGATGTAGATGAGTATCATCATGCATTTGCAGTTGTAATAGTGTTCAGACCATGAAAATGAAGTGTTGCTGTGATGGACTCCATGTGGTCCATGGGATATGTGTCCTAATGTAGTCTGGATCTATAGCATCCTTTGCTGCAGTCTGAGGGTGTAATGTTCAGCATTTGACACAGGGATGTACGTTTTGCATTTGTAAATTAACATCTTTGGCTTACACTGTTATGTTATGTTATCTGAGTTTATAAAGCGCACAGCTGCCCCAGCAAAGAGGCGTCCCGGCGCTACCAGCGTCAGAAGGAACAGGGTCAAGAACACAACAAGTAGGCAAAGGGAATATACAGAAGACAAAAAGGACTAAGCAGAAGGAAAAAGGAACGTTTTAATTGCTTTCCTGAAGTCCACCATGCGATCCAAGCTGCGAATCTGAGGAGGCAGGGAGTTCCACAGCTTAGCAGCTAAATAACGGAAGGACCGACCTCCAACCCGAAGGCGCTTCACATGGGGGACAGTTACCAAATGCTGTCCCAAAGAACGCAGCTGGTGAGTGGGGACATACAAGGCTAGCAAATTAGCCAAGATACTGGGCGAGGCAAGTTTCAAGATCTTAAAAGATAGGCAAAGAGCCTTAAATTGGATCCGTTTGGCCACTGGAAGCCAATGTAACCTCCGGATGGCCCCACTGGAAGGACAGTTACGTGGGAGCCCCACCAGGGCTCTGGCGGCAGCGTTTTGAACGCGCTGCAGTCGCAGTATCTCAGCCTGATTAGCTCCCAACAGGAGCGAATTAGCATAGTCCAATCTAGACAGAATGGCTGATTGAACAATCAATTGGCGAGTAGATGAATCGAAGAACTTCAACAAGGGCCTAAGTCCCTGGAGGAGGCCAAAACAGGTACCTGCAACTTTTTTGGTATGTTCTTGAAAACTAAGGGTATCATCCATCCATACCCCCAAATTGTTTACCACCAACTTAGGGGTGGGGGAACTACCAAGTAAGTTGGGCCACCATTGTTCACTCCAGAGGCTCCTGTCCCTCCCCACCAACAATAACTCTGTTTTAGTCGCATTCAATTGAAGACAGTTTAAAGTCATCCACTCTGCCACAGCGGTCAAGCCGCTCCGAAACCTAGAAGCATCTTGAGTGGAACCATCGGACAGGGCCACCACCAGCTGAGTATCATCTGCATACGAGACCATAGTGAGGCCCATGTTCCTAGCCACTTTAGCAAGAGGCTGAACATAAAGATTGAACAATTTGGGGCTTAATGCAGAGCCCTGTGGTACCCCCTGTCCGATGGGATGAGCCTGAGAAAGAAACGGGGGGGCCGACACTCGAAAAGATCTCTCTTTCAGGAATGATCTAAACCATTCTAGTGCTAGGCCCACAACCCCGGCATCCTCCAGGCGCTGTAACAGAATTCCATGTGAAACCGTGTCAAATGCGGCACTCAGATCAAGTAAAATCAGTGCCGCTGTATGACCGGAATCAAGAAGGGTCCGCAGATGTTCTGTCACAGCCAGAAGAGCCGTCTCTGTACTGTGACCAGGGCGGAAACCATTTTGAGAAGGATCCAAGATGTTATTAGTAGTGAGATATTCCATTAAAATATTATTAACATGGGCCTCAGCAATCTTGGCTACCCAAGGAAGGAGCGATATTGGCCGAAAGTTTTCCAGCTTTGCTGGGTCAAGTGAGGGTTTTTTGAGAATAGGGGACACCCTCGCCTGTTTCCATGGGACAGGGACCACAGCCGTAGTAAAAGAAGTATTAACAACATGGCACAGAGGTGTCAGGAAAAGAGACAGTGAATCCCTGAACTGGGCAGGTTTTAAAGGATCGGCCGGAGAGCCAGATTTAATTTTCCTGCTCAGTAAAAAAACTCTTCCGGCGTTATACTGGGAATAGCTGCCAAAGAATGTAATGGAGAGGGCTCCTGCCGAGCGGCTGGAGGAAGAGACCCTTGCGGAAAGGACCGATAGATGGTATTCACTTTGTCCACAAAAAACGTCGCCAAGTCTTCACACTGTTGCTCAGAAGTAATCATAGAAACAGAGGAGTTACTCCTTACTCTGAGGTCCTTAAGAATTTTAAAAATACATTTGGCCGGATTAGAGCTTAGCTTTATTTCGTTAGCATAGAAGGCTGCTCGGACCGTACAGATGGTTCTATGATAGTTTTTTATAGCGGACAGATAGCATTTTTTTGCCACCGAGTCGTAGTCTTTCCTCCATGCACGCTCAAGTTTCTTGCAAGCTTTCCGAAGTGCAGTCAAAGTGTCATTGTACCATGGGCTAGGGTTCAAAGTACGGCCTTTCAGCCATTTCGCTGGAATAAGGGAATCCAGCACTTGGATAATCCAGTTACAAAAGGCTCTATAGCCCACATCTGCATCATTGTGTGGTACCGGCGTATTAGCAAGAAGCGCATGAAAGTCCTCCAATCTCAGTTTACGCCAAGGGCGCTTAAAAACAGAGGGAAGAGCAGTCTTATTAAGGGGCTCAAGGGCAGGAAAAGACATAGAAATCAAAGAGTGGTCAGACCAGGCGACCGGTTTAGGAGTCTCCACCATAACAAGAGGAATATTGGAAAAAACGGGGTCCAACAGATGACCAGCTGAGTGGGTAGGGCCAGGGACCAATTGAGTTAGTTGGCAGGCTGCCAAGTCCGCAAGCAAACTACTGACTGCGGTATCTTGCACAAGATCAAAATGCAGGTTAAGGTCACCGAGAATGCTAAAGTTAGCTGTATTCATTGCAAGCGTGCAGGTATATTCCAACAGGGCCGATTTAAATTTTGCAGTAGGCCCCGGAGGACGGTATACTAACAGCCCTGAGATGGTCAGATGGGCACTGAGAGTAATACTAAAACGCGCACATTCACAGCCCTCGATAGCTTCTTTAACAAATAGGCACGAATAGCAAGATTTAAAAATAGCCGCAATACCTCCCCCCCTGGACTCTCTGTTGATGGTAAAAATCGAATAGCCAGGAGGCAGCGCTAAGTTAGGTTCAGCTACCATATCATCATTAAGCCAAGTCTCAGTTAAAAAAAGCACATCCGGTGCTTCCTCCAGCACTAAGTCATAAACTTCCAGATAATGTTTGGCTAAAGACCGCACATTCAAGTGGAGCATTCTTACTGGTGGTCCAGACTGAGGGGGAAGGGATAAAGGGGGCTCTGGCATAGGGGAGACGTACCTACAGCAGGGGCAACTAAAGGGCCCTTCCAAGGGACCCAACCGAGGCCCATTACATCCTTCCACCATCGAGTTGTCTGCCAATAACTCTGCATTAGAGTATGTGCGCCGTCCCACAAAACTCCGGCCAGCATTCCTGGCGAGAGGCGACGTGCAGGCATGGACGGGCGCAGACGGGCTTGCCTTTGGCGCGCCTTCGGCGCGCCCGCTGCGCGTGTCCGCTGCGCTCCCGCGCCATGCCCCGTATAAATACTGGTGAAGTTAAGAGGCACGATCAACTGGACCGCTAACCGCCAAAATGGCGGCAAAAGAAGGCCGACCGGAAGTGAAGGTCTCTAGCGGTAAAGAAGCGTTTCCCAACACCCTCCACAACAATCAGCCCAAAAAGGCTGCGGTGGACCGGGGCGTGGAAACAGCGAACAGTGCAGACAGTGCCAAATAAAGGAAGCTGGGGAAGGACACAGAGGTAATGACCAAAATACACAGTAAAAGGGGGGGTTAAAACTGTAAAAGGTCTGTAAAAGTCTAAAAAGCGTACTATGCAATTTAAACAGCGCTACCAGCGAAGTGCTCCGCCGCACGACAGCTGGAAATACAACTGCGCTCCCGCGCCATGCCCCGTATAAATACTGGTGAAGTTAAGAGGCACGATCAACTGGACCGCTAACCGCCAAAATGGCGGCAAAAGAAGGCCGACCGGAAGTGAAGGTCTCTAGCGGTAAAGAAGCGTTTCCCAACACCCTCCACAACAATCAGCCCAAAAAGGCTGCGGTGGACCGGGGCGTGGAAACAGCGAACAGTGCAGACAGTGCCAAATAAAGGAAGCTGGGGAAGGACACAGAGGTAATGACCAAAATACACAGTAAAAGGGGGGGTTAAAACTGTAAAAGGTCTGTAAAAGTCTAAAAAGCGTACTATGCAATTTAAACAGCGCTACCAGCGAAGTGCTCCGCCGCACGACAGCTGGAAATACAACTACACTGATGCACATCTGGTGGGCTTACCACTGTTCAATGTTTCTATTTCCCTGACTGTGTGCCCATCTCCACTGGACATGCAGTTTAGCACATCAATGTTGAAGGACTCATCTGTGTATACAGTGCAACTAGCTTGACACGTGTTTTGGGTGTATGCAGATGACTGACGTGACACTCCCGTACCCAGGCTGATGTGAGCAGAGCCTTCAGTGTGTTGTAGTTGTTGACTCACTGACCAGCTGTTCTGCTGACATGTTTGAGTCGTGCACAGACAAGGTTTGGCAAACCGGACCTTCCACAGGAGTGGGGTCCCTCATGGCAGTGTGTAATCCAGTGACATTGGCTGGGCCCGTGTTGTGTGTTGTGTGAGCATGTCTGTGTGTGTTCCCTTCCTTTTCCTACACAGGCTGTGTCCCTAGGGATGTTCCTGTTTGTGATGCTTGCTGAGTTGTCCTGTGTTCATCCAGCATCTTGGACCTGGTTTCTCCGGGATGTGGGTGCATGGCAAACTAATGTTCATCAGGTTGTCATCCCTAGTTGTCTTTGCTGTCAGGGCTGGGGATGTGGGCAAACGCAGATGGGACACAGTCAGGATTCCCCTTGGCACTTGTTGGTTACACAAGTCATGTAATTTACAGTTTGTGGTAGCTTTCAGTGATTGTGACACGTTGTGTGTGTGACTGCTGCCACTCCTCAGGGTCAGAGCTGTAATGTTGGAAGTTGTCTATGTGTGTTCTTTGTGGGTGACCTTGGCTTCTTCATTGGTGTGTGACTGTGGCCGGGATCCCATTGATTGGGGTGAATTTCACGTCATGCCCATGCACGGCGTACTGTGCAGTGTGTCAGACATTCACGCGTCTTGTTGACTGGCCATGTGTGATGGGTTTCTGCACCTTAGTTCCCACCACCACCCCTGGGATTGTCATGGGTGCATGTGCAATGTCACCAGTCCATGTGAGCTTCACTGCTGCACATTGGTGGAGATCAAGGTGTGTGGTGTTGAGTGTGTGCAAATGAGAGTTGTTGCACGGCTAGACCCCTACCTCCATATTGGCCTTGGCTGACAGGCCGTGCTGATTGATTTGTGCTTGTGTAGGTGTGATGGTAGTTTGTTGCTCAGGACACATGATTGTGTTTCACAGTGTGAACGACATCTAGCTTTGTCATCACAGTGGGATTATCATGCAGGCCAGTGTCACCACAATGTGGGATCCCTGGGGGTAGTGCTGTGGTGGGTCTGTCTCTTGCTGTGTTAGTTGCTGTTCCTACAAGCTTGTGTGACATGTGTAATTTGGGCTCCCTCTCATCTAACAATGCCTGATTGCCCACATAGGGTAATCCGATCCATGAGTTACTTTTGTGTGGCACTGTATACACATCTGTGTAATTGGGATTCAGGCCTCCTCATGTGTTGTGTAGTTGCCTGGGGACACTGGCACACCCCCCCATCACCTGTTGTGTTTGATATGCAGTGTGAGGTTGCCTGTTTGTGTTTGTGCATCTGCACCACTGCATTGGCATATCTTTAGTGTGCCATTGGCTGTATGTTGTTTGGTGGTGTCTTGTGGTTTGTTGCCTGCCTTGGTATGTTGGCCTAGGCCTAGCTGCCATGCTGCTTTTCTTTGCGCACGTTACACTGAGCCAGGGCTCCCTCGCCCTTTGCTCTTGCCAAGTTCTTTTGCGCTGTCTGCACTTTCTGTCTTTCACCTTTTCTCTTGTTCGATTTGGGCTCAGACTGCACAACATGTACAAGGTCGCATAACAATGTATTTCGGTTCTTCCTGATATGGCCAGTCTCGCGCACCCAGACATAACATTAGGCGCAAATGACATGAAACTTTGTGTGCCTTTAATACGGCAGTTTTACTGGCGCTTAACACACTTGGAGGAATCCTTTCCAGGGAGAAGAACTGTGATTGTCTGCTGATGTAGTTCTGCATCTAGAGACCGAGGTATGAGGGTTCGCTAGTCAAAGCCCAGAGGTCTTCTATTTTTATAATAAACTATCTTACTGCACGGGGAGGGTGGTAATGTTATTTAGACATTAATCCACTGAGTTATGAAATGCTTTCCCCGTTTGTATTCTATGGAATTGTAACCATGCTGCTTATATTAGTCATATGCATTATGCTATTAGTGCTGACACGTGTACTGTACCTTAGAGCACGTAAGTTGAAATAAATATTTTAATCTACCCTGTGTCTCTTCATACGCGCATTGTGGACAAGTACGAGTGAGTAACGAAAGAGTGTTCTTGCTTCTGCGAGTCCTGAGATAAAGATACCGTGTTCTGGGTTGTCCAATCATTGGTGCTTTGGTACTAATGGGATGCTAAGCTAGTTGGGTTGGGGTTTTGGGTGCTACGGTATATGGTAGGCAAACCACTGTATTCCGGGGTCCTATTATCCTGTGCATAGCTCTGTGTATGTGCAGAAACCCTATGACATGGCGCGGCCAACGTGGGGCAGCTTATCTGCGAGATGCTTGAGTAGTACTTGTGCTTGTCCACAAAACCCTCACGTACGCTTCCGGAGGCGTAAGTGACGGTGATACCTCCTATATTCAACGTTTCTTAGGTTCTTTCAAGCTTGAAGTTATTAAAAAAAGGTTACATAAATAACCCATTTTGTGCTCCCTGTTAGGTTGTCGAATACAATTGTTTAGTTATGGCTGGTGTGGCGATAGCTGCACATAGCCGAGGACCACTCCGAGAACACCTAGGTGTATACGGAGTGCCCGATGCAGGGGTCGAGTTGGTCTTTGTGGTTCAAGCCGATCCGGCTTATCACTTTGAAGTGTTTTACACTTGGATCACTTTTGAGGCGGTGGATGCAGGTGATAAGCTGTTTCATGAATATAAACCCACCGCTATTCCTGCTGCCTATCGACCCTATACTAATCTTGAAGTGCCTCTCACGGCTTGGCAGCACCGTGTTTGGTTTAATGGCGCCCTCCCACAACCAAATACCGCAGTTCGTTTAGGCCCCTTATCCATTGAGGGGGCCACTTGGCCTGTATTGGCCGGGTATACCCCGCATCCAAATTATCTGGCATTACCGATTGCGGATCTGCGCACTATGCATACCGAACTGGTGCGAGTGCATCGAGCCTTAGTGACATACGTTACAGGTAGCCTCCATGGAGCTGCTCCTGTAGTCGCTGGCCAACCAGCTGTTGCAGCTGGAGTGACCATAAGTCCTGTCATGGTAAATTCTGTGATGGGCAAACGTCCACAAAATAAGGACGATTATCCTTACTGGCTTGCAGAAAAGTTCGATCAGATAGAAGCGGTGTTTCCACATACATCCCCGGTGGATAAACACCGCATCCTTACGATAAGTTTGCCAAAAGACTTAATCCCCGATTTGACATCATGTGAAAACTGGGGTAAGGTGTTCGCAGCAGTTTATTCAAAATGTTTTGGTACTCCTTCCATGACGGTTCTACCCTCTGTAATTAAAAAAGTACAAGACGAACATGGCCCTGAAGCGGCTGTGGAATTAGGGATGAGACTAGTGGGAGTGTTTGATGTAGTAGCTGAACTGATCCTTGGAAATGTCAAGGGCGATGCTATGAACTTTCAAGTAGCGAATGCTTTGGCTTTGGTCCCAGAGTTGGACAGGCCTCGCGAATTACCGAAAATTATAGCCCGGGCTTATAAAACAATTGGAAGAAATAGCCTAGGCAACAAGCCTTTTGTAAAAATGCAAACTCAATCGCAACCACAAATTACACAAACAAAAAGTACATCTGAGAAAGATGATAGACCAGTCTTCACTAAAAAGAGTTGGAGACAGAAAAAACAGGGTAAGCAACAAAAGAAGCCGGGGTCGAGAGGCGCTTCCCCAGTTTCGGTTTCTTCTGAACGTACTTATGATTTACGTGATAGGTCGAGAATTAAATCACCAGAAAGGTTTCAGAGCTCTGATACGCGTTCTCCTCGTTCTTCACAGGCCCAGACGTCGTCACAGGCTGGTGGAGGAGGACGGCAAGATAGAGGAAGGGGCCGAGAGGCTCCCCAGGAGCGAGACCAACCTCGACAACAAGTCAGAGGGAAAGCAGAAGACTTTCACCTTTCTCGACCGCAATTTCAGAAGAAAAAAGTTGCCGCTGTAACAGCGAGACATGCCACAGACCGTGAGAACGAGACTCCTGAATTGGACGTGGGCAGTGACCCTCCTAGACAGCGCCGCGGAAGTTACCATAGTGCGGGAGGCGCTACGTCCTCATATGGAGGCGACAGCAACTGAAACATTCGTTACTGTAGAGACAGCTGACACCAGAGTGGCACCCCCTGACAGACTTTACAACATAGTCATCCAAATTGAAGGTGATATACCGCGTGAAATAACAGGGATTTTTTGGGAAAATCTAACCTCTTCATATGACATTTTGTTAGCAGAGGTGGATTGGCCACCCCCATTCGTTCTCGCTGCACATAAAGGAGAGGAGGTAATCCTTCCAAGCTTTTCACGGCATGTCCCAAAAGACAAAGCTGAAGCACTTGCAGCTGAGTGGGCTGTGTACCTGGCTCCAGCGTTATACCGCAACCATGTGGGATGGGATGTAGAATCACCTCCCCATGCAATACCTTTGCGGTCACTACCGCAGCCACAACCCCAATATCCCATCAAACGGCAGGCAAAAGGCCCCGTCTCCGAAATTCTGACACAGTTGGAATATTAGGGAGTAATCGAACCATGCGTATCACCTATGAACAATCCCCTATTCGTGGTTTCTAAACCCGATGGATCGTACCGCTTAGTTTTGGATTACCGGCATTTAAATTCTCATTGTCGGAACTTTGCGGTGCAGAATACACACAGTTCTGCGCTTGTAGACAGTCTTGTTCGTAAAAAATACAAAACGACACTTGACCTTTCAAACGGTTTCTACACGCACAACCTAGCCCCGGAGAGTGGTCAATGGACCGCATTCACATCCGGTGGTAAATTATTCCAGTTCCGGCGTTTACCCATGGGCTACAAAAATAGTCCGGGTGTATTCGCCGCCCGTGTTGTCTCTTTGCTAGACAGCATAGACCAAGATGCATGTTCGTACGTTGATGACATTTATCTGACGGTCGACGAATTATTTCCGCATCTGTCCCGTGTGGACCGCATTATTCTTGAATTTGCGGAGCAGGGTTACAAATGTAACTTTGCTAAGTCACACATTGCTGAATTTACCGTTCTGTTCTTGGGCTATGAGCTCAACAACGAAGGTAAGGGCTTAGCCCCCATTTCTTGGAAAAATGTGCACATTTGTGCCCCCCAAATACTCTGAAGAAACTTCAGTCTTTGCTGGGTTTCCTGAATTTCGGGCGTACTTACATTCCCGAATATGCCCAGCGTATCAAGCCTTTGTATGCTTTGATACAACCTACTTATTCAAGGTCTTGCTGGCTGCCTGAGCATACCTTAATTCTGCAGTCTTTGCAGACAGACCTATTGGAGTCTAAATATCTTTTGACTCGTGATAACCACACAAACCTGGTGATTAGAATAATTCCGGGGGCGGTGGGATTCACGTACTTAACCTTTAATGAAGGTGATACAGTACCAATCGCATACAAGTCGCATCTGTACACTTCCGCTGAATTGCGCTTTACATCTGTCGAAAAAGTTCTAACTGCAGTGCAAATGGCGATTCTAAAAGAACGCGCACTGGCACAGGGAAAGCGAATTCTGGTGGTAACACCCTGTCCTGCCCTAGAGGCAGTAACAAAGGCAAGTGTACCGAACTCAAAAGCAATGCATCCCCGTTGGATACAATGGGCTACATCCTTGACGTCATCAGACGTCACCTTTATTTTCGATTCTTCTCTTCAGACTCAGGAGTTCTTACAGTATGAATTCGTTCATCCTCCTCCTCTGTTTATATTGCCGCTTGAGGATTACAAATGTGTGATCTACACAGATGGTTCGGCGCAACCGGCCACTGGGTCCAAGCACGCTTATTCAGCTGCATGTGCTATTGTTGCGGGTTCCTTTGTAAATGGAACGTTCAAATCCTCTGTAGTGCACACTCGCACACTTGGAGATAGTACCGCACAATTGGCCGAGCTGCATGCATTGCTACTTGCGCTTGAGTTCGCTTCTCAGGATGAGACCACTCTTATTGTATGTGATTCCTTCTACTGTGTACAATCTTACAATGACAATCTGTTTTTCTGGTCGAAAAATGACTACAAGGACGCAAAAGGGAGCACAATTAAGCATAAAATGCTTTGGGTTCGAGTGGCAGAATTGCAACAACGTCTGCCCCTCACACAGGTGGTTCACACCTTAGGCCATCAGCGGGTGGGCGCACACGCTATTGGTAACGATCTGGCAGATGAAGCTGCCCGTTCAGCAGTAGTCACGTGTTCAGTAGCAGCGGTTACCAGGTCCATGTCTAAGATTGACTCTGTTATTCTAGCAGCTATTGCTGCAACCAAGGAAGGTGATAATTACCCTACAGGTTTTCCTTCCAAGTATTCTTACAAATTAAGTCCCGAACAGGTTCCTTATGTAACAATACCTGACGTTGGAGATCGGCTCATTCCCCAACGCGGACCGCAGGAGTGCCTTGATATCAGCTGCACACGAAGGCATGGCTTCTGCTCATGCAGGTGTGTCAGCTACAGTTTCCATCTTGCAGCAGCGTTATTGGTGGCGTGGATTGTATAAAGACACCCGAGCTTTTGTGCTTTCCTGCGACGTTTGTCAACAGATTAAGCCTTCCACGGTAACACGCCCTCCACAGACCCCGCTCAGCATTGCTAACAGACCCTTTGGGTGTGTTTACTTGGATCACTGCGGTCCATTCTCATCAGACACTGCCTATAAATACATCTTAGTAGCAGTGGACTCGTGCACACGGTTCCTCTGGGTCTGGCCACAACGTAGTGCTGACGCTCGAAATGTAATCAGGGATTTGCGTGTCTTTGTGGGAATTTTCGCATGCGGCACCTTCCATTCGGACCAAGGTCCGGCGTTTGCCTCTAGGGCTTACAAGGATGCAATGGCTTCGCTTGGGGTGCGGGTGAAATTTTCGTCTCCGTATAGGCCTGAGGGCAACTCTATCGTTGAACGAATGAACCGTGACTTAAAGCAATCCTTAACAGCTAGAGTTATAGGTACTGGCAGGAACTGGCTGGCCCACTTGTATACCGTTCAGCGTGCACTTAATAATCTCCCTAGAAGACCTCTGGGTGGGCGGACCCCATACGAAATGCTCTTTGGCATAAGAATGTTTGTGCCTGACCTTGAGGGTCCAGACATCGCGGCGCAATCCGCCAAGTTTGATGTAGATAATCATTCTGCTATGTTACAGGACTTACAAGAAGCCCGAGACAAACTTGCAACTACACATTTGCCTTCAGCCACAGATCCTGCGTTGCAGATTCCGGTAGCCGGCTGGCTTCCAAAGGTTGGAGAACTGGTTCGAGAGAAGGTTGAAAACAAAAAAGAATTCGGCCCCTCTTTTCGTGCACCGGTTCCAGTTCTGGGCTTGAAGGGAACACGTACAGTCATTTTACCACCGCTTCCTGGTCGCAAGGAGAACAGATACATCTCAGTGGAAAATGTCAAGCTACAGCGCCTGGCCGATCCTGAATAGTGTCACACCAGCGGTCTCTTGTCCTGCCATTTATCGGACATATGTTCGTGGCCCATCTACACGAACGGTCGCTGATGCTGTAATTGAGATGGTTGATTTGCCTGAATCCTCTCCTTTGCCTGAAACTATAATTGATCCCCAACTCTCCACCAACATCGACGAGGACGAGTATACCTATCCTGCATCTGAATCGGTGGCGCATCAACCAACAACGCCACTTGGCCCGACTCGTTATTCCTTTGATTCGGATTCCACCTCTTCAAAAGTCCCATCCAAGTTCAGTGTTTTTGTATCCTGGTTTAGAGACAATTTTTTGATTCCACCCTGGACATACATCTGGTTGGTACTTTTCTTGATTTTTTTGTTCATGTCCATTGGCTTTGTCACAGTGTTTTTTCTACTAATCAATGGTCACTATTTACCTGAACGCTCTGCTGTAGACTATGTTTCTGGAACTTTGGCTCCTCATTCCTCGTCTCACATCATGAAGCGTGACCACACATTTGTGAACATTTCAGCGTTTCCAGTTGCTCATGGCATCGTATGGGATGCAGTGAACTATCAAATCCATGGTCCGACAGAAATTATTAATGTACATAATGTCCTTCGTGTTTCAATGGGTGATGTAGTACAAAATAACATTCATTCTGATGATTGGGATGTGCATGCCGTTGAAGCATTGTTTGCCAATTTAAAATATTATGCATCTTTTAATGCTGAAGATTTATATATGAATTCTGCGAATTATGCCGATTTGTATTGTTACCAACATTGGGGTAATCATTTTCTCCATAAGCCAAGTGCCCTGCGTAGTTCTGTTAACTACACCCAATGGGAACATTGTCCAAACCCCTTGCCAGGTAGCTCACAAACTCTTCGAAATAAGTTTACCTATTTTACTGATTTTAATCGGTCAAACCCCGCATCCTATTATTTTAGACTCAATACCACGTCAACTCAGAAAATTATGTTAACACACACCAAATTGCTTTATTCGGGTTCCTTTTTAAGTGCCCTGGCAGTGGGTGGTTATGAGTACTGGGAGGATACAGTAGATTTGAAATCTATTTGGGGCTCCAAGCCATGGCAGGTACAAGGAACCGAGGCATTGCACCGTGCTTGCCTTATCCCTACCCAAATTATGTTCCTAAATGATTCTATTTATCAGACTACGTGTTGGGGCTTAGCTACCACTAAACAATTAAACACGCCCTCAATTCCATCCCTGTCGAGTTTTCCCAATGATAGCTCACGTCTTAACCTGTCCCTGGCGACCCTACAGGCTCTGTTACAGAATAATTCGTTTAATGTTTCCGAAATCGATCTGTCACCCTGGTTGGTATGGCCTATATCATCTAATGCATGTCAAATGCGTTTTCACGACTCAGGTACTAGCTACACACAGGATAGGCCTGATCCGAGATTTACTGCTTCCCGTACTGTCACTACATATTCTGTTGGTAAATTATGCAAACAATGGCTGCAACATTCGTCCCTTGATTCTGTTAAACAACATTTGTCCCTCCTTTCAGGCAATATTGATCTGTCCGACTTTGTTTTGGGACCTCGTGGTCCCCGACCTAAGAGATTCATTTATGAAACGTATAATGAACTCTGGAAGCTATCACAAATTGAAGCTGCTTCCCGTCTTCGGGAAATAGATCAAGCAAATTTGGAAAAGGTGCTTGCTGTTGTTGACAATAGTATTAATACCCTGTCTTCTCGCATTTATACTTTAGAGAATATTGTGTCCTCTGTTGTTGATATTGTACAAGATGATGTTTCTGTGTTATATCATGGTCAGAATCAATTGCGTTCAGTTATGCAGTTTGCATGGACTTTACAAACGCTCAAGTTAGGTAAAGTTCCTTGGCATTTTTTGAACACCTCTGCCTTGTTTCTACCTTTTAATTTAACTGACAAACAGCAATTTATGTCCATGAAAGATGCAACTTACACTCTATTACATATCGAAAAGATGGATCCTTTGCCGTTCTCTGTTGCAGAACTCGATTCTGCTGTGTGGCTAGTTCATGGGGTTATCGCTTTACCTTTTTCCTTGTTTGAATTTGACTCGTGCATGAAACATTATCCTGTGGGCCGTTACCAGCCCTTGGGCAGTGCTTTCCTGCATGAACTCTGGTCCTTGCCTTTCATGTATAAATGCCTTCGGGACGGCAAGGAAGTCTTTCTCACGGGGGAGTCCTGCGACTCGACTATGGGTCATTCGCTTATTTGTAAACACATTAAATTGCATGGCTCATGTAGCGTTTCCGCTCCTAATCTTGCTTGTGTGCTGAAAGGTATTCCTGCTCCTGTTATTTCTCCTACTTTCACTCTCCTTTCCAATGGTAGTTATTTACTTTTAAATAACGAAAACTGTTGTGGCCTGCAGGCTGGCATTCCTTACATTGTAACAGTTTCGCACAGGGTTGTCTGCTGCAAAAATGTGCTTTTTCCTCCCCCTCATGGCAAGGTTGATATCTCTATTTGGCCTTCCATCCCTACCATGGAGGCAGATTTCAATAGACTGAGCAGAATAAAGGCACTATTATTGAACGAGGAAGTTATGCTCACGTCCGCCCGGGAGACATTCATTCTCCAGGTGGCGAGTACCCACAGTGAAATACAGGCCCTTTTGAACACTAATCTCCCCCAACATTTTGGGGAGTTAATTCATCGTATTTTTAACGCATCTAACACTGAGGGTCTGGTACACTTTTTTAAGGTCGTGGGGTCTGGTTTGGTGTCCTCCTTCCAAACTATTTTTGGTGTCATCCCGGCATTTATTCATTCTATTTTTTCCAGCGTCTTTGGCGGTTTCCCGTTGATCATCGCTTTGGCGGCTGGTGTCCTACTATTAATTTGTTTTCTGCGCAATGGCTGCTCCCCGATGGGACCTGCTCAATCCGGACCGCCTCCAGCTGCTCCGTGAGCGCCTTTTGGCTGGTTTTGGTGTCTTGCCATTGGCGACACTGAGTGTGTCATATACTCTTTCTTTTCGCTTTGCGTATTTCACTTGCGTGCAACCTGTAATGACTTGTATCCGCTGTCCTTTCACCTGGACTTTGGATTATTGCCTCTCCAATTCGTCATTGTCTGTTCCGGATTTTGTTCAGTTAATGGGTCCCTTAGAGGCCCATGAGCAGGACTGTTCCGTTGCCGGCTGTATGGCGCGTGCGGCTGCACTGGGGATTTTGGCGCAATGGGATATCTGGGCGGCTGCCCAGGATCTCCTACAACAAAGCTGTTTCGTTTATCACGCAAGTTGTCCCGCATTGCTTTTGGATGCTCCCTCTGCTGAGGAGCATTCCTGCTCTTTTGATCTCATGGATTTGATGGCATATATGTTTTTTGACGATTCCAATGATGTCCTCTTGGAGGGTATGGCTTTTTTCTGCACTTACACTTTCATGGATTGACCTGTCCTTCGCCGTGTGGGCGCTCCCTGTGCTCAACTGGATGTGTTTTTCTCTATTGGACCTCTGTCTTGGCCGCCGGACTGACCAGGGGAGGGTGTCTTGTGGTTTGTTGCCTGCCTTGGTATGTTGGCCTAGGCCTAGCTGCCATGCTGCTTTTCTTTGCGCACGTTACACTGAGCCAGGGCTCCCTCGCCCTTTGCTCTTGCCAAGTTCTTTTGCGCTGTCTGCACTTTCTGTCTTTCACCTTTTCTCTTGTTCGATTTGGGCTTAGACTGCACAACATGTACAAGGTCGCATAACAATGTATTTCGGTTCTTCCTGATATGGCCAGTCTCGCGCACCCAGACATAACATTAGGCGCAAATGACATGAAACTTTGTGTGCCTTTAATACGGCAGTTTTACTGGCGCTTAACACACTTGGAGGAATCCTGTCCAGGGAGAAGAACTGTGATTGTCTGCTGATGTAGTTCTGCATCTAGAGACCGAGGTATGAGGGTTCGCTAGTCAAAGCCCAGAGGTCTTCTATTTTTATAATAAACTATCTTACTGCACGGGGAGGGTGGTAATGTTATTTAGACATTAATCCACTGAGTTATGAAATGCTTTCCCCGTTTGTATTCTATGGAATTGTAACCATGCTGCTTATATTAGTCATATGCATTATGCTATTAGTGCTGACACGTGTACTGTACCTTAGAGCACGTAAGTTGAAATAAATATTTTAATCTACCCTGTGTCTCTTCATACGCGCATTGTGGACAAGTACGAGTGAGTAACGAAAGAGTGTTCTTGCTTCTGCGAGTCCTGAGATAAAGATACCGTGTTCTGGGTTGTCCAATCATTGGTGCTTTGGTACTAATGGGATGCTAAGCTAGTTGGGTTGGGGTTTTGGGTGCTACGGTATATGGTAGGCAAACCACTGTATTCCGGGGTCCTATTATCCTGTGCATAGCTCTGTGTATGTGCAGAAACCCTATGACAGTGGATTTCCCCTGCTGTCCCTGGGACGCCTAGGTCATCAGTCAGCACAATGATCATGGTTTGTATGTCCTATTGCTGCCATGGTATGGTATTTGTTCAACTCACATCTACAGTCTCCACAGGATATCTACATTTGTGTGTCCATTGGTGCAGATATGTGGGTCTGCATTATGATGGTCACTTCTGTCATTGTGTAATTGATGAATGTTGACAATGTCAGCCCCCATGGGTGATGTTTGTCTGCACATGGCCAAAGGTATGTCTTATTTGCACTGCACTTTTTGCCTCACCCAATCTATGTTGCTATGGGACACAAGCACTACTTTGCCACTGATGTGTTTGTTGTTCTGTGACCAGGAATCATCCATGCTGTTTGGCAGTTGCAGGTTTTTCCATGACAACACTTATCTTTTGGTCACTGTGATGATGTGGGTTTAGACCCCATTGCCACAATGTTCAATTGGGCTTCAGCTATGGACCCCACACTTACATTTTGGTCACTGTGATAATGGGGGTTTAGACCCCATTGCCACATTGTTCAAAATGTGCTTCAGCTATGGACCCCACACTTACATTTTGGTCACTGTGATGATGGGGGTTTAGACCCCATTGCCACATTGTTCAAAATGTGCTTCAGCTATGGACCCCACACTTACCTTTTGGTCACTGTGATGGGGCTTTAGACCCCATTGCCACAGTGGTCATGGTCTGCTTGCATTGTGGAGGCCACACACATTTATGTGTGACACATGTGATAGGGGGTCACATTGTATGTTCAATGTCATGTTCAGTGTTGTAGGCATTTGACACAGACTACACACGCTTGTCATGATGTTGGGGGGATGTCTTTTTCTGACATTCCTTATGTTGGAGTATGCTGGTTGTGTCATGCATTACCCGTCCTATGAGTAGGGGTGGTGTTGGTGGTAGGCATCCAGGCCCCCCTGAGTAGGGGTGGTGTTGGTGGTAGGCATCCAGGCCCCCATGAGTAGGGGTGGTGGTAGTGACAGGCATCCAGCCCCCCCTGAGTAGGGGTGGTGTTGGTGGTAGGCATCCAGGCCCCCCTGAGTAGGGGGTGGTGTTAGTGGCAGGCATCCAGCCCCCTATGAGTGGGGATGGTAGTAGTGACAGACATCCAGCCCCCCCTGAGTAGGGGTGGTGGTAGTGGTAGGCATCCAGGCCCCCATGAGTAGGGGTGGTGGTAGTGATAGGCATCCAGCCCCCCCTGAGTAGGGGTGGTGTTGGTGGTAGGCATCCAGGCCCCCCCTGAGTAGGGGTGGTGTTAGTGGCAGGCATCCAGCCCCCTATGAGTGTGGATGGTAGTAGTGACAGGCATCCAGCCCCCCCTGAGTAGGGGTGGTGGTAGTGGTAGGCATCCAGGCCCCCATGAGTAGGGGTGGTGGTAGTGACAGGCATCCAGCCCCCCCTGAGTAGGGGTGGTGTTGGTGGTAGGCATCCAGGCCCCCATGAGTAGGGGTGGTGGTAGTGGTAGGCATCCAGCCCCCCATGAGTGGGGATGGTGGTTGTGGTAGGCATCCAGGCCCCCATGAGTAGGGCTGGTGGTAGTGGTAGGCATCCAGGCCCCCATGAGTAGGGGTGGTGTTGGTGGTAGGCATCCAGCCCCCCTGAGTAGGGGTGGTGGTAGTGGTAGGCATCCAGCCCCCCATGAGTAGGGGTGGTGGTAGTGACAGGCATCCAGGCCCCCCTGAGTAGGGGTGGTGTTGGTGGTAGGCATCCATCCCCCTATGAGTGGGGATGGTAGTAGTGACAGGCATCCAGCCCCCCCTGAGTAGGGGTGGTGGTAGTGGTAGGCATCCAGCCCCCCATGAGTAAGGGTGGTGGTTGTGATAGGCATCCAGCCCCCCCCTGAGTAGGGGTGGTGGTAGTGGTAGGCATCCAGCCCCCCATGAGTAGGGGTGGTGGTAGTGGTAGGCATCCAGGCCCCTATGGGTGTGTGTGGCATTGGTGATTGCCATCCCGCCCCTATGGTTCTGCTGTTGCTAGTGTACGTCATCTCTGCATCCCTATGTGTGTGTGACATATGTCGGGTAAGTGTCGTTTGTTTGTGTTGTGGGTGTTTGACTTACCGTCTGCGCCGTACGCGTCCGTACCGGTTCCGGTAATAGATGTAGAGTATTGGTAGGACCTGCGTGATGGGATTCATGGTTGGGTCATCTCATTCGTGTTTCTCTTGGCTTTGACTCGTACTCGTTGCTGGCTTGTTCGTCTCGTAGCTGTGGATCGTCTTGTGGCGCGAATCGGAGCTTATGTGCAGCTCTCCCGGATGCTCTGATGTGCCGGACGTAGCGACGGGTTCGGCGCGTACGGAAGGCGCATCGTACTAGTCCGGCCGGAAGGTGCTGTATATTTGCTTCCGTACGACTCGATTCGGCGTTTATGGATCCGGCTCGGGCGGGGAACAGGAGCTGGAATGGGTACGTACGGCTGGATCGGGATCTGGGCAGTTATGCGCATCGTACTTGCTCGTTCGGACGAATGTTCGAATCGGTCGGGAAACACGCGTTCGGCTTGTTTTTTTTCCGGGCAAATAGTGTTAGGTGCGCTTCCGGTCGAGATCGGAATCAGCCCCTAAGTCTCATGATTTCCTTCCTTTCTCAAGGCCTTGGGGTCACTGCAAGCTCAGCACAGGTCATCCGGCCTTTCGGTGTTCTGCAAGCTTCATATTATGTGTCGCAAAAGTGGAACATGAAATAAAATGGATTCTAAAACATGTGTCAGATAACTAACCCAATTAATAGCTATATTATAAATTTGATAAATATTGCACAAGGAGTTCACCTATTAGCAGACCTGGAATCTGGAGTCAGATTTGCTCAGGGTTACATGGATGGATTAAATGGGTATTCAAGGTAGTTTTTATATCACTTGCTATAGTATTATTAGTTGTGTAAAGTGTCTACCTAATCTTGAAATTATGTGGAGGTACTTTTACAATGTGTTTTAAATAAAGTGCAGAAAGAAGGTGACAACAAGAAGAGTTACCAAAGGAAGAAATAGAACTGGATAAAAGAAAAGCAGGAGATTTTGATAGAATGAAATGAAAGAATTACAAAGGAATCTAAAGGCTCGTTCCAGTTCCTTGTTCCCACCTGCCCTCCTGCTGCCCCGACTGACCCGCCCACCTCCCAGGACTACTTAATGGAGGCCACAGCGCAGCTCCATTGAGCAGCCCTTTACCTCCCTGGTAGAGGTCGCCACTCCCCCTCTGCTGCAGTGGTGCAGAGGAACCGCTCCCAGTCCTCCTTCCTTGCTGCACAGAGGTTTGAGCCTCCGGTCGGCCTCCTGCTGCCTTTGTCCCTCACTAACCAAGGCGTCTTTACCTCTGCTGTGCCCTATTTCTCCCTGATTTTCTTTTCCTCTTTTTTCCTTTCCCGCAAGTTTCATTTTTACCCAGTTTATTCTTATTCTCCCCTCCTTCGGTCGGCAGCACTCCCTCTCTGTGGCCAACCAGCTCGTTCAGGTTCCTTGTTCCTGCCTGCTCTCCTGCCACCTGGACTGACCCGCCCACCTCCCAGGGCAACTTAATGGAGGCCGCAGCATGCCTGCGCTGCCGGCGTGCCAAAGTAAAGCCCTTCTGCACCCATCCACACCTGGAAAATGCCCAGTGCCAGGACCCCAAGATCTACAGCCCACCTCCGATACTCCTCTGACGAGATCCAACTGCCACATCGCCTCACCACGCTCACCTGCCACCACTGCCGCATCTCCTGCGACGTGAGTACCCCCAGGGCCATCACCCAGCAGACACCCAACCACATGCATCAGCTCCACTGCACTCTACTCAACGTCAGATCACTCTGCAAGCACGCCACGGAAACCACTCTCGCCCCAATTTCATGTTCATAACAGAAACCTGGCTCACCCCCCCCCCAGCACCAGACATCGCCACCACAACTCCCCCCCCCGGATACAAGATAATCCACCGCGACCACCCTGACAAATCCGGCGGGGGCATTGCCATCATCCACAAGAACTCCTTCAACTGCACCACCTCCGACGATGACACAACACACATCATGGAACACCTCAACTTCCTACTGACCTCACGGCCCCTGCCCCAGCTTCTGCAACTCCATCCTGGACTTCATAGCCCCCCTGGCCATCGGCTTTGACCACTAAATCTTCCTGGGTGACTTGAACTTCCACCTAGAAGACCCCGATGACTCCAACGCCACCACACTCCTCGAAAATATGAGCACCATCGGTCTTTCTCAACGGGTCACCACCTCCACGCACAGAGCCGGTCACGCCCTGGACCCCATCTTCTGCACCTTCGACAGAGCTAAATTCCCCCATCCCACCGAATTTACCTGGATGGACCACAGCATCGTCCACTTCACTCTCGATGCTCCACGAGATGCTCCGACGAGACTCCCGACCCACCCTCGCTGCAATTGGGGCAAAGTCACAGAACCCCTCTGGGCCACCGCCCTAAAAGTAACAAGACCTTCCCCCTCTATCTCCATTAAACACAGCATCCAGAACTTCTGCAGCTGGATCTCCTCGGCCACCGACACCATCGCCCCCCTGAATAACACCATCAACAACAGACTTCCCAAACAAGCCAGCTGGTTCACCCCAAAGCTACTGACACTCAATCGACACTGCAAGAAATTAGAGAGACATTGGTGTTTCAACAAGACCACCACCAGCCTCTACTCCTACAGATCTGCCCTCAACAATTACCACCACCATCTCAGAGAGACCAAGAAAGAACCCCTCAACACCCGCATCGAGGCAAGCACCAACCGCACCAAGGAACTGTTCAGCATCGTCAAAGAATTCTCCTGCCCCTCTACCACAGAGACCCCGATCCGCCCCTCCCAAGCCATATGCGATGATCTAGCAGACTACTTTCACTGCAAAATTGCAGACATCTACTGCAACTTTAACCTCCAACCCACCTACCTCAACCACTTCAGAACCCTTGCCTGCTCCTCCCACCTCCCCATGTCCACCTGCTGGAATCAGCTTTCCATGGGTGACACCATCTCTATCATGAACTCCAGACACACTGGATCTCCTACCGACCCCTGCCTGCACCACATCTGCAAACTAGGAAGAGAAGTCATTGCATGCCCCCTCACGGAACTCCTCAACACTTCCAACACCACATCCATGGTACCAAACATCTGGAAGCACGCAGAGGTCAAGCCCCTCCTGAAGAAACCCTCTGCCAACCCCAATGAACTCAAAAACTACCTCCCGATCTCGCTCCTCCCCTTCCCCGCCAAAGTCTTGGAAAAACCATTAACTGCCAGCTCACAGACTAGTTCGAGACCAACAATCTGCTCGACCCTTACCAATCCGGCTTCCCACCAAACCACAGCATCGAGACCGCCCTGATCGCAGCAACTGACTAAATCAGATGCCTTCTCAACCAAGGCGGAACAGCAGCCCTTATCCTCTTTGATCTTTCAGCAGCCTTCGACACCATCTACCACCACACTCTGATCACCAGACATCAACACACTGGCATCCAGGGCAACGCACTCAACTGGATCTCTTCCTTCCTCTCAGGCCAAACAGAGAGGATTTACTTACCACCCTTCTCCTCCGCATCCAAAGACATCCTATGCAGCATACCCCAAGGATGCCCCCTCAGTCTCACACTCTTCAACACCTACATGACAGCTCTGGTAGACATCGCCCGCACCCACGGACTCAACATCATCTCCTACGCCGACAACACCAAGCTCGTCCTATCCCTCAAAGAAGATGCCGGCTCCACAAGGGCCAACTTCCAACACACCATAACTAACATAACATAACATAACATAACAGGTGTATTTGTAAAGCGCACGATTACCCGTAGGTGTCCTGGCGCTGAATAACAGATGTTTATTGTTACCCAACTCAATGGTACTCATTTTATCGACCTCAGATGGATGAAAGGCTGAGTGGACCCGCCGGGATTTGAACCTGTGACCATGAGGTCGAACACAGGCCCCTGCAGTGGCTGCTTTAGTCCACTGAGCCACCAGACCCGGCCATCATCACCTGGATGAAGACCAACTGCCTCAAGCTCAACTTGGATAAGACAGAGGTCATCATCTTTGGAAAGAAGCCCTCCCCATGGGACGACACACGGTGGCCTGCCACACTCTACCCCTCACCAAACCTCACCAGCCAAACACACAACCTCAGAATCATCCTGGATTCCCTCCTGACCATGAAGCAACAGATTAACTCCATCTCCTCCTCCTGCTTCCTCACCCTATGCATGCTTCTTCTCCTACCTCACCGCCAGGTCCTGGAACAAACTCCCCCTCCACCTTCGCACCGCCTCTTCTCTGAAGGACTTCAGGAAGCAGCTCAAGACCTGGCTCTTTGACTGAGGCTCACACAGCCCACAACGCCTGGAGACCCCCCAGGGTGACAAGCTGCGCTATACAGCACCTTCTGATTGATTGATAAATGTGATAAAAGCTATATTGTAGGGTTGCTGTGATGATGTGATAATGATCAATTGTCAGAGGGAGGAACTGAGAAAGCTAATTAACCAATTAAAAATGCACTTAACATCGTTTTTGTGTCGCTAACTGTAGGCTTTTAATGCGTGCATGACAAATAAATGTGCACAAGTTTTCTTTTCCTGTAAAACAGAAAAAATATTGTGAATTAATTTTCAACTGCTGGTCAAAGCTGGTCTGCATTTCTTTCCTAAGCTATTAAGATGGAACATTTCAATGGCTAAGGCTGTAGCCTTGTTGGCAGAAGTGAATATTTTTTGTCTAATTTGTGAAGTGTTCTTCAGCATGATATGTGCAGGAACAACAATGTGTAAAAACATGAGTTAATACAATTTATTTTATTGTCGTTATTTTACTTTAGGTAAAAAGATTACATGAATAATGAATGCCTGCACAGAAATTCATAATGTATTTTGTATTTTAAAAATGCACGCATCCGGACGGGAAGGGAGAGAACCATTTTTATTTTGGTGTAAAATCTTCTTTCCTAAATCCATTGCATGCAGTATGGTATGTATGCATTTAAAAATGTAACAATTTTGTTCCATATAACTTGTTTTGTATATAACAGTATAAATTAACTCTAGTTAGTGTCAGCTTCAGCTGGGACTCTCTGCTGGCTTGCATTCTTCTCTGCCCTCTTTTCATTTGGAGCTCTTATAATTTTAGTGCATTTGCTCAGAATCAGCACATTTGTTTTAGAATTGTTTTAGAATTCTCTTGATTGCAGGCTCACTTCAAATTACTTTGCACAGTTCCACTGTTAGCCTATTTTAACATATTATCAGGCTTGTTCGCCATATGAACAATTTACAAGCTCTCTCTGAGCACATGTTTTTCTCATGCACATCATTTTGTTTTTTATTCAAAATTACCTGGTCATTTGATTATGTTTTTTCAATCTGACTCGTGTATTAGAAAATGTACGTATTAGAAGAAGAAGGTTATGCTGTTCCTCAAGAGTGTACGAGCGAGGGAAATTGACACCACCCTGAACGTTTGGGTTCAGAGTTGGGAGTCCATTAATTGGATTGTAATGCCCTCACACACCCAATCGGGTGTCATGCTTCATCATCTGGGCTGCTCCTCGTCGGGTCGGCGGTGCAATACCCAACGGGCTCCCTGTAGTAGGGGCACTTTGGCGGAGATCTTTTCCAATAGCCGTATGGTGAAGTGGGGGTGAGGGGCCAGAACTGTGTAGATGTGTGTGTGTGATTTAAAATAAGGTTCGGAGTATCCGTGAAGACAATTTTTAATCAGTGGGTCTCCTACCCTAGTTAAAAATATAAACAATGCGGTGCTTGGCTAAGTATTATGTCTTAGGTCTAAGCGTCGCTATTGGTGCAAATGAGGTCAACATGTTTCTCGCTCACTGTAAAAGTCTACATGAGATTCATCAGGACCTATATTGTGGAAACTATCTACACTTAAAATTGGCGACGTGGCAACATACTCACATCAACCAGGTAACTACCTAAATCGTGTACCTGTCAGACCTGGTTCTACCCATTGTTGTAAGCTAACCAGGCGGCATCAGTACCCGGTAGGTCAAACTAGAGGAGTTCCTCACGAGTTTTGTGCTGTTGTCACGTATCGAGTCGACCTACCCTCATCTACCAGTCACCAGTCACCTCCTACACAAATGTAGACAACATTATGGTAGTGTACCCTGAACCGATTAAAAACCTGCATTTTTGTTTTCGATGTTTTGCCGAGATATTTTGGTGAAACGATATGTTGGTGTTTAATATTGTGGTAGAGAAGCCATTTAAACAATCACAGTGTAAGAACAAAATACTCAGGCATTTCCAGGAAAGGGAAAACTCAAAAATATGGGTAAGCATTATTGGGCTTAGGACCTGAGCAAAAGCCATGCTGGGTAGAATCGCGCATTACTCGTGCACGGCGCCTGCCTTGCACTTGGGGTTGATGCGCTATTCAACAGAGGGCATGCACAGGCGAGCGTTGAAAACCTGTGCCCAGAAAAGCAACTCCAAAATATAAACGTGGTGGCTGCGCACATCATGGACGGAAATCAACTGGAATATTTTGGAAGAGGCTCGTGGGACATCCAGTTATCTTTGGACTAAACGGTGTTTGGGGCACGTATTTACACGAATTAAAGAGTCTAATTAAGATTGGCGAACCCAAGATGACGGTCTTTGACAGCTAATCCTGTGGTTAGGGTTTCCAATGAAGAGGTACAGATATTTCTATCTCCCACATGCCCAGTACCAATGTCTTGAATGGGAAGTCTCTGTGAAACTCAGGAACAAGACTTTAACATTCCCAAAAGATCACACCACTCACAGGAGGCTAGGCCAGCATGCCACATGTGCTGAAGTTTGTTCAGTGACTCTTTGAGTTATGTACTTCCAACTGAGTCCTAAGAAGCGTGGAGGGAAAACAAGTTTTTGTGGCTCCACTTACAACTTTTCTTTTTGTAAACAAATGTTATTTACATTTTCAGTACAACAACCAATTGGTGCACTTACATTGGCTCCACTTGCATCTTTACACAGCAAAATGAGCAAAATAATTTGAAGCAGCCCAAACAAAATTGTTAAAATAACTGGTGCAGGTCCATGGGCCATCTTTACAATCAAAATCAGCTTGGAGATGAAATCTTTGATGTGACCTTAACTGTTGTACTGTGTAAAGCCATGCTTACACAGTGTCCTTATTATGTAATGTAAAGTACAGCTGTGTAGCAGAATGTTACCATTTGTATGGTTCTAAAGCACTTTCAGAACCAAGGCAGCATTTACGATTCTGAAATTTTGATTGGCCCAGAATTCAAAACGGTCTTTTGAAATAGACATTTGGTTGTGTATATTAAACAAACAAACGCATGTAAAAAATTAAACAAGGGAAATAAACAATCTGTCTCTGGCTCCATCCACGACATCAAAAATAATAAATGTTAATATTGTGCGATTGGAAAAATAACTGGATCACTCACAGACATCTGATTGCCTAGTGTCACGTGGTCCTTTTAAAGTATGAATGACCGGCCAATCAAACCCTCCCTACATTCTGGGCCCCGAACCAATTAAGCGTTACCTTACTTCATAGAGTTGGAAAGTGTAACGATTACAACACTACAGATTAAGTCAAAAGCAGCAGGTGGGACTGTAAGTAGACGTAGGTGATTTGGGCCACTTACACTATGGGCGGACACTGGACAAGCCTGTGCTACAGCTGCACATCTTCTGCAAGTCTAGAGGGGAGTGAAAAGTTGGGGTTCTTGAGACATCAAAAATTTGGAATCGCACCAGAAACATGTAAACTCGAAGAGGTGGCAAAGGAGTGGTCGGGGGGAAGGCACTGAAAAACCACAGAACACACCCACAAATGAGTAAGTCAGCCAGAACAGATACTGCTTAAAAATACGGAGACAGACACACACTGAACCCCCCAGCCAATCACAACAAAAAGCTATATACCCAAGATCTAAGTCTTAGAGCGCCCATGGTTCAGGCTGGAGGGAATGGCTAGGTAGAAGCACGACCACAAATCCACCACGAAACTGTCTGCAAGGGTGGGAGTGGCACACGACAGAAAATACATTGCAACACCCTAGCGACGTTTAAGGAAAACACATTTCATGCACAAACTTACTGTAGCCATTAAAGTGGAATTAGATTTAAATACAGAACACCTGCGTCAGCTGACGCCTACAGTGCCACCAGTACCAATCCGACACAGGTGAGTGGCATCAAAGATGAATGAAGCACTGTTGGAGATTAGTAAAATACTTGGACTGGTGCCTTCACTGTGGCGTCTGCGCGAGGCACAGAAGACGAGCGCGGCCCACAGCCGTCAGCCGCACAGGCCATGAGATGGCAGCGGCTTTACTCTCACCGTGTGACCACGGGCATCATCAGAGAGTTCACTAGTACGACTGCCGCTCCGGCGCCATGTCTGCCCCTGTCAAGGTACTTGCTGCGCTGCTGGTCATTCATGCTATGGCATCATTGGTGGTATGTCGTAGGGTGACCAGTATGGACTGCTGCTCCAAGTGCTCTGGCAGTACCTAACCGTGCTGCACCTGGTGCAGGTCACCCACGTGTGGCACATCAGAGTAATGTTGGGCACAATGTTCAAAGAGTGCCCGTGCATTGGACTGCACATAGTGCAATATATTCACCAAGACGGATTAAACACATCATGCATGTGTGTGCCAATGTCCCCAGTGCAAGACATGTCACTTCCTTCTTCTGGCAGTCTCTGATTGCTCCATGCATGCCAGCTGGGGGCTACAGTGACGTGGTTGTCTCGTGAGTGCCAGTAGACATGCAAACACACAGACATTCACAATATCCATGGCGGCATTGACAGCACAAACCTCGCCACGTCACATGAACACTGAATTACGGCTGCATAGACTGGAAGGTATATAAATTAGACTTCTAGGTGCATATTTGCATAACGATGTCATGCGTTTATGCATACCTTTCACAGGGCTTTAAGTGGGATGAAAAAACTGGGGGTGGTTCTCTCATAGGGGCGAGGCCGCTGTAATTAAGGGTGTGGCTTAAAACACTGAAGCTAATAATCTGTGTTTAGCATTATGTGCCCCCGACTGGTATTTTGCAGCTTCTGTCCATTCATCCAGATATAAAACACAACAAGTAACGTTACACCAACAACAAGCCAGGACTATTGGCTTTGTCAATTGGTTGTAAATTTCATAAAATAAATGAGCAACAACTATCACTTTGTTGTATGTAATATTGAAAATGCTTCCGTTCTTGTGGGCGAGGTTGTGGCGTAAGGCTAGAGCAGACGACCTTCGAGCTGAGACAACAGGTTCGAGCCTGAGGTACTGTGATTAAAATTTTTTTTTTATATGTCCTTGTGTGATGTAACTGGTGCTCATGTAAAGCGCTCCAAGTTTGCGCTTTGTAAAACAGAAAAACGAGTCTCTTTGAAGTTACATCAAAGGCAGTGACGGGTTGTACTATTGCAGAGTTAAGATTTTTTTTTTCCACCCCAAGGGTAACAAGCATTGGCATAGCCAATAGGTCTCGCCTTTGGGACCTTATAAGTGCTTAGCCATGCAACAGTTGATGTTGTTGCACCAAGGATATTGTGCTGCATAACTAAATACTTATAAGGTCCCAAAAGCGAGACCTATTGCCTATGCCAATGCTTGTTATCAGTTGGAATCCCGAGAAACATTGAGATGCATTCCTAAAGCACTACTGTGCACAAAACGTACATCATTTGATCAGAAAACTGCTTTGTTCTACATGAGATAAAGTGTCACTTGCCACTCATAAGGCATTGAAATGTCACACATAAGCACACTGAGGACTAGGAATTGGCACACATAGGCTGCTGGAAACTTGGCAGCTATGAATATTTGGTGGAAAGTTGCTGTATTCCGAAATATGCTAGGACTGGAGTTAGGATGGTAATTTTGACTTTCCAGTGTCCCTCACGCCCACTGCTGTCCTGAAGGTGCAGTTCTAACAAAATGGAAATAGGTTTTAAGTAGTCATGAACAGTGAAAAGGGACAAAGGACGTTACTTCTGGAGCGAAGCAGAAAGAGATACATAAGAAGTTAACCACCATCGACGCTATACTGTGTGTACTTAATTATATTTTTATGACTAGGTAAGATGACGCACTTCCCCTTCAGTCTCCCCCTTCACGAGGTTGACATACGACCTGGAGCCCTTTACAACCCTATCGCTCATGAAATTAGCTTGTTTATTTGAAACTGTCTTAAGGGCCTTCTGTGGCGATGAGATGCGGCTTAATCAGCAGTCAGCCCCTCGGTCTCTTTAAACATGCACTTTTGATGAATAAAGTATGTTTCTCTTTGATTCCTGATTATCACCACCATAAATGTCAGTAGAAATCCAAGCAGAGTGTGAATACCTGAAGTTAGTACAAACACCTATGCTCTTCTGAACACCAACCATGTTTACATTTATCAATGGTTTGAAAACTTTCAGCTCACAGCCCTCTTTCTTTTTATGATCTGATAGTTCAGCTCAAATTCAACTGATTCAATCTTTAACAGGGCAAGAGCTGAGTTTCAAAACAGTTGCAAAGAAATCCGTGTTTTTTTTATTGTGCTTCATCATGGGTTTATAGTGCTCTGAGGTTCAGGGGTAACATATTTCCTGTCCCTTTTGTTACCCATGGACCATTTTAACACTGTATTCTACGTAAGTCAACAGTGGCAATGCCAGTCATCATGATATAAAAAATAAAATGGCTATTGTTGACGCTAAACTGCATCAGCAAAAAAAAAAGCAGCATGACGATGTATATGCAGGCATGCATCATCAGGCAATCACACATGCTTCATTAAATATGCACATTTGCAAGCATACGTTATGCCGGTGCAGCAGGTTTTTTTTTAAATTGCCATTTCAAGAGGGTAGAAGCACATCTTGCAGCGGTAAATAAAAAAATAAAAAAACATAAAAAATGTACAAAAGTGCATTATATAGAAAGGAGCACCCCTCCACAAATTAGAGAAGCTGGGACTTCCCAAAAGGAAATCGAAGATAAATAATGCAGAAAAAAAACGCTGTGGGAAAGGGCAACGGACAGGGGATCAGCTGTGGAGCACACAGGGATTCAAGAAAAAGATGAGGAGAGACGGGAAGTATGTGGGTAAGGACAGCTAGGAGAGCAACAGAGGAGTTGGGTATGATGAAAAGAAAAAAAACAAGAAAAGGCGGCGTATGTGCACAGGAAACAAATTCGGTAGACATTTGCTATAATATGCTTGTGCTTCAGTACTAAAATCATTAGACATACTGACCATAAAAAGTATGTAATTTCGAGGTTGCATAGTGGAAGTTATATCTCATGTTTCATTACAAAGGTTTATTGCATGAGGTGCCACTGACTGCAGGAAAATGTAAACATGGGCTACAGAAAAGATTTCAAACATGCAAAATGTGATAGGAGTTCTGCTCGCAATAAGTCTAACCAATGTAAATTGCTTGGGATAGTATTTCAACCTGTCATTCTTTTTCCCACCATGCTACCTCAGTTTGGGCCCAGCCATATGCGAATAAATCTTGACCCTGTGGCAGTAGGAATAGTCCGGCCCGAATTGCCAAGCCAAGTCCTCCCTGAACCGGAACACAAGCAACCCAGGACCGTTTTCGCACTGATTGGGAGGTCTTCAGTCAGGTGTGGCTAGGTTCCAGTGGCACAGTAAGCATGGGACCCACATCTGGGACATCATTGGAGCAGGGTCAAGACTGATATGCATCTGGATGGGTCCAAACTGAGGTCTCATGATGGGCAAAAGAACAATGGGTTGGTATGCTACTCCGTGCGATTGCCAGTGGTTAGACAAATTGCAAATTGCAAGCATTCCTAATTTCCTCCCATCACATTTTGTATGTTTGATAAACAAAATATGTGGCAGCCCAGCAATGTAAAATGTATAAGTCTCTTGCATGTAGTAACTATCAAACACATTTAAATGCTTTTCGAAGGAGGAAAGTGAAAATAAGTGAAACCATCAGCATCACAAATACCACTTGATGAGAATAACTTGAACACACCCAAGTGAGCCAAATCCTAGTTCCAGAGAGATGAAGGTAATTAGCTGCACTTCTACACCTACATGAGTATGTCAAACAGTCCAAGTATGGCATGGACATACAAATTTCACTATAGTGACCAGTTATCATTCCAAAGAGAGTAAAGGAAAGATATGTATGGATATTGAAGTATTCTGTCACTTAGGGGAAGCGATTTCTCTGTGGAGAGGCCAAGTCTTGTACTGATATGTATATCCCATTGCTGTATTCACCATCAATTTAATGTCCTTGCTGTCGGTATGTGTGAGTGTTTGCTTGTGTATTTGTGTATGTCTTTGTGATATATTATGGAAGTGTGTGGAAGATTTCTGCCGCTTTTTCTTGCTAATACATTTGATAAAATGAGCTTTGTTCACAAACACTTGTTCGGATGGTGTAAATCCACACTGTAACCGATGTGTGATATTTAACTTTAATGATTCTAGTTCTTTTCCAGCACCATTGTAGAACACCCTTACCTAATCTAGTTCAATGTTTATGGGTCAAAAACACATGTTTCGGAAATGTAAGTCTCTGTGCCCACAGCCAAAATATGCCCCTATTGCCACCAGAACATCACTTTTTTTGACGTTGTGGTGGCGAAATGGGCTTCACCTTATTTACAAGGCAGTGGCTTAACGCTGCCTTGTAAATAAGGCCCCCTTTCACACTATACTTAGCGTGAAAGGGGTGGGCAATGGATGTTGCAGTGGACATTCCGCCGCAACACCCATTGATTTTGATGCTGCCCCATATTTACAAGAGTGGCGTAAATAGGAGGCAGCGCCAAAATGAAGACCAGGGAAAACCTGGTCTTAACAGAGCGCAACGAGGAGAAATGCTTGATTTTGCCTCGTTTTTGCTGTTTTTATGTGTGCTGCACACATAAAAACAGCAAAACGCCATGCATGATTGTTTACGTGCAGGAAGGTGTCCATTCCTATACATAAACAATCATTTTAAAAATGACGAGTTGCAACTTCTATGTGTGCTGCACAAAGCAGCATACTTAGAAGCTACAAATCGCCATTTAAGATTGTTTATGTGCAGGAAGGGACCCCTTCCTGCACATAAACAATCATTCCCCCAATGCAGGCACCCTTGCACTATCGTGAATAATTCGAGAAAGAAAGAAGTTAGTGTTTTTATAACAAGAAGCCACGATTATTTCAATTCAAACTAGCTTCTCCTGTTTTCATTTAATAAATTAATCAATGTATGTCCTCTGTATAGGGGCTGGAATGTAAACACTATGTGCTTGAACTGTGGAGTTGTGTGCACTCCCTCCCACCCGTCTCTCCTCCCATCTGTTGTTTCACAGTGTTAGTAAGGGGGAGTCAGGGTAACGATAATAGGTCTCAACCATACATGAGCTTTGCCAATGTGTTTTTGCCATGTTGTACACTAGCGTGTAACATCACCGGTCACCGGTCACCGGTGGGTAGGTCGACTCGATACGTGACAACAGCACAAAACTCGTGAGGAACTCCTCTAGTTTGACCTACCGGGTACTGATGCCGCCTGGTTAGCTTACAACAATGGGTAGAACCAGGTCTGACAGGTACACGATTTAGGTAGTTACCTGGTTGATGTGAGTATGTTGCCACGTCGCCAATTTTAAGTGTAGATAGTTTCCACAATATAGGTCCTGATGAATCGCATGTAGACTTTTACAGTGAGCGAGAAACATGTTGACCTCATTTGCACCAATAGCGACGCTTAGACCTAAGACATAATACTTAGCCAAGCACCGCATTGTTTATATTTTTAACTAGGGTAGGAGACCCACTGATTAAAAATTGTCTTCACGGATACTCCGAACCTTATTTTAAATCACACACACACATCTACACAGTTCTTGCCCCTCACCCCCACTTCACCATACGGCTATTGGAAAAAGATCTCCGCCAAAGTGCCCCTACTACAGGGAGCCCGTTGGGTATTGCACCGCCGACCCGATGAGGAGCAGCCCAGATGATGAAGCATGACACCCGATTGGGTGTGTGAGGGCATTACAATCCAATAAATGGACTCCCAACTCTGAACCCAAACGTTCAGGGTGGTGTCAATTTCCTTGCTCGTACACTCTTGAGGAACAGCATAACCTTCTTCTTCTAATACTTCAATTAGGGCACCTATGCTGGACCTCCCTCGACACTGATAGAGGAAAAAGCCCTGTAGTCCCTCCTTTGTATACTTAGAAAATGTACGTGCCATGAGCATTCAATTCAGTATCTCTTTTGCATTATTTTAGCTGGCTACATTTACAGCTGTAATTATATTTACTGAATAAATCTAGTGATAAAAAAAATGTGAGAGCCCTTTGGTAAATTATTTTTGACACATTTTTAAATCTGGTTTGCTTACCACTGATCCTTCGGCTCAATCCCTTCTCATAGAAGGAAAGCATTGACAGCCATACACAAAAGGCCTCTCCTCCCTTCCCCAAATGTAAAAAAGAAATGAATGGCCTCATGCCACCCACCCATGTCACACTCTATGCCTTTCTTTCCTTCTACTACAGAAGCTGTGCTCCTTGCTTCCAGCACTGCTCTGACAAGCTCTGTGAGAGCCCTGCAAGAGCCGCCAGGAATTCCTTTATGACTTAGCAACAGTGGGAGGCAGCTCTTGTTAACTACTGTTTCTAAATCTTAGCAGTGAATTACTTGTATTTAGAATTTCTTCATAATACATAATATTAGGGATAAAGTACCCCCTGCAGTACTTTATAAGGATATTGCAAGTTGAGGTGTTCCATAACCATATAGAGGAATGAGTCCATAGACTGAGTTCCTTTATAAGGTTATGGACCTCCGAGGTGTCTTGCAATATCCTTATCATGTATGCCCGGGGGTACTTTATACCATATAATACATGGTCATAGCATCATCTTTCCCACAAACTACTTAAAACTGTGATGCATAGCTTATTCATATAAAACCTCTAGTGCAAATGTAAACCCTTCAAAAACCTATTACATATTTGTTGCAAACAGTTATTAGAAACAGTTCAAACCAAGTCAGGTTTTTTTTTTTGCAGTAGCTCGGAAAGTGTAGAAATATGCAGAAAGATTCTAGCTTTTCTCTAAGGAGTGCAAAAAGAAACATATTCTCTCTGCTTGTCATTGTAAACTATTAAAATAAAGCAGAAGAAAGAAAAGCAACATGCGGTTTGTTGCTTTAATTATGCTGTGAATTGACCTGCCTTTCACCTCGGCTCCTGGCTCTGACAGCAGGCATTATTTCATCAGAACTCAACTGTAATAACCTTACAATAGTTGAGTTCTGATGCTTTTTCTTTATAATCGGTGACTTGGTGCACCACTAGATGCCGATTATAAAGAAATTAGTGACTGCCATTTACGCACGGATTACAGAATCCCATCTATTATATATCGAAAAATAGATGGGTAACTGAGAGTTATGGAGGGGGTTTTCACAGAGGTTTTCTGAGTGACTTCAAATAGTTGAGAGCAAAGCTCGAGTTGTCACTCAGAACTCTAAGGTGAAAAACATCCCTTTAATTCACAGTCACCAATCTATAATTTTATGTTATGAATGGCACCCTACTAAGCTGATGAAAAGGAGTAATAGTGGAGCCATATCTCCCTCCTCTCCGAAATGGGAAAAAAATACCTTACCTGCCATCCTTCACTAACCCCTGCTACTTTCCCTGTCTTCCTTGCCCCTCCTCCAGCTCTGTTTTTAGGTCGAAACCTACGAGACAGCACAGCTGTCTGGTTTGCTAAAGACATCTTGGAGACATTCAGAAAGCTTCCCTGGGAATTGATTCCTCCTATTGCTTACTGTTGCGGGGATTCTGCGCATACACAAAATTATGCGCAGGAAAACAGGACCTCGGTGTATAGGGGCTGAGCCTTCCTACAACCTTAGTACCCAAAATCCCAAAACCTACTAGCTATAGTGTCTCATTTGTTCTCCTACATAATCACGAAGCTACAAATGATTAGACAACCCAGAACACAACACTCCCGACTCTCTCAGGAATCGCGGTAGCAAGACATACCCTTTCGCTCACTCAATCGTACTTGTCCACAATAAGAATTGTCAGAGTCATGGTTATAGTTCATAATGTTTATTTTAACTATCGTGCTCTATAATGCAGTATACGAGCCACTACAAGCAGCGAAATGCATAAACCTAAAATAGTTAGCATTATTACAATTCCATAGAATATAAAGGGGGATGTCATCATATACAGACAGTGGAAAAAGGACTATAAGGCCTAACCACCCTCCCCTTGGTAAGGTGAAGTTTATTATATAAAGGAAGATCTCTGGCCTTTGTCAGCAGACCCCATACCTTAGTGCCTAGATGGAAGTTTTACATCATAGGAACAGCATAACCCTTCTCCCTGAAAAGGTCCCTCTCCAAGTATGTGTATTGAACAACATGCATCCCCGTAAAATCAAAACACGAGTTTCCAGCAGCGCAGCTGTGTTAGCATGTTTTGTCTAGGTGCTAGGGACTGACCAGAACAGAATAACAAGGGGCATTGTTTTTCGACCTTGCACATCGTGTTCAGACTAAACTCCAGGAACAGGCAGAGAACGCAGAAAGCAGACAGTTCTCATGTGAAAGTCACAAACAGAGTCTTGCAAAATAAAGTCATGTACCAACATGCGCAAAAGCAGCATCATGGCAGCAGAGCTCAGGCTAGCTTAGCAATGTCGACAATGACCCCAACGGCCATATAACATTACCATTGGCTTTGTGGTTTGAAACTCACATTTTCTGGCTTTCTATTTGCTGGCATTATTTGTTGTAGGCTGTCCAGAGCGCGTTTGTCCCGCCCAAGGAGCAAAGCCTTTTCACACTACCTCTCCTTGTATTCTTCCACGAGTGTTCTTTTCTGTAAACAGGCCTGTAAATCTTGTTCTTATCTTGTTACATTTGGTGTGCATTCAAAGACAGTTCAAATATCAGGCTCTGTCTTCCGAAGGAGCGTGGTGTTTAGTTTTCTTTCTCTGACTTCAAAATGAAAGGATTTATGTGACAATCTTGCTTGATATTGAGGGTAGGAACGTTTTTTTTCTAGCACACATTTAAATGAACTGTCCATGTGTTTGTAAACTGTATAGTATTATTAGTAAAACTATGTCTGTGAAAATGGTCATTTCAATTGAAAATGTATTTTCTGTAATGGCATTCTGTTACCACCCCATGCGTATTCCACTCTCCACCACTGCACTCTACTCTGCATCACTCCACGCCACTGCACTCTCCTCTGCACCACTCCACTATATGACTGCACTCAACTCCACTTTACACCACTACACTCTACGCCACTACACTGTTCTCCTCTCTGCACCACTGCACTCTACACCATTGCACTCTACGCCATCTCACTCTATGCCTCTCTACTCTGCACCATGCTACTCTATGCCAACGTACTCTATGCCACTCTGTTCTGCACCACTGCGCTCTTCTCCACTGCACTCTACACCATTCCAGTCTTAGGCCACTCCAATCTACTCTGCACAACTCCACTTTACGCCACTCTACTCTATGCCACTCTGCAACACCGCACTCTACTCCACTACCCTCTATGCCAATACACTCTATGCCAACGCACTCTACTCTGTACCACTCAACTTGACGCCCATGCACTCTATGCCAATCCACTGTACACCACTCTAATCTACTCTGCACCACCGCACTCTACACCACTTTTCTCTATGCATTATTCTCTATGCTACTCTACTCTACGTCACTGCAGTTTACCCTGCACTACTCCACTCTACTCTGGAACAATATACACTATGCTACTGCACTCTATGCCCCTGCACTCTAAGCCACGCTACTCCACTCCACTCTATTTCACTGCACTGTATGCAACTCTACTCGAAACCACTATGCTCTACGCAGCTGCACTCCTCTCTGCACCACTGTACTCTACGCTAGTTCTCTCTATCCCACTCTACTCTATGCCACTCTACTCTTTGCCACTCAACACCACTGCACTCTATGACACTGTACTCTGCAGCACTGAACTCTACTCTGCGCTACTGCCTTCTATGCCAATGCACTCTATGCCACTTCACTCTGCACCACTCCATGCCATTTCACTCTCTTCCACTCTCTTCCACTCTACTCTATGTTACTCTGCACCTGTGCACTCTACGTCACTGCACGCTATGCCACTCTACTCTGGAGCACTCCACTCTATGCCACTAAACTCTATGCCACTGCAGTCTGCACCACCCTATGCCAATTCACTCTCTGCCAATGTACGCCACTGTACGCCAATCATTACTGTACTCTGCACCACTGCACTCTACGCCACCTTACTCTATGCAGTTGTACTCTATACCACTCTACTCTGCCCCTCCTCACGCTGCACCACTGCACTCTACGCCACTACACTCTACTATACACCACTTTCATCTACACCACTGCATTCTATAACTCTGCATTGTATGCTGCTGAATTCTATGTTGCTGCACTCTGCCACTGCACTCTATGCCACTTTACTCTGCAAAACTTTATGCCAGTGCACTCTACACCAGTTCGCTCTACTCTCGCCATGCCATTGTACGCACCTTTCCACCGCTGCACTCTACTCTTCACCACTGCACCCTACTCTACGCTACTGCACTCTATGCCACTGCGCTCCACGCTACTGCACTCTACTCTGCACCACTGCACTCTATGCCTTTCAATTCAAAACCACTCTACTGTACCCCACTGCACTCTACGCCAATGCAATATATGCCACTCTATATCGCTGCACTCTGACTCTACTTTGCACTCTACATCACTGAACTCTATGCCACTCTACACTACTGCATTCTGTGCCAATGCACTCAATGCCACTGCACTCTATGCCACTCTACTCTGCATCACTCCACTCTATGCTACTGCACTCTGCAGCATTCCCCTCTATGCTATTGCACTCTATGGCACTGTACTCTACTTTGCACCACTCTACTCGGTACCCCTCTCTTCATCACTGCACTCTACGCCACTCTACTCTGCATTCTACGCCACTGTACTTTACTATGCAACGCTCTAATCTACGTCAGTGCATTCTACAACTCTACATTGTACACCACTGAATTCCAAGCTGTTGCACTCTATGCCACTATACTCTGCAACACTCTGTCAATGCAGTCTATACCAGTCCAACCTACTCTACGCCACTCCACTGTACGCCACTCTACAGGACTCCACTCAATGCCACTCCAATACACAACACTCTATGCCACTCCACTCTGCAACTCTCTATACCACTCTCCTCTACGCCACTTGCTTTTAGCCATGCTGAACATCAGCCACGCTAGTGTACAACATGGCAAAAACACATTGGCAAAGCTCATGTATGGTTGAGACCTATTATCGTTACCCTGACTCCCCCTTACTAACACTGTGAAACAACAGATGGGAGGAGAGACGGGTGGGAGGGAGTGCACACAACTCCACAGTTCAAGCACATAGTGTTTACATTCCAGCCCCTATACAGAGGACATACATTGATTAATTTATTAAATGAAAACAGGAGAAGCTAGTTTGAATTGAAATAATCGTGGCTTCTTGTTATAAAAACACTAACTTCTTTCTTTCTCGAATTATGTCTAAAAGCAATGTTACCTGCTGAAGCAGAGTGATTATTTTTCGATTTTTTACTAAACATATTTTTGAAGGAAAATTAACTGAGTGAGTTTAAATTGTTCCTCTTTTAATAACTACAAACTTACAGGTTGTTCTTGAAAGCAGCAGTATTTACTTGTGTTCATGTCATGCATGCATTCTCATGGTGTCCTGACTATAGTTGGGGTTTGCCTTGTTTCCTCTAAAACAGGATAGTCCGTTTCAGTATTGCTTTGTTTTTAGGTCTCGCCTACGCAGCGCGCATGCGCTGCATAGGGGGGACCTCTTGTAATGGATTCGGTTTTGAGGCCAAAAACGTGCACGCATTGCATTGCTTTCAATGGCAACGCGTGCACGTTTGGCGATTCCCTTGCGGGAGCGAGCTTTGAAACCATCTGTTTGTAATTAACTTTCAAACAGATGGTGCCCTTGCTCGCTTCCGCAAAGGAAACGCTGTGTGTGCTCTGGGCCACACTCCCCCCACCCCTCCCACTTGGTTTATTGCCTCCTGTCACACGCCCGTCCTCATCTTAACCTGCCTTCCTTCTCCCACGCTGTGATATTTACTTTACCTTTATATTGTTTACATTTATGTTGTATGTATATACCAGAAAGGGTATTATGTCCTCCTACACAAATGTAGACAACATTATGGTAGTGTACCCTGAACCTATTAAAAACCTGCATTTTTGTTTTCGATGTTTTGCCGAGATATTTTGGTGAAACGATATGTTGGTGTTTAATATTGTGGTAGAGAAGCCATTTAAACAATCACAGTGTAAGAACAAAATACTCAGGCATTTCCAGGAAAGGGAAAACTCAAAAATATGAGTAAGCATTATTGGGCTTAGGACCTGAGCAAAAGCCATGCTGGGTAGAATCGCGCATTACTCGTGCACGGCGCCTGCCTTGCACTTGGGGTTGATGCGCTATTCAACAGAGGGCATGCACAGGCGAGCGTTGAAAACCTGTGCCCAGAAAAGCAACTCCAAAATATAAACGTGGTGGCTGCGCACATCATGGACGGAAATCAACTGGAATATTCTGGAAGAGGCTCGTGGGACATCCAGTTATCTTTGGACTAAACGGTGTTTGGGGCACGTATTTACACGAATTAAAGAGTCTAATTAAGATTGGCAAAACCCAAGATGATGGTCTTTGACAGCTAATCCTGTGGTTAGGGTTTCCAATGAAGAGGTACAGATATTTCTATCTCCCACATGCCCAGTACCAATGTCTTGAATGGGAAGTCTCTGTGAAACTCAGGAACAAGACTTTAACATTCCCAAAAGATCACACCACTCACAGGAGGCTAGGCCAGCATGCCACATGTGCTGAAGTTTGTTCAGTGACTCTTTGACTTATGTACTTCCAACTGAGTCCTAAGAAGCGTGGAGGGAAAACAAGTTTTTGTGGCTCCACTTACACCTTTTCTTTTTGTAAACAAATGTTATTTACATTTTCAGTACAACAACCAATTGGTGCACTTACATTGGCTCCACTTGCATCTTTACACAGCAAATTGAGCAAAATAATTTGGAGCAGCCCAAACAAAATTGTTAAAATAACTGGTGCAGGTCCATGGGCCATCTTTACAATCAAAATCAGCTTGGAGATGAAATCTTTGATGTGACCTTAACTTAGAGCGCTGTTGTACTGTGTAAAGCCATGCTTACACAGTGTCCTTATTATGTAATGTAAAGTACAGCTGTGTAGCAGAATGTTACCATTTGTATGGTTCTAAAGCACTTTCAGAACCAAGGCAGCATTTACGATTCTGAAATTTTCATTGGCCCAGAATTCAAAACGGTCTTTTGAAATAGACATTTGGTTGTGTATATTAAACAAACAAACGCATGTAAAAAATTAAACAAGGGAAATAAACAATCTGTCTCTGGCTCCATCCACGACATCAAAAATAATAAATGTTAATATTGTGCGATTGGAAAATAACTGGATCACTCACAGACATCTGATTGCCTAGTGTCACGTGGTCCTTTTAAAGTATGAATGACCGGCCAATCAAACCCTCCCTACATTCTGGGCCCCGAACCAATTAAGCGTTACCTTACTTCATAGAGTTGGAAAGTGTAACGATTACAACACTACAGATTAAGTCAAAAGCAGCAGGTGGGGCTGTAAGTAGACGTAGGTGATTTGGGCCACTTACACTATGGGCGGACACTGGACAAGCCTGTGCTACAGCTGCACATCTTCTGCAAGTCTAGATGGGAGTGAAAAGTTGGGGTTCTTGAGACATCAAAAATTGGGAATCGCACCAGAAACATGTAAACTTGAAGAGGTGGCAAAGGAGTGGTCAGGGGGAAGGCACTGAAAAACCACAAAACACACCCACAAATGAGTAAGTCAGCCAGAACAGATACTGCTTAAAAATACGGAGACAGACACACACTGAACCCCCCAGCCAATCACAACAAAAAGCTATATACCCAAGATCTAAGTCTTAGAGCGCCCATGGTTCAGGCTGGAGGGAATGGCTAGGTAGAAGCACGACCACAAATCCACCACGAAACTGTCTGCAAGGGTGGGAGTGGCACACGACAGAAAATACATTGCAACACCCTAGCGACGTTTAAGGAAAACACATTTCATGCACAAACTTACTGTAGCCATTAAAGTGGAATTAGATTTAAATACAGAACACCTGAGTCAGCTGACGCCTACAGTGCCACCAGTACCAATCCGACACAGGTGAGTGGCATCAAAGATGAATGAAGCACTGTGGGAGATTAGTAAAATACTTGGACTGGTGCCTTCACTGTGGCGTCTGCGCGAGGCACAGAAGACGAGCGCGGCTCACAGCCGTCAGCCGCACAGGCCGTGAGATGGCAGCGGCTTTATTCTCACCGTGTGACCACGGGCATCATCAGAGAGTTCACTAGTACGACTGCCACTCCGGCGCCATGTCTGCCCCTGTCAAGGTACTTGCTGCGCTGCTGGTCATTCATGCTATGGCATCATTGGTGGTATGTCGTAGGGTGACCAGTATGGACTTCTGCTCCAAGTGCTCTGGCAGTACCTAACCATGCTGCACCTGGTGCAGGGCACCCACGTGTGGCACAGCAGAGTAATGTTGGGCACAATGTTGAAAGAGTGCCCGTGCATTGGACTGCATATAGTGCAATATATTCACCAAGACGGATTAAACACATCATGCATGTGTGTGCCAATGTCCCCAGTGCAAGACATGTCACTTCCTTCTTCTGGCAGTCTCTGATTGCTCCACGCATGCCAGCTGGGGTCTACAGTGACGTGGTTGTCTCGTGAGTGCCAGTAGACATGCAAACACACAGACATTCACAATATCCATGACGGCATTGACCTCACAAACCTCGCCACGTCACATGAACACTGAATTACGGCTGCATAGACTGGAAGGTATGTAAATTAGACTTCTTGGTGCATATTTGCATAACGATGTCATACATTTATGCATACCTTTCACAGGGCTTTAAGTGGGATGAAAAAACTGGGGGTGGTTCTCTCATAGGGGCGAGGCCGCTGTAATTAAGGGTGTGGCTTAAAACACTGAAGCTAATAATCTGTGTTTAGCATTATGTGCCCCCGACTGGTATTTTGCAGCTTCTGTCCATTCATCCAGATATAAAACACAACAAGTAACGTTACACCAACAACAAGCCAGGACTATTGGCTTTGTCAATTGGTTGTAAATTTCGTAAGATAAATGAGCAACAACTATCACTTTGTTGTATGTAATATTGAAAATGCTTCCGTTCTTGTGGGCGAGGTTGTGGCGTAAGGCTAGAGCAGACGACCTTCGAGCTGAGACAACAGGTTCGAGCCTGAGGTACTGTGATTAAATTGTTTTTTTTTATATGTCCTTGTGTGATGTAACTGGTGCTCATGTAAAGCGCTCCAAGTTTGCGCTTTGTAAAACAGAAAAACGAGTCTCTTTGAAGTTACATCAAAGGCAGTGACGGGTTGTACTATTGCAGAGTTAAGATTTTTTTTTTCCACCCCAAGGGTAACAAGCATTGGCATAGCCAATAGGTCTCGCCTTTGGGACCTTATAAGTGCTTAGCCATGCAACAGTTGATGTTGTTGCACCAAGGATATTGTGCTGCATAACTAAATACTTATAAGGTCCCAAAAGCGAGACCTATTGGCTATGCCAATGCTTGTTATCAGTTGGAATCCCGAGAAACATTGAGATGCATTCCTAAAGCACTACTGTGCACAAAACGTACATCATTAGATCAGAAAACTGCTTTGTTCTACATGAGATAAAGTGTCACTTGCCACTCATAAGGCAATGAAATGTCACACATAAGCACACTGAGGACTAGGAATTGGCACACATAGGCTGCTGGAAACTTGGCAGCTATGAATATTTGGTGGAAAGTTGCTCTATTCCGAAATATTCTAGGACTGGAGTTAGGATGGTAATTTTGTCTTTCCAGTGTCCCTTACGCCCACTGCTGTCCTGAAGGTGCAGTTCTAACAAAATGGAAATAGGTTTTAAGTAGTCATGAACAGTGAAAAGGGACAAAGGACGTTACTTCTGGAGCGAAGCAGAAAGAGATACATAAGAAGTTAACCACCATCGACGCTATACTGTGTGTACTTAATTATATTTTTATGACTAGGTAAGATGACGCACTTCCCCTTCAGTCTCCCCCTTCACGAGGTTGACATACGACCTGGAGCCCTTTACAACCCTATCGCTCATGAAATTAGCTTGTTTATTTGAAACTGTGTTAAGGGCCTTCTGTGGCGATGAGATGCGGCTTAATCAGCAGTCAGCCCCTCGGTCTCTTTAAACATGCACTTTTGATGAATAAAGTATGTTTCTCTTTGATTCCTGATTATCACCACCATAAATGTCAGTAGAAATCCAAGCAGAGTGTGAATACCTGAAGTTAGTACAAACACCTATGCTCTTCTGAACACCAACCATGTTTACATTTATCAATGGTTTGAAAACTTTCAGCTCACAGCCCTCTTCTTTTTTATGATCTGATAGTTCAGCTCAAATTCAACTGATTCAATCTTTAACAGGGCAAGAGCTGAGTTTCAAAACAGTTGCAAAGAAATCCGTGTTTTTTTTATTGTGCTTCATCATGGGTTTATAGTGCTCTGAGGTTCAGGGGTAACATATTTCCTGTCCCTTTTGTTACCCATGGACCATTTTAACACTGTATTCTACGTAAGTCAACAGTGGCAATGCCAGTCATCATGATATAAAAAATAAAATGGCTATTGTTGACGCTAAACTGCATCAGCAAAAAAAAGCAGCATGACGATGTATATGCAGGCATGCATCATCAGGCAATCACACATGCTTCATTAAATATGCACATTTGCAAGCATACGTTATGCCGGTGCAGCAGGTTTTTTTAAATTGCCATTTCAAGAGGGTAGAAGCACATCTTGCAGCGGTAAATAAAACAATAAAAAAACATAAAAAATGTACAAAAGTGCATTATATAGAAAGGAGCACCCCTCCACAAATTAGAGAAGCTGGGACTTCACAAAAGGAAATCGAAGATAAATAATGCAGAAAAAAAACGCTGTGGGAAAGGGCAACGGACAGGGGATCAGCTGTGGAGCACACAGGGATTCAAGAAAAAGATGAGGAGAGACGGGAAGTATGTGGGTAAGGACAGCTAGGAGAGCAACAGAGGAGTTGGGTAGGATGAAAAGAAAAAAAACAAGAAAAGGCGGCGTATGTGCACAGGAAAAAAATTCGGTAGACATTTGCTATAATATGCTTGTGCTTCAATACTAAAATCATTAGACATACTGACCATAAAAAGTATGTAATTTCGAGGTTGCATAGTGGAAGTTATATCTCATGTTTCATTACAAAGGTTTATTGCATGAGGTGCCACTGACTGCAGGAAAATGTAAACATGGGCTACAGAAAAGATTTCAAACATGCAAAATGTGATAGGAGTTCTGCTCGCAATAAGTCTAACCAATGTAAATTGCTTGGGATAGTATTTCAACCTGTCATTCTTTTTCCCACCATGCTACCTCAGTTTGGGCCCAGCCATATGCGAATAAATCTTGACCCTGTGGCAGTAGGAATAGTCCGGCCCGAATTGCCAAGCCAAGTCCTCCCAGAACCGGAACACAAGCAACCCAGGACCGTTTTCGCACTGATTGGGAGGTCTTCAGTCAGGTGTGGCTAGGTTCCAGTGGCACAGTAAGCATGGGACCCACATCTGGGACATCATTGGAGCAGGGTCAAGACTGATATGCATCTGGATGGGTCCAAACTGAGGTCTCATGATGGGCAAAAGAACAATGGGTTGGTATGCTACTCCGTGCGATTGCCAGTGGTTAGACAAATTGCAAATTGCAAGCATTCCTAATTTCCTCCCATCACATTTTGTATGTTTGATAAACAAAATATGTGGCAGCCCAGCAATGTAAAATGTATGTCTCTTGCATGTAGTAACTATCAAACACATTTAAATGCTTTTCGAAGGAGGAAAGTGAGAAATAAGTGAAACCATCAGCATCACAAATACCACTTGATGAGAATAACTTGAACACACCCAAGTGAGCCAAATCCTAGTTCCAGAGAGATGAAGGTAATTAGCTGCACTTCTACACCTACATGAGTATGTCAAACAGTCCAAGTATGGCATGGACATACAAATTTCACTATAGTGACCAGTTATCATTCCAAAGAGAGTAAAGGAAAGATATGTATGGATATTGAAGTATTCTGTCACTTAGGGGAAGCGATTTCTCTGTGGAGAGGCCAAGTCTTGTACTGATATTTATATCCCATTGCTGAATTCACCTTCAATTTAATGTCCTTGCTGTCGGTATGTGTGAGTGTTTGCTTGTGTATTTGTGTATGTCTTTGTGATATATTATGGAAGTGTGTGGAAGATTTCTGCCGCTTTTTCTTGCTAATACATTTGATAAAATGAGCTTTGTTCACAAACACTTGTTCGGATGGTGTAAATCCACACTGTAACCGATGTGTGATATTTAACTTTAATGATTCAAGTTCTTTTCCAGCACCATTGTAGAACACCCTTACCTAATCTAGTTCAATGTTTATGGGTCAAAAACACATGTTTCGGAAATGTAAGTCTCTGTGCCCACAGCCAAAATATACCAGGACATCTGGGGGCATATTTACAAGCCCCTATCGCCACCAGAACATCACTTTTTTTGACGTTGTGGTGGCGAAATGGGCTTCACCTTATTTACAAGGCAGCGGCTTAACGCTGCCTTGTAAATAAGGCCCCCTTTCACACTATACTTAGCGTGAAAGGGGTGGGCAATGGATGTTGCAGTGGACATTCCGCCGCAACACCCATTGATTTTGATGCTGCCCCATATTTACAAGAGTGGCGTAAATTGGAGGCAGCGCCAAAATGAAGACCAGGGAAAACCTGGTCTTAACAGAGCTCAACGAAGAGAAATGCTTGATTTTGCCTCGTTTTTGCTGTTTTTATGTGTGCTGCACACATAAAAACAGCAAAACGTCATGCATGATTGTTTATGTGCAGGAAGGTGTCCATTCCTATACATAAACAATCATTTTAAAATGACGATTTGCAACTTCTATGTGTGCTGCACAAAGCAGCATACTTAGAAGCTACAAATCGCCATTTAAGATTGTTTATGTGCAGGAAGGGACCCCTTCCTGCACATAAACAATCATTCCCCCAATGCAGGCACCCTTGCACTATCGTGCAAGGGTGCCTGCATTGGCACTATGCATCTAAATTTAGCGCCAGCGCAGTGGGAAACACAGGGCTGCACCGTATTGTTGTAAATACGGTGCAGCCCTGTGTTTCAGAAGTGGCAGAGTTTGGCATTAAGCCAAGAAGGCTAACTGCGCACTCCGTCACTGATTTGTAAATATGCCCCACTGTGTTTTGGAATCTTAGGCAATTACACAACAAATCGTCATCCTCGAACGCCATCTTAGCTTCCACAAATTCACCTGCTCCCCACTCTGAAAATGTAGCAAGATGTGAATCAGAAGTTGTAGTACACTTACTGACATAGCAGGTTACTTTCCACAAGGCAAGCACAGAAGAGGGTCGCAGGGTGAATATACTTTTAAAGAAATACCCTGAGAATGGTCAGCCAGTATGTGGCGTCTTTGCATAGAGAGTTGGCTGGAAATTTTGGGGTGTAACTGCATGCTGGATCAATGGATCCAGATTGGAAATTCACTTCTTTCTAGTATTCCAGGGTAGTCTTTTTACTTTGTTTTCTTCATTAAATAATTATTGTAGGAAAAAGACCTCAACGTAGCCAGTAGGAATATTTACATGTAGGAAAGGTACTGGGAAACTAACACCAAGAGGAAACTGTGAATCCCCCAATCATTCTCAAACTTCCCACAGGTAATTAGAAAGAGGAAAGAATAGTAACCCAGCCTTTATACCAAACGAGGGGGTTAAGGCAGAAAAAATACATGCAGGAATACAAAGCCCAGGACACCAAAGCAAAAAGAGTTCGCGCTGCATACCTAAGCATACACTACTTTGAAAGCAGACCCAATCACCTTATATATATGTGCACATTGTTATGTCTAGGAAATATAATCTTTTGATACAATGAGAAAGTCAACATTGAACACATCCAAGCCTTCATTTTTTCAACTCTCTGCTTCGGGAATGTTAAGATACCTTTCTTTGGACATGCCAGTGCTGTATTACACCATCGTCTTTGTGCAGTAGGAAAGAAATTCGAAATATGTGATAAGCTTTGCAAGAAGGCCAAGGGAGGAGGCAGCCAAACACATTCATCCAGTATCAATTTCATACAATGAAAAATGATGTGCTGGGCATCGGTGATGGTGAAGTGTACAATTGAGTGAGCAGTCCTGGTGAGTTCAGTGGTGTGGCTAAATCGTGCTGTGTTGGGGAATCTTAGGACATGCCAAAGGGATCCCTGGCTCAGAAGCCCATGGTTTTGCTATTCTCTTGTCTAAGTGCCCAGCCTGTGGTCAGTGAATGGACTGTAAATGGCGATTAGGAACTCTTGAAATTCCCTGGGTTGTAGTTATACCAAAAGCTTTTCCTACTGCTCACGTAACACAAGACTCTGTGTTCCCGATTCATTTCACTGCCTCACAATATATCTCCATGCATCCATTTGTCCACACGAACCACAGAACTAACAATTTGTCCTGTGTCATAGGTAAGTAAGTAACCCAATATTGTGTTCTTCTTAAGATTCTGGTTTGATTAGTTGCACAACTAAATGAACAAAACGCACTAAGAAAAACAAGCATTGGCAAGCTACGAGGTTTAGCACCAATGAGGTAAAGCATGCAAACACAAGTATGCACAAATGCTGTTTGCATAATTTAGCATTTCAAAGCCAGGCCTATTGACTTTGCCAATGTTTTTTAATCTATGTGGCACATTGAGAATATGCGATGCAGCCTGGCAGCAGAAACCTTGCATTTTTAAAAGTAAATTTGATGGTGCAAGTAGGACAAGTATTTGCTTCACACCTGCACGCCTCTTCTGCATTCTGTGTAAATGTGTAGCAACTCGGTGCACTGAGAGCTGCTTTATCAAAATGATCATAATGGCAATTTAAATGTAAGAAAGTGGCTCTGTATATACTGTTCCCAAATAGGTACAGTGTGCACAGAGTCCACAGTCCCCAGTGGCTTGGCAGAGGCTAAAGTTAGATATAACCTTAATCTCTAAAAGTGGTAGCTTGGTCGAGCAGTAAGGCAGTATCAGAGGACAGTGTAAAGCATTTGTTGTACACACTCAATCAGCAAATGAAGTCACACACTCAAGAACTGAACTCTAGGCCAATGATTTTGTATATAAAAAATATATATATACTGTTTTATTTTAGAACCAAGGAAGCTTGATGCAGGTAAGCATGTAAAATACTTTTCAATTACAGAAGACTGTGATAGATACTTTTTCAAAGACAGTTGTACTTTGCACTTTTTAGTGTTTTACAGGAGCTGTAAAAGAATACAGCACAATTGCAGGAAACTCAATACATTGATCTCAATGGACTGTTTCAGGTAAAATGCATTTAAATTACTTTTGGATTACTTTTTATAACACAGTATTGGATCAGGGATTCAGCACTGGAGTAGGACCTGAAAACAGTTAAGTAAAATCGTTTTGGTTAAATGTATGATTTTTAAGCAATATTATACTGTTTTAAAAGTGAGCACTTTCCCACAGAATCACCAATGTTATCCTATGGAAGGAATTACAAGTTACAGGTAAAGTACGTTGCGATTATTTTTACAACTCAAGTAATGGATCATGGATTCATCACGGGGACAGTACCTGCAAACAGTTGGAAAAATTCGGGTTAGTGATTCGTGCGATTTTTAAGGAATTTCCTTAGATTTGAAAAGTGGACACTTCGAAACTTTTCCGGTGAAAATGTCTCAATGTTATTCAATGGCGAAAAACAAAGTATCGGTTTTGAATGAGTTAATCGGTCTTGTTCGGATCAGTGCTGGGGTCTTTTCTCCAGCACTGGGGTCTCTCCTGGAATCAGGTGAGAATTTTCGGATTCGGACTTCGGTCGATTTTTAAGGAATATTTTGAAGATTCAAAATTGGGCACTTAGAAGAAATTCTGAGTATAGCCAGCCAATGTTACCCTATGGAGGAATTGTGAATGGATGGTTTTAGGGTAAGTACTCGACTGGCGGGATTGAGCTTCTGGGGTAAGACTCAGGGGTCTCCCAGGGTCAGGTTGATGCTGTAGCTGCACTCTCAGCGGCACTGGGGCGGCCGAGTGCAGAGGGCTTGTGGGCCGTCGGGCGCCCAATGGTTTCCTATGGAAGAACTGCCTGACGAACAAACACTGCAAGCTCGGGGACGGAGATTCTTCAGGTGCGACCACCACTTCGAGAGGTAAGTTGGGAAGGTAGAGGAAGGGTAGACACCCAGGAGTTGGGCACAGGGAGCCGTGGGGCGCGGGGTGCAGGGGTGTCTTTTGGTGTCGGAAATCTTACCCTCTGATGGTCACGGTAGGAGGGGTCCCTTGTTCTGAGGCTGCAGGCGTCTTCAGGGTCGTCGAGGAGGGTCCGTGGGTGCTGGATACTGGGTCCCAGTCGCCGGGGGGACGTACTCGTGGTGTTGGTTCACCTCAGCTCGGGCCAGAGTCGGCGGGTGCAGAGAGGTGTGGATTCGCGGTTCCGGGCCAGGGCCTGGTCTTGTAGTTTTCTTTAAGCAGTACCACTGCTCGTGGGAGTCCCTGTCTTGAAGTCTGTGGCAAGGCAGTCAGGTCCTCCGGGTTTGGCGAGGTTGCTGACCACAAGGGAAGCCGGGGTTTCGCAGGAGCCGGTTCAGAGGTCGACAGGCCGGTAGGGCTGGGGCCAAGTCAGTTGTCGTCGCCTCTTTGTTAGCAGCTGCATGGCTGGTCTTCTTGCTTCATCTTCTTTCTTCTTTTCTTCTCGGGATCTGAGGAAGGAAGGTTCAGGATGCCCCTAAATACTAAATTTAGGGGCGGTTACAGGTAGATAAGGGCAGGGACCAATGGGTCCCTTCCCTGGGGTGGGTACACCCCGTATTCTGCCACTCTCCAGTGGGAGGGGGGCAGGAGCCTGTCTCTGGTTGGCCAGGTCCCCCCATCCTCAAGATGGCGGGGACTCGAGTTTGTGCTTCACCTCGCCTGCCCCACCTTAGGGGTGGAGTTGGCAGAGGTGGGCACAACCCACTTCCTTGCTCTGGTTTTCCGCCTGTTCTCCCGCCAAGAGTGGGGGGTAGAACCAGTGGGGACCAGTTGCTGGGCGCAGCAAATGGTCTGGGGAAGCTCAAAAGGCGGCAGGCCTTTGAAGCTTCCCCTGCCCATCCTGGGGGAGGAAGCTTTGGCACCTCGCCCCAGGATGTGCATTGTTTCAGGCCCCCGAGAGCAGAGGCTCTCGACCCAGGGGTCCAGAAACATGTCTGGTGGTGGCAGCCTGGGCAGCCACTCAGTCCGGACACTGGGGGTCGGGTTGGTTTCAGGGGGCATCTCTAAGATGCCCTCTGGAGTGCATTTTACATTAAATTCCACACTGGCATCAGTGTGGGTTTAATGTGCTGAGAAGTTTGATACCAAACTTCTCAGTCTTCAGTGCAGCCATCATGGTGCTGTGGAGTTCGTAATGACGACCTCCCAGCACCATATACTCTTAATGGCAGCACTGCACTTACAATGCCCAAGAATGGACTTGGGCACTGTAGGGGTACAGGGCTCATGCACCGGTACCCACACCACTGGCATAGGGCACCCAGCTAGGGGGGTGACTGATGTATGCCAGGGCAGTGGTTTTGCTGGCATGGCACACAGGGATGTGTGCCATGGCGACTCTTCACTTTTGCTCTGCACCAAAACGCGCAGCCTGCAAAGGCAGTGTGTGTGTGTAAAGGTACAGGGTCCCTAAGGGTGGCACAATAAGTGCTGCAGCCCTTAGGGGCCTTCCCTGGTCACAGTGCCCTGGGTACCTGTGGTACCATTTACCAGGGACTTAACCTGTGGCCAGTGTTGCCAATTGGGTTTAGGCATCAATGCAGTTTTAGGGAAGGAACACAGGCCCTGGGTACCTGATTGGCAGGAGCCCAGGGCACACTCAGTCGAAGCACATCAGCAATTCAGCAAAAAGTGGGGGCACACCATGTAAGAAAGATGGCACTTTCTCACACAATTTAGATAAAAAATGGTTGTCCATTTAAAGAGAGCATTGTGGACTTCAGCCAATGCAAAGGTAAAAGAATTCCAGAAGCTGTGTTACACAAAGTGCCCTGAAGGTGCAATGTGATTACACCTGCTTTTTGCACTCTGGGATGCATTGGTATTATAAAAGCCTGATTCTAAAATACTGATTGTGCCGATGCAATGATCCTTAGGCGGTACTCCTTCATTTGCACACGCGCATTTCACATTATAAGCAAATGAATGCCTGTCAGTGTGTTCTGTCTGCTGAAGCACTCCATCACCCACACAGCCAGATCTAATCACTCATTGAACCCGGCTGCAGGGTAATCACTGCCCTCTCTTCAAAATGAGGCTGGGTCTACTGGCAGTGAAAGATGGAGCTGCCCTCTTTCACTGATGCACTCTCCGCAGCGCGGGTGCGAACGGTGACAGTTTCCACCTGCACTGGTGACTGTTAACTTTTTCCATAATCAGGAACATACAACTGAGGTAAAAACTATCACCGTTCGCACCCGCACTGCGGAGAGCGGTAGGGTGCAGGCTGGAATAGCGCGCTTGATCAATCAATCAATCAGTATTTGTGTAGTGCAGGACTGTCACCCATAGCGGTATCTGGGGGCTGAGGGAACAGCGTCTCCGTTGAAGAGCCAGGTCTTGAGTTACTTTCTGAAGTCCGCCAGGGAGGGTGCTGTTCAAAGACGGAGGGGAGGTCGTTCCATGTCTTGGCAGTGATGTAGGAGAAGGAACGTCCCCTGCTGCGGCTGCAATGGATGTGGGGGATGTGCACGGACTAGTGAGGAGGAGCGCAGGTGTCTTGCGGGTAGGTCAGTCTGTAGTTTGATGGCAGAAGTCCAGAGAATCAAATAGGGAGGAAATGGCAAAAGGGTAGACTTCCCCACAGTTACATACAATGTATCTTGTCAGAATTTCAAGACATCCAGTCTGAGGAATATTGAGGGCTGTGGATTAAAAGTGATACAAAGACCACAAACACTGTATCATATATTGTTTGTGTAAACCGATCTTTCCACTGTTTGCCAGTTAATCTCAAAAGAACATTCTAGGAGTCTATTTTGGTTATTGTTAGAGCTGCAGGACTAGGTAAAAAAAACTGGTTTTTTCTCTCTACAGTGGATGGTGCTTGAGCATCCGTCCATTTACCCGTCATTGAATTACAGCATCTGTTGCTCTTGTGACTGTGCTTCCTCAGCTGCATCACCAGTGGTCCTTGTATGCAGGGCTTCTAGCTGCAGATAGCTCCACAGTGCGGCTAGTCAGAGATATGCGGAATCATTTTTCAAGCAGTATGTTGTGTAACGCTGCACATAAACTGTGACAACCGTGAAACACGTCAGGCATAGATTTAGGCCTCTTATTTAGTAAAAAAAAAAACGCCCAGAATTGTGTTTTGAAAAGCTTTCTAACACGTGTACGACATCATAGTATATTTTGCATTTAGTTTTTCAATAGTCATCACGTCCGATTTTGCTGCCATATCTGTGTCTCAGTAAAGCTTCTGATTTGTTCTGACGTAGATCTCAAATTAATGCTCGCCGTTTTTCATACAGTCACCTGCTGAAGAGCCGATATCACATGGTGGCAGACAATGTGAGATGGAAACCACCTCATTGTGAGAAGGGAGAGAACAGCTGCTGTCAATAGGGGTTTTGCGCCCTCTTCGGGACATCAGCAGCAGTCTTGAAAGCCTATTTTCTTTTGGGGTGGGGGGGATTAACGTGGCTCTAGGGCAGTGACCTGTTTAAAGCCCCACTCCCCTCTCATTGGCCGTGCATCCTCATAAGAGCTCTCATGGCTGGAGAGGTAATAGGTTTAAGGCCCCACACTCTTCTCAGACCCCACCCCTCCTTGTTACCTCCTCTCACACATCGAGTTTTTCGAGAGGTTGGGAGTCTTACTTTAAGATTAAACGCTTCTGTATGTGTACAAGCAGTACTGAACAAGCATTGGCCAAATCAATAGTTCTGCCTCTAAAACACCGACCTGTTGTCTTTGTCAATGCTTTTTTTCCCCTAGCACGCATGCACATGCTTCAAGACACGCCCACACCTGGCTGGCAATCTTGTAATTACTTTTCTTTGATAGAAATAGAATTCATGGCTACCAATGTGCGCATGTGCATCATGATACATGCAGAAGTGTGCGTCATGACGATTGCTAAACGTCATGATGTAGGAGACCATTTTTAGGTCTCACCTAGCCAGCGCTTGTGCTGTCTCTGCCTGACATGCTGTATCTAGGATATGGGCTTGAAAAAAAGCCCATCTTTTTCATTGGTTCCTCTTGCGGTCCTTTAGAAATGCTAACTTTTCATTGGTGAATATATAATTGATAGTCCCTCCTTTTGGACTTTTGTATCCTCCCATGAGGACTGCCCCTCTTACATGTGTTCTTACTGATTAGGTTATTTATACTTACAAGGACTTTTTTTTAGTTGGTCTGCCTCTTTGCTAGTTAACTGTTCTGTTTACTTGTGCAATGATACTTCCCTGACTTCTTTTGCTTGCAGTCCCTTAATCTCCCTGTGCCTCTCCTTCAGCCCTCCCACAACACTGCTCGCAGGCCCCCACCACCCTTCTGAGACTGCTGTTTTGCTTGTTTTTTTGTTTGGTTAATTTACGCATAATTTGCAGTGCCCTTGCTTAATCTCCCTTTACAGTGCCCTCGTTTAATCTCCCTTTGCCATTTACCCACACCCCCTGCACAATACTGCCTGCTGCATTTAATTCTTATGTTATTTTACATTAGTCACTTTTATTTATTTACGCTTGAGGAAATTAAACAATCAGCCAATTACCATAGGATGTTGAGCCGAAAGCAGACTCGAACACTGATCTCCAGCTCACCAGTCGGCAGCTCTCACTGCTTGGCCATATCCTTTGCCTAGCCATGTTGCAGGGTGCAGTACCTTATGTGGCCAAAAGAGGTCCCAAGGGACACCTAGTGACAGCCTGTGGTACTGCACCCTCACAACACTGCTTGTTGTGTTATGCTGCTTGTTAGGACTTGTGCCCTGCCTATTATCATTTTGGGACCAACCACTCCTCCTGCAACGCTCCCATCACATTCCCCTGTATCTTGTCCCCCCTTTTCTCTTTCCTGGTCTCTGTTTTCCATCTTTCCTATCCTGACTCTGTGCTTTTATGTGATCTTTGGTTGGCATAAAGCGCTATACAAATACCCATCGAGGCATAGCATGATTTAACATAACACAGATATTTGTTCTGAACATTTCAGATCGGCCGACCCTCTCGGAACTGCCAAAGGCTCTGTAGTGCCTTATAATGACAGACTGTGCACTACACTACTGCCTATTCCCTCTTCTGTAGCTCCTCGGTTATTTAAAGTGGGATACGCTCTATCATCGAAATAATGTTTTTCCTTTTATAATTTGCATATTTTTGTTGTCTCTGTGTGGTACTCCATTTTTTCATCTTAAAAGGATGATAGGCTGAGTTCGGCTACAAACTTGTGCCCTGCAAGCGACAGCAGATACTAGCAACAGTTCAAGCCGTTGAACTATCTTACACACTATATAAGCAACCAACATGATAAATGGTCCTGTTTCCTTCCTTCCACTTCTCCACACCTCCTTCTTCTCATTCTTGATCACTTATATCCTCTCATGTACTTACTCCCTCTTATGTCCCTCCATAGCGATTTGAAGAAGCCTAAGTTAGGTGTAAGTTTCATATGAGCAACCAACATAACAAGGCATCATGCCCCTCCTGCCATCTCCTCCTTCTTCCGGTCCTCCCTCACTTTTCTCCACCTCTGCTGTTACCCTGAGCTCATTGAAGCATCGATAGGGTGGTGTAAGCTCTATACAAGAACCCAACATGATATAACACCACACTCTTTACTTCCCTTTCTCCAGTTCCTTCCATTCGATTTATATCCTTCCTACACTCTTCAGTTCCTCCTCAGTGCGTTGAAGCAGACTGAAGCATAACCACTAAACAACCAACCAGTGTGTGGCATAATGTCATAATTCTTCCTCCTCTCTCCTGCCACCACAATTCTTTTCAACTCCTTCGCTCTTTCTTTCCATCTCAAAGCATTGAAGTAGCCTATATGCAGCAGGAGCAATATGCAAGCAACTAACATAGTGTTATAACTCTCCTTTCATCTAGAATCCCTGCCATCATTCCAACTTCTTTCTTGTTTTCTTCTTCAGTGCTTTGACTCACTTATGCACATCGTAAGATCTATCAACTCCACACATCTCCAATCCACATCACATAATTCAACACCAAACTACCTAAATCAACTCAACCAAACAATTACACTACACACCACATATATCCAATCCACAGCACAAAATTCTGCATCATGCCACAAAATTCAACAGCACACCGCATAATTAACCTCCACTACATTCCACTCTACAGCACATAATATGATTCCACCTAATCACACTCCATAACACAAAATCGCACTGCACATAATTCCAGTACACTCAATACCACATAATTACTATCCACATAATTCCACTTCACAAATCCACTCCACACCACACAATTCCACAACTAAGCCAATTGAACCCACATAACTCCACTACACACCACATACATACACTCCATAACACATAGGTAAAAGACATTGTCATTTAAAATGTCAATAGCTCTAACTCAAACAAATGCGAGACCTATTGCATTTCCAATGCTTGTTTATTTACTAATCTAACATGGTAGACAATCATGTTAGAACACAGAAGAATTTATTTTTTAAAAGTGAGTGTGAAGCACAAAATAGGATGGAAGCAGTCAGTTCACTTTGCAATTGCCATGCCCCAGTAAAATAAATAATCCATTTACCACTAGGAGTGGGATGGGGTACAAGACATGAAGCATTGGGGAGTGTGAAAGGGGAGGAATGAAAAGAAAAAAGTTTTAGGGTGATGGCTATTATCAAGCTATCCTCTGTGTTCCCTTTAATAAACAAGTAGTTTTAGTTTAGACAACTGTAAAAAACGTTACAAATATTTTCCTTTTATAGTTACTGTTATAAAGTTCATATCTCAGGGTAGAATAAATACTGGTATTTGCTTCTTTCCCAATTTGTTCACTGGCCTTGAGCATCATGCGCAGCTTAACTGTTAAAAAACATGCCAGTGGCAGCCCTGGCTGGTCTGTTAAACTGGTTCAGGTTCTTTCCCTGGTGTCTTACATTTATTTAATATTAAGTGGCTCTGCAGTATATTTAACTTTGATCGCCAGTCTTTACATTTTACAATGGAATCCACCCAGTCTTTCTTGTTTTCCTGACGCATCCTCCCATATATTGTTTGTTCGCAAAACAGCATCCTGTTAAGTCTTCTGAGATGCAGCTCTGCACTTGTTTTATGGCTAGCCCTTGGCATTTATCCTGGATGGCTGGGCTCCAATGTAGCACAGTAACCTGAGTTCCATTTCTGCACGGGCGTTGACCTCTGCCTACAGACATAATGATAAGTCTGGCATGTTATGGTAGGTACTTGAATTACACTCTAAGCTGCTTCTTGCCAGAAAAATGTACCTTAACTTCGGTCTTCCCCTTGTATAATGCATTCTTTGGATTGAGCCATCCTACTGCAGGGATATGTTGTAACTATGTGGATATTTTAGAGGTAGGAGTAGCAGTGTTGCAGATGTTCCACATGATGAAACTGGTCCTGGGTTACTTGTGTTCCGGTTCAGGGAGGACATAGAGGGGCTGTATTGTCTGGACTGTCCCTATTGGAGCAGAGTCAAGACTGTTTTGCATATGGCTGGGTCCAAACTGAGGTGACATAATGTTCAAAATAATGATGGACTGGGATGCGGTCTCAAGTAATTAAAAGTGGCTGAGATTAATTCCTCCCATCACTTTGTATACTTCAGTGTGATGCCAAAAGTGCGACAGGTATGTGCAGATAGGGTCCCGTTCTCACTGTGCCACTGGAACCCAGCTACAGTTGACTGAAAAGTCCTCACCACAATGAGACTACTCTTGGGTTGCTTGTGTATTGTTGGTTCAGGGTCACCTCCTGCCTGGCAGTTCGGGCTGGAGTGTTTCTGTTGGAGCAGAGTACAAGACTAATTTGCATGTGGCTGGGTGCAAACGGAGAAGGCATGGTGTGCAAAATAAAGTAATTACCAGTGTCTGATGTTAATTGACACATATCACCCATCACTTTTTTATGGTCTGGCTTGATAGCGCAGCTGTCGACATACAGTTATGTGAGCATCACTATAGAGGGGCTTTGGCTCTGTCCACTTGTTGGGAGCCAGGATGTTTAGCTTGAGTAGAAGTTGTATGCTTCCACAAAAAAGTGCCTGCCCTCCACTGCAGCTGTGATCATTTTATTTATCCAGCTGGCTGAGGTTGAACTTTCAGGGGTACACACATGACATTGTAATGCTGTAAAAGTGTCTTAGATAACTAGAAACTTTATTGTGTTTGTCTTCCTCTGGCTGCAGCAAAGATGCGAGGTAGGCAGTGATTAACCTATATGGAATTTCAGATCTGGCTTGACGGTGCAACTGTCACCTAACTTTTTAACCTACACCAATATTTTTCTACAGCTCTTTGCTTCCACACAAATCCAAATCGTTCCCATGTTAGCTACTTGTAATGCGTCACATTACCACACAACAGTCCTTTAAATCCAGACCGATTGGCATTGCCAGTGCTTGTTGTAAACTTCACTGTGACACCCTAAGTGTGACTGGTGTGCCCAGACGTGGGACCCGTGCACACTGTGCTACTGGAACCAAGCTACATCTGAATGAAGAGCCCCAATAAGGGCAAAACTGATCTTGGGTCGCTTGTGTTCTGGTTCAGGGAGGACCAGGCCTGGCAGTTTGAGCTGGACTGTTCTTTTTGGAAGAGGGTGAAGACTGATTTGCATATGGCTGGGTCCAAACTGACTTTAAGTCCAACATTTTCCCTACTGTTGCGCAGACTGGAGTTGGTATAGCAAATTATAATATGTCAAAGTCCAGCACTTTCCCTAAAGCAAGTCATTGTCACAACTTGTGTGGTAAAGGAATGCATTGTAATCTGAGGTGAAATAATGTTTTAAATAATGATGGTTGGGATGCGGTCTTGAGTAATTACCAGTGGCTGAGATTAATTCCTCCCATCACTTTGTATACTTCAGTGTGACGCCATAAATGCAACAGGTATGCGCAGATGGGGTCCCGTTCTCTCTGTGCCACTGGAACCCAGCTATACTGGACTGAAGAGTCCCCACCAGGACGAGACCGGTCTTGGGTTGCTTTTGTATTGGTTCAGGGTTGGTCCTGCCTGGCAGTTCGGGCTGGAGTGTTTCTGTTGGAGCAGAGTACAAGACTAGTTTGCATGTGGCTGGGTGCAAACTGAGGAGGCATGGTGTGCAAAATAAAGTAATTACTAGTGACTGATGTTAATTAACGCATATCACCCATGACTTTTTTATGGTCTGGCTTGACAGCGCAGCTGTCGCCAGACAATTATGTGAGCATCCCTAGAGAGGGGCTTTGGCTCCGCCTACATGTTAGGAGTCAGGAGTACATGTTTTGCTTGGGCAGAAGTTGTATGTTTCCATAAAGAAGTGCTTGCCCTCTGTTAGAAATGGGGGTCTGTAATTGGCAGAGGTATGTACCTTTGTCCAAGTAGGGACCCTTGCTTCAAGTCAGGGTAAGAGGGATATACACTATAGATAACCCCTGCTCACCCCCTTGGTAGCTTGGCAGGGGCAGACAGGCTTATCTCAAAGGCAATGTGTAAACTATTTGTACTCAAAAGATAAAGTATCTTTATCTAAACTCAACAAGACCAAAACGACAAAAATCCAACATACAGGTAGTAAAATAGCACTTAAAAACAGTTACTCCCAAAATGAAGCTTGTAGAAAACAAATAGCTCCACCTGGGGCTATTACAACGTCATGACAACAATAAATCCAAAGTACGGCGCCGACCGCGAGGTGCGCGGCATTGGCACAGAGTCACATGGACCCCTAAACAAACAGTACCTTTGGATAACGAAGTCTATGACTATACACGGCGTCATGGAGGTGAGGTGTCGGTGCCGAGGCCGATTCCCTGGCTGCCACTGAGAGGCGAGGCGTCGTGTCCACGAGGAAGCGACGTGTCGAATCCAGGACAGGGGAAGTCGGAGGTGTTGTGAAGTCAGTGAGTTAGTGGAGTAACTCTCGGCGGTCATTGGTGCAGAGATAACAGGATGCAGGTGCTGGCGATGACGGAGTCGGTGCGAGCGCTGGCGTCGGGAAATGCTGATAACTGCAGGCGTCCGCCGGCACCTAAGTTCTTCAGAGCTGCGGTGCAGGCCGGGTGGTGCGTTGTGCACATCACGAGCAGTGCCCCCGGCCTCAGTGCAGGTCGTGGCGTCACAGCGGCATCAGAGACAGGTTTTCTTGCTTCTTTCAAGTTGCTTCCAGCTCCCGACAGCAGGAACAACCACCAGAGGCCCAAAACTGGAATAGGCACCTCCTGGCAAGTCAGAAATATCAGCAATAGAGTCCAGGGGAGCTGCGGGTGAAGTATTTCCCCCTGGTACTTCAGAACAGGAGGCCAGCACACACAGGCCTTTGGAGATTCTTCTACAAGCAGATTCACAGCAAAGTTTCAGTCTTTGTCCTTTCTTTGGCAGAAGCTGCAACTGCAGGCCAACCCCACACAGCAAAGGGGCAGCACTCCTCACAGCTCTCCAGCTCTTCTCCTTGGCAAAGATTCCTCTTGATTCCAGAAGTGTTCTAAAGTTCTGGGGTTTAAGGTCCACAACTTATACCCATTTTATCTTTGTTCTTCTTTGTGCAAGGGTCTCTGAGCCCGGTCCAAACCAGTTCTGTCCTCACTGGTGCAGTATGTCCCCAGGGGTTGGAGACAGTATTGTGCAAGGGAGACAGGCCCTATTCAGGTGCAAGGAAATCTACTCCCTCTGCTCTAAATGCAGCCAAGGTCTATTCAGCTCAGCTCTGAGTCATCCAGGAAGGGCCAGCCACACCTCAAACCCCCCCCCAGTGGCTGTCTATAGTGAATGCACATCCCCAGCCCCTGTCACTCCTAAACCCGACAGTCAATCCGCAAACAGGCAGAGGCACACAGAATGATTAAACAAGAAAATGCTTACTTTCTAAAAGTGGCATTTTCAAGCACACAATTTAAAAACCATCTTTACTAAAAAATGTCTTATTAAATTCCGAGTTCAGAGAGCCTAAACTTTATTCTTCTAGCTTGTCCCAATGGGAAGCTATACTTGTAAGATGTTACAAGGTAACTCCCATGCTGTCCTACGGGACAGATAGCCTTTCATTAGTGAAAAACGAGATTGGCAGAATTTCACTATCAGGACATGTCACACACACCAGTACATGTCCTACCTTTCTCATACACTGCACACTTCCCATGGGGGTACCTTGGACCTACCTGAGGGGTGTCTTACATTTAAGAAAATGGAAGGTCAGGGTCTGGCAAGTGGGTGCACCTGCCAGGTTGACATGGCAGGTTAAAACTGAGCGTGCAGACACTGCAGTGGTAGGTCTGAGACACATTTACAGGGCTACTCATGTGGGTGGCACAACCAGTGCTGCAAGCCCACTAGTAGCATTTCATTTACAGGTCCTGGCATCCTCAGTGCACTTTACTAGGCACTTACCAATAAATCAAATATGCCAGTCATGGGTAACCAATTCTAATCATAATTTACACAGAGAGCATATGCAATTTAGCACTGATTAGCAGTGGTAAAGTGCCCAGTGTCCTAAAGCCAACAAAAACCGGTCTGGACAAAATAGGAGGAAGAAGCAAAAAGTTTGGGGATAACCCTGCAAAAAGGGCCAATTCCAACACAACCCCCTTCCAGCCTAAAGCCAGGTTAGACCATTCCATACCTCAATGGGCTTCCCTGCTTGGGGTGATAGAACATGGAACCTGGCCCGCAACAGCAGGGGTCTACTCCCGTTCTACGCCTCCCTGAACCACGTTGGATCCATCTTTCCATACTCTCATGCCCCACTAAGCTAACCCATGGCGAACCCTTCTCTTCAACTGTGGACTCCATCTCTGCAGCGCCTAAACTTACTTTGCTCACAGATGTGTCCCAACAGGTAGACAGTACCACATGGCCAACACAGTGGTGTGACCCAGTTCACCCCGAGGTGTGACTCCTGGTCCCCTCCCAGGGGCAACACTGTCCACCAGGACTATAGTGGCCATTGACAACTGTCAGTGATGAGAGCCAGGCCTCATGCCTCTCAGGCTCTCTAACCTCTGTGGTGTCAGAGAGTGGGGGGGCGGTAGCCTCAGGTGCCTGGCACCCTTTGTCCACTCTCCCTCCTGTTATGTTATGTTATGTTATTTTGATTTGTAACGCGCACAGATACTCAGGAGTGTCCCGGCGCGAGGCAATGAGGGGCAAAGTCTGGTATTAAACAAAGAGATGTGTTTTCAGGTTCTTCTTGAAAATCAACGGGTCCTGAATGTTCCGAAGAGCGAAAGGAAGAGCATTCCATGCAACGGCAGCTTTCCGGGCAAGAGAGCTGCCTCCAAGCCTCTGACATTTAAAGCAAGGGACCTGGGCGAGGCACTGGAACATGGAACGCAAGTGTTGCGCTGGAGCATAAAAAGAAAAGCGTTTTTGCAGGTAGATAGGGCCATGACCATGAAGAGCACGACGGGCCATAACTAAAGATTTAAATTTGACCCGTTCGGCTACGGGAAGCCAGTGCAGAGAGCGTAAGTGAGATCTCACGCTAATCCTGGAGGGAATCTCAAGAAGGAGTCTGGCTGCCGCATTTTGGACCACCTGGAGCTTTTTTAGCAGATAGCCCGGGATGCCAACGTAAAGGGCGTTGGCGTAGTCCAGCCAAGACAGAATAAGGGCGCAGATGACAGTTTTTTTCGCCGCCCTAGGCAGGAGAGGGAGAAACTTCCTTAAGGTTTTCAAAAGACCAAAGCAGGTCCCAGCAAGTGTCCTGATCTGAGTAGAAAAGGAAAGGTTCTCCTCAAACCACACCCCCAGGTTCTTGGCGGGCTTCCCTGTTGAAATGGGAAGAGGGAACTCAGGCGGCAAAAGAGTTTCCTTAAAGTTGGAAGGAAATTTTCCAAAAAGGAGAATCTCCGACTTCTCTTCATTGCACTTGAGTTTGGCAGCGGCTAGCCAATTAAAAATAGAAGACAAGCAGTGTTGAGCAGAGGAGACAGAGACCACGTTCTTATCCCAAGTAAAGAGAAGCTGATTGTCATCAGCGTAAGCCATAACCTTAGCCCCAAGGTCCTCTGCCCAGATACACCAGAGGTGTAACATAAATGTTAAAAAGAAGGGGGCTAAGGGAGAAACCCTGGGGAACTCCAGTGGTCACTAATTGGGGAGAAGAAGAGGATGGTGGAATCCAGATCTGCTTAGCCCGTCCTTCCAAAAAGGACCTGGCCCAGCCCCAAACAGTGCCCGACACACCGATCTCGGTTAGACGCGAGAGGAGGAGAGAGTGCGGGACCGTGTCGAACGCTGCCGACAGGTCGAGCAAAATTAATGCTGCCCTCCCGCCGGCGTCCAGACACTCCCTAATTGCCTCCGAGACCTCCACCAGGGCAGACTTGGTACTGTGGGAGGCCCTAAACCCTGATTGGGCTGGGTGCAGCAGGCCCTCCCTCTCAACAAACTCAGTGAGTTGTTTGTTCACCACCTTCTCGCACACCTTGGCCAAGCCAGGCAGGAGGGAGATGGGGCGGTAATTCACTGGGCTAAGTGGGTCGAGCGACGACTTTTTTAAAAGAGACAAAATCTTGGCCTGCTTCCAGACCTCTGGAACGCAGGCTACCTGAAGAGACAGATTGATGATGCCATTCACTTCAATATTAATAGTCTCAGCAACTGCTACCAACAATCTGGCCGGACAAGGGTCCGAGGGCGAGCCCGACTTCAGGCCCATAAGTATTTTAAGGGAATCAGGGAGGTCCACAGGCCAAAAGCATGCAAGGATTGATTGTGGTCAGCAGGTGGTGACACCAAAGCTGCCCCAATACCATTGTCACAGAAGGAAAAAGCCGCCTGAATGGAAAGGATTTTATCCCTGAAGAAATTAGAGAGATTCTCGCACCAGGCGTCTGTGGAAGGAGACGCCCTGGATTGAGCGGCAGGGGACGTAAAACTCTGGACAATTGCAAAAATTTCTTTGGCATTGTTTTTGGCGGAGTCAATGCGAATTGAGTAGAATTGCCTTTTGGCCTGAGTTATAGCCCCATAATAGATTTTTTGTTTGAGTCTGAGCTTCTGCTTAGCAGCAGGGCAATATTCACTACGACGCCACACACGCTCAAGAATCTTGCATTCATGTTTAAGCGCCTTGTGATCAGGAGTAAACCAGGGTTTAGATGGAGATTCCCTAGACATCCTTGGACAAGGGGGCGAGGCAAGCAAATCTACTGCATTGGAAACCCAGCTAGTGAATCCTGCAAGACGGCCCTCGAGATCCCCCGAGAGGGTGGGCCTGGAAGCATCCAAGGCCTGACTGAGCGCATGAGGATTAATTTTGCCAAAGGCTGGTTTGCCATAAGATCGCGCTGATGGCTCAACATTGGTAACTTCCCACGAAAAATAAGTTAGAAAGTGGTCAGACCATGAGACCGGGCGCCGTCCTCCATCGAGCTGGGAAAGTTAGTGCAGATCGGGTCCAGTATATGGCCCGCCTGGTGAGTGGGAAGGCTGATCCACTGAGAGAGTTGAGCCAGTTGCAAAGTATCCAGACAGTCAAGCGAGTCCTTGTTGTCTGCCTGATCAAAGTGAATATTAAGATCTCCTAACACAATGTAATGGGAGAATTGCAGAGCCCGGGGAATTACAGCATCACCCCAAGCTTGAAGAAAGGGGCCCGCAGGACCAGGGGGCCTGTAGATCAGGGAGCCTCCCAAAGTGAAGTGAACCAAAAAGCGAATGCTAAGATCAAGGGCCTCACAGTCTCCCCAGGAAGTAACATCGCCCCTACGAAGGTCCCACTTATTCTTATAAATAATAGCCACTCCGCCCCCCCTCCCCTCTGGGCGATCGGCTCTGGAGACCTTATAGCCCTCGGGCATAGCCAGGGTGACAATGGGATCAGATGTAGAATCAAGCCAAGTCTCCGTAATAAACAGAAGGTCTACAGGTCTGTCTACAAGGAGCTCAAAGACATCTACATGATGTTTCCTGAGTGAGCGAACGTTAAGCAAAGCAGCGGAGATGGGTGGGGCCCTCATAGATCTGCACGAAGAAGTGCTGGATTGGGCAGAAAAGACTGAACCTAAACCCAGCTTAAAACCGCAGGTCGGGCGGATGGTGTTAATACATCCCGCCACATCCCAGTTGCCTTGATGGGGACAGGTCCGGGGACAGAGAGCCCTGGAGTTCGATGGGCAGCATGGCTGGCGCTGGCCGCTTTCGGGACGCTGACGGGCACAGGCGGGCGTGCCTTAGGTGCGCCAAAGTGCGCCAGTGGTGCGTCCGCGCAGCGCGCATCTAAATAGGCCCCGGCCGCCACAAGACTAGAGAGCGCACTGCCTCAAGATGGCGACTCTCAGTGGCAAACCGGCGGGACCCGGAAGTAGGTCACGCAAGCAGCAGTCAAATTCAAACAGTGACAGTAAACACGTTGAAACAGGAATAAGTGCAAAGATGATTTTGTTTTTCCTTTTTTTTTTTAAAAAGATTAAAAGTTTAAAAACAGGTTAAGAGGAGATGTACAAGCAACAAGTCTGCAAACTAGCGAAATAGGCAGAATCGGAAACAGCAGACTGGAAACCCCTCAAGGCGCCCGCGTCCGCGAAGCGTTCATCTAAATAGGCCCCGGCCGCCACGAGACTAGAGAGCGCACTGACTCAAGATGGCGACTCTCAGTGGCAAACCGGCGGGACCCGGAAGTAGGTCACGCAAGCAGCAGTCAAATTCAAACAGTGACAGTAAACACGTTGAAACAGGAATAAGTGCATAGATGATTTTGTTTTTCCTATTTTTTAAAAAAGATTAAAAGTTTAAAAACAGGTTAAGAGGAGATGTGCAAGCAGCAAGTCTGTGCAAACTAGCGAAATAGGCAGAATCGGAAACAGCAGACAGGAACCCCTCAAGGCGCCCGCGTCTGCGCAGCGCGCATCTAAATAGGCCCCGGCCGCCACGAGACTAGAGAGCGCACTGCCTCAAGATGGCGACTCTCTGTGGCACACCGGCGAGACCCGGAAGTAGGTCACGCAAGCAGCAGTCTAATTCAAACAGTGACAGTAAACACGTTGAAACAGGAATAAGTGCAAAGATGATTTTGTTTTTCCTTTTTTTTAAAAAAAGATTAAAAGTTTAAAAACAGGTTAAGAGGAGATGTGCAAGCAGCAAGTCTGTGCAAACTAGCGAAATAGGCAGAATCGGAAACAGCAGACAGGGAACCCCTCAAGGCGCCCGTGTCCACGCAGCGCGCATCTAAATAGGCCCCTGCCGCCACGAGACTAGAGAGCGCACTGCCTCAAGATGGCGACTCTCAGTGGCAAACCGGCGGGACCTGGAAGTAGGTCTCGCAAGCAGCAGTCAAATTCAAACAGTGACAGTAAACACGTTGAAACAGGATTTTGTTTTTCCTTTTTTTTAAAAAGATTAAAAGTTTAAAAACAGGTTAAGAGGAGATGTGCAAGCAGCAAGTCTGTGCAAACTAGCGAAATAGGCAGAATCGGAAACAGCAGACAGGGAACCCCTCAAGGTCAAGTCAGGGATGGCATCCTGACACTGGCCCATCAGCCTAGGGTCTTTATCCTGTGGCTGGACAAGAGACTGGGGTGGGCTCTCCCACACCCTGTCCTCCTGCCTGGAGCTCTGCACCCTCCCTCCTGGAGCGGTACCCCCAGAATCCAGAATTGTCCAGGCAACTGTGGTAGGTGTCCCACACAATTCTCCCACCAGTTCTGGGGTGTAATCCTGCAAATGGTACACCAGCTTAGGGTCTGTACCCCTAGGCTGGACAGGGGTCATTTATGTGCCTGCTCTCTCCCTGCACACCCCCCCCCCCCTCCCGGGGCTCTGCACCCTCCCACTTGGAGCAGTACCCCTGGAAGACAAACCGGTTGGGGCATTGCTAGAAGTTGTCCCTTCTTGCAGGTCAAGGGGGACACCCTGAACCTGGCCCCCCAACCCAGGGTCTGTACCCTTAGGCTGGACCTGTGCCTGGCAAGCCAGGACTTCCGGGGGGGCACCCCACCCCCAAGGGAAACACTCTCCTCATGAGTTCTGCAAGAGTCTGCCTGGCGCAGATCTCCTGCTTCCTGTCCACCTGACAGAGCATGAAGACCCCCCAGGCCAGAAGTGGCCTCACCAGGGTCAGTCTTGGGGGGGCTCTGATCTCAGAGCTGGTAACCCCTGACCTTCTGGTCCTTCCACTGGGGACTACCTCCCCCCTCACCCTTTATCTGGACTCATGCACTCTCCCAACTAGAGAGGTGCTGTCAGACACCAGAGCTGGTTGAACGCTTGTTACAGCAGTCCCCCCCAGCTCACCTGATGCCTTGGGATCCCCCTTAGGGGATGGCCTCCTGGTACAGACTAAGACCCCCTCCTTGTGTTCACTCATGGAACCAACCAGGCCCTGGGAATGGGTCTCGGACACCTTGGTACTCAGCCCACCCCCACTCCCTCTACTCAGAGTCAGGACATGGCGCTTCTCACCCATCCCACTACACTGGGACCTATTTGGGTTATTCCAAACATCCCCTTCCTCACCTGGTTGGGGAAAACCTGAGCCACCCCCTGCAGGATCACTCCCAAAAGCTTCCTCAGACCCTCTGGAATCCACCAAAAGGTCTGCCTCCAGTGCAAATTCCCTGGGGTCAGAGAACTCGCGCTCCACCTGGTGTTGGCATAGCTCTGGAAAACAGGGAGTTAAAATATGCTCTCCAACAATTGAATCACACAGCCCCACACAAGTGTTAACCAATCTACTCTTCACCTCACCATCCAGTGCCTCACACAAGTACCTCACATCAACCTCCTGAGACTGGCAAAACAGTGTCCGACTGTTTCTGTCACTCAGCCCACACTCTTCTGGGTGGTCTCCACACATACGGACCAGAACGTCCACCATGGGGGAACCCCTCTCCCTGCACCTCTCATCTAGAGTCAGTAGAGTGTCCCTCCCACCACTAGGAATAGGATTCCCTGTGCCAGTTTCCCAATCCACCTCAGGGACACTGTACACCACTGGAGCTACCGCATACACCTGAACCTCCTGGTATACGTCAACCCCCTCCTTCAAGTCAGGGCCACACCTCTGGGTGTGTGTACTTCTCCCTCAGCACTAAACATCACATTTTTGCTGCCACCATCTGAGCTGGACTCCACCTCCAGCCTAGCCAAGTTGACTTCCTGAGCAACACACATTTCCTTTTCTTGGGCTAGGGCCCTTTTAGCCGCAGCCCTCTCGAGCTCCTCATCAAGCTCTGTCATTTTCATCTCATGTGCCAAAATCAATTTCTGCTCTTCCAAGGCATAATTCTTCTTACACTCCTCTGCCTTTTTCTGGAGTCTCGTGACCTCCAACTCATGATTTCTGGCCCTCTGCCTTTCCTTCATCCCCCTGGAACAAATTCCTGGAAGACACACTGCTGCCAGATCTGGAGGGCACTCTCCATACAGGCAAATCCTGGGATCTGAAGCTGCCTCCTGGCACAACTACATCCACCTCTGCATCCTCTGTCTCCTTAGCTTCTCTGGCCTCCCACCAGGCATGCAAGGCCTTCTGCAGCGCCTCTTTCCTAGAGGCGCTCCTCATGGGGCATCCAAGGCTTTTGCTAAATTCTCTGAGCTGATCTACTTTGTAGGTATGCAACCTTTCAATGTAAAACTCCAATTCTGCAACTTCACTCGCTGGTTTACCATTTAGAGACATGGTCCATGGACATTTCAAGTGTCTATCAAAAATAGAACCAAAAAACAGTATGTGGTTGCGTAGTGGTCTGCACTAAACTAGTGATGTACACCAATCACCGTGGGTAAGTACAAATACAAGTTCAAATCCTCACCGCTGACCACCAATGTTAGAAAGGGGGGTCTCTAATAGGCAGAGGTATGTACCTTTGTCCGCGTAGGGACCGTTGCTTCTAGTCAGGGTAAGGGGGATCTACACTTTAGATTACCCCTGCTCACCCCCTTGGTAGCTTGGCACAAGCAGACAGGCTTATCGCAAAGGCAATGTGTATAGTAGATGTACTCAAAACCCACAGTAATACAGTGATAACACCACAAATGGACACCACACCAGTTTAGAAAAATAAAATATCTTCATCTAAACTCAACAAGACCAAAATGGCAAAAATCAAACATACAGGTAGTAAAAAAGCACTTAAAAACAGTTACTTTCAAAATAAAGCTTGTAGAAAACAAATAGCTCCACCTGGGGCTATTACGACGTTGTGAAAGCAATATTTCCAAAGTACGCCGCCGGCTGCTAGGTGTGCGGCGTTGGGCACGGAGTCACACGGACCACCAAATAAACAGTACCTTTGGATAACAAAGTCTATGACGATGCACGGCATCGTGGAGGTGAGGCGTCAGTGCTGAGGTCGAGGCCAGCTCCCCGGCTGCCAAGGGGGAGGCAAGGTCTCGTGTCCACGAGGAGGCGATGTGTCGAATCCAGGACAGGCGAAGTCGGTTGCGTCGGCGGTGTGGCATCGGTTCCTGTGACTGTGCGAAGTCGGTGAGTTTGTGGAGTCACCCTGGGCGGTTATCGGCGCCGTGATAACAGGATGCAGGCGCCGATGATGACGGAGTCTGTGTGAGCGCTGGCATGATGAAATGCCGATAACTGCAGGCGTCGGCCGGCATCGAAGGGCGTCGGAGCTGTGGTGCAGGCCGGGCGATGCGTCGTGCACTTCACAAGCGGTGCCCCTGGCCTCGCTGCGGGCCCCAGTGTCACAGCGGCATCGCTGACGGCGTTGGAGACAGGTTTTCTTGCTTCTTTCAAGTTGTTTCCAGCTCCCAACAGCAGGAACAATCTCCAGAGGCCCAAAACTGCAATAGGCACCTCCTGGCAGGTCAGAACTCTCAGCAATAGAGTTCAGGGGAGCTGGGGGTGAAGTCTTTGTGTCCCCGAGACTTCAGAACAGTAGGCCAGCACACACAGGCCCTTGGAGATTCTTCTACAAGCAGATGCACAGCAAAGTTCCAGTCTTTGTCCTTTTCTTGGCAGAAGCAGCAACTGCAGTCCAACCCCACACAACACACAGCAAAGGGGCAGTACTCCTCCTCACAGCTCTCCAGCTCTTCTCTTTGGCAAAGGTTCCTCTTGAGTCCAGAAGTGATCTAAAGTTCTGGGGTTTAAGGTCCACTACTTATACCCCATTTTGTCTTAGTTCTTCCTTGTGCAAGGGTCTCTGAGCCCAGTCCAAACCAGTTCTGTCCTCACTGGTGCAGTATGACCACAGGGGGTGGAGACAGCGTTGTGCAAGGGAGACAGGCCCTATTCAGGTGCAAGGAAATCTCCTCCCTCTGCTCTAAATGCAGCCAAGGTTTATTCAGCTCAGCTCTTAGTCATCCAGGAAGGGCCAGAAACACCTCAACCCCCCAAGTGGCTGTCTATAGTGAATGCATATCCCCAGTCCCTGTCACTCCAAAACCAGAAAGTCAATCTACAAACAGGCTGAGGCACACAGAATTGTGTTGGGCCTACCTGAGGGGTGTCTTACATATAAGAAAATTGAAGGTTAGGGCCTGGCAAGTGGGTGCACTTGCCATGTCGACATGGCAGGTTAAAACTGCGTGCGCAGACACTGCAGTGGTAGGTCTGCAACGCATTTACAGGGCTACTCATGTGGGTGGCACAACCAGTGCTGCAAGCCCACTAGTAGCATTTGATTTACAGGCCCTGTAATGCTTAGTGCACTTTACTAGGGACTTACCAGTAAATCAAATATGCCAATCATGTATAACCAATTATAATCATAATTTATACAGAGATCAAATGCACTTTAGCAATGATTAGTAGTGGTAAAGTGCCCAGAGTCCTAAAACCAACAAGAACAGGTCAGGAAAAAATAGGAGGAAGAAGCAAAAAGTATGGGGATAACCCTGCAAAAAGGGCCAATTCCAACAACCTCCAATGCAGTTGTGATCATTTCATTTATCCAGCTGGCTGAGGTTGAACTTTCAGGGACACACACATGGCATTGTAATGCTGTAAAAGTGTCTTAGATAACTAGATACTTTATTGTGTTTGTGTTTGTCTTCCTCTGGCTGCAGCAAAGATGGGAGGAAGGCAGTGATTAACCTACAGGGATTTTCAGATCTGACTTGATGGTACGACTGTCACATAACTTTTTAACCTACACCAATATCTTTTACTGTTCTTTGCTTCCACACAAATACAAATCATTCCCATGCTATCTTCTTGTAAAGTGTCACATTACAGCAGTCCTTTAAAGCCAGACTTATTGGCATTGCCAGTGCTTGTTATACACTTCACTGTGATACCCTAAGTGTGACTGGTGTGCCCAGATGTGGGACCCGTGCACACTGTGCTACTTGAACCAAGCTACATCTGATTGAAGAGCCCCAATAAGGGGAAAGTGATATTGGGTCGCTTGTGTTACGGTTCTGGGAGGACCTGGCCTTGCAGTTCAAGCTGGACTGTTCTTTTTGGAGCAGGGTGAAGATTGATTTGCATATGGCTGGGTCCAAACTGAGGTGGTATGGTGTGCAAAAGAAAGATGGACTGGGATGCAGTCCCAGTAATTACCAGGGGCTGAGATTAATTCAAGCATTCCACCCATCACTTTTTGTATACTTCAGTGTGATGCCCTAAGTGCAAAGGATATGCCCAGACGTTCTTCTCTTGCTCATGGGAACCAGCCTTTACAAAGCGGCTCAAACGACGCTGTGCCTTTACAATGCAGTGCGATCCATGAATGTGTCTTTACAATGCATTCTTTTACCATGCAAGTTGTTACAACGACTTGCCTTAGGGAAAGTGTTGTTGGACTGATGTTGGACTTTAAGTCCAACATTTTCCCTACTGTTGCTCAGACTGGAGTTGGAATAGTAATTTATAATATTCCAAAGTCCAGCACTTTCCCGAAGGCAAGTTGTTGTAACGACTTGCGTGGTAAAGGAATGCTTTGTAAAGACGCATTCGCGGCTCAGACCATGTTGGAAATGCATGCGTGGTAAATGCATGCGTGGTCAGAACATACAACTCATGCTCACTGTGCGACTGGAACTAGGCTACACCAGGGTGAAACTCGTCCTGGGTTGCCTGTGTTCCAGATCAGAAAGGACCTGGCCTGGCTGTTCGGCTTGGGCAGTTCCCATTGGCCAGGGTCAAGACTAATTTGCATATGGCTGGGTGCAGACTGAGGTGGCCTGGTGTGCAAAATAGTGTTGGAATGGGGTGCAGCCAAAGTAATTACCAGTGGCTGATATTAATTCAAGCATTGCATCAATGCTTTTTTGGTACGTTTTTGTATACTGCAGAGGATCTACCGGCTCCAATGTAATTAGAGCAAAGCCACATGGTTGGTGGAAAGAGACATGATTAATTGGGTTGCAGTGGACCTATTTTCTCGGGAGCTGCTGCACCTGCTTCACTAGTGATGGTTCGCTCCCGATTAAGGTTTTCTTCAGGAGGGGCTGGTGAGGTGCATGAATTAAGGCAATAATGTTGATATGGTTTGGTCCAGGCGCTCAATGCCCATTGGGCTGAAAGGGCTTCAGTCCCGCTCTCCCCCCCCCGTCGTCGTCTGGTGTAGCTTGGACTGTGGAGGGCACAGGCAGTTCTTGAACTGTCCTGGGCTGGGGCTGACGTCTCAGACTTGGCCTCATCCAAATAATTTTGCAGTTCTTCAAACGACCATTTATCATATCATGTATCTTAGTCTGTTTTAATTGTTTAAGGCCCCCTGCTGTCCCCACTCTTGTTATGCGCTGTTGCTGCCAGGTTGGGAGAAAGAATTTTATTAACAATATAAAGTTGGGCAAGAAGCACATGAATAGGGAGTGCCGAGCCAGAGCCCAGCAAATCTTCTTGTTTTGTTCCAAAACAGGAACTGAGCCCTCTGCATGATATTTAATTCATCATGTAAAAATGTGCCAAAGACTAAAATTTCAAAAAGTATATTTCTTTAACTTGTAAGTGTTTCACTTCAGTACACTAGTATGAATTTCTGCATTTACTGTGACATTTATCAGGAGTCACAGTTTCTAAACGTAAACTTCAAAACATTCATGCCAGCAATGATGATGCTATTAGCAGGGCCACTGGAATTATGCGATTCTGGGACCGCAGCATTTTTTTCAAATAATATAGGATTAGCCGCATTTGCCACATAATCCTTTGTCTGCTGCATAATCTGTAGATTTTAACAGAAAGAAAATTGTTTCTAGCTCGAATGCATCAAAAGTTACTAAAAACATGGCAGTACTTATTCCTGCACTGTGGAAGGCCCTTTGCAAAGGTTGATTGGTCATATTTTAGTTGCTTATTGCTGTAGTTAGGTGTTAAACTGGTACTAATAAGGTGAAATCTTTTCAGAGACAGTTTTACCTTGTGTAGAATTGGTAAAATAATGAAGTAACACTATCACAAAATGCACCGCATTAAGCCACATAATTTGCCTTTTCTTGCTGCATGATTTAATCAAAACTGCTGCATAATTTGGTCCTCCTTTGCCGCATAATTCCAGTGGCTATGGCTATTATTGAACCAAGAGGTAAATCAGTTGTCATTTGAACCTTGCTTAAATTTTTATACCATATGGGCAACACTAAAGTCTATTAAAACATAAAGTGCACGTTTTCGTAGGGGGCACATCCTAAATTGAGTTTTTTTTTTTAAAAGATCCCCTTAAAAGGGACCATAAAAGATATGGAAACACAGTGAAATAAGGTAATTGCCTAGGGTAAAACTAATTTTGTCTAGCAAGAAAACCAAGTTTGAAACCAGGTTTCTTGGTTTTATGGTACACAATTTAGCCTTCAGATGAAGGGGTGGGGCTTGGCAGCAGCGTAGCTAGACCTTTGGCCACCCAGGGCATGTAAGAGCGGGGGTATGAGTAATAGATGCCTATTCAGTTCCATCTGTAACTACAGATCCAGTGAAAGAGAGGAAAGTGTACTGTGGGAAAGGAGATTCAGCTGAGGCTATGGGGCCTGGTTTGAGCGGTAGGATCAGTCTTAAGTTTTGGGGATCAGCCAGGAGGGAGTGATGAAAACAGCTGAAGGCAGCATGAGGGGGAGCAGGACAACAGACTAAGCATGAAACACTGCAACTGAGGCTGTGAGCTGGTGTGGGAGTTGACTGGTCTGCAGGCTAAGGGTGTGGTGCAGGCTGGGCAAGAAATTACAGCTCAAGAGGTACTTGTTGGCCCGGCAGTGAGCACCAGTGGCCTTCATAACAGCCGCTGTGAAGAAAGGTGGGGGGGGGAGGGTGGTCACCTTTGGCCAGTAATGCTGTTTTTGCTGCTTCTGAAGCCATGATGTAGATTAAAATCTGGGCCCTGTTGGCTTGCATAGCAGTAGTCCTCTGCAGGGGCTAGTAACGGACGGGTGAGCGTGCTGGGGCTGCAGCTGTTGTTTGAGATGGGAGCAGGCCGTGGGGGAGCAGGTGAAATTGGGGAGAGTGAACTGAAACAGTAGGTTGGTGTAGGAGGAGAGACTGGCATGAGGCTGTTGTGACACAGGACCACAGGCTAAGGCTGCAGTGAACAGCACTTCTGAAGTGCCAGGAAGGTTGGGCAAAACAAACGTTTTTTGTTATGAATGTCACTAATGCAAATGAGGAAGTAAAATCAAACAGACTCAGATGCCACTGTTTCATCACGCTGAACATAGCTACCATTTTGGATAGGGGAAATCCCTTATTGGGAAGCTCTTTTCATCAATACCTGTACCGATTATACTGCTTCTTGCTCACTGAGCAATATTCTTAACCAGTACTATCACATCGTTGTAGAGGGTCTTTTTCTTGAACACTGCCTTGTTATTGTGTTTTAATGGGGCAGTCATGAAAGGTGAGGAAATACCACTCAGAAGTCAATAGGAGTGCAACAAGCACTGCACTCTTTCTTGGCAGCACCACACAAATTCTGCCCAATCAAATACATTAATCAAGGTAAACATGTGGGTGGAGCCAAAGTCTCTGACAGTTGTGCTTCTTAAAGCATTTTTCTGTTTATCACATAAGGTATGCCAACAGCTTTGCTGTAAAGCCAGGCCTAAAAAGTACATCTCAGAAGTATTGAAACACATCCAATAAGGTGCGAAAAAACACACATTGTAGCACTATACATTAACTTCAGTACATTAACCCTTCAAGAATAACAAATGGATTTATGTCATGTGTTGTGGAGTACTGGTCATTGTCCAAAAGTAGTGAAGTGGTTTTTATAACGGTATTAGTTTTATTCAAAATCACCCTAGTTTCATTATTTTCCTTTAATGGCTTTAGTGCCAAGACTCTTGCACCATTCCTACCTGCACCCATTGTGTCCTTGACTCCCATTGAACACTTAGTATTAAGTGAATGATACTGACTATATAGACTTAGGTAGAATGCAGTTATAGTTGGACACTCTCAATACATAGCCTTTCTGGCAGAGAGCATGTGTCAAATCCAGTTCAGGGGGCATACGGCAAGCAGGAGCTACTGGGCTTCCACCATGGGGTCAGGGGTGGTTTGCCACGGATGTCCCAGAGTCTGTCCTACTATAATGGCTTCACAAACTGGGCCACGTATAACCCCTGCAGCAGTTGACTATCAGTGGTAGCATTTTGGAGCAGTGACATGCGTTTCAGGGAAGTAGTGTTGGGGTATTGAAACTCATATCACCCAGCAAAGCAATATCTGTTTGTCCAACCCAGTGCTTTATTTGGATAAGAAACATACTTTAATAGACATGCTTAAAACAGTATACTGCAGCAAGTGCAATACTATACGCTGAGACTTGGACTAATGCATGCTGTCTCTACTATCTTCATCTTCTCTCTTTTGCATGAGCCCCTGCTCTTGTGAGTCTAGGCAGGTCCCCGTTAGGTTAGTTTTGTGAGACATTTATCAAGGCTCAGGTGCAATTAGCCCAGTTCAATTATGGTTGTGCTCTGTTCAGTATAGCCTCCTATATACAGTCTCAGCATAATGCAGATCTCTGTGGGTTTCAGCATTACATCTCCGATCTTGCTTGCTTCAAGGATGAGACGGCATGGTTGCAGGAATGGCCATCTATATGGGTAGGCCGCAGCAGGATGTGGTAGCCAGAGCAACAGCCATGACTCCTTCAGTGAATGAAGGTAATGGGAGTCAGTGAGGGCTCATGGCAGGCATTAGATCCATTTCTGGGTCACTAGGCAGCAGATGGGCCACCACTTACAGAGGCAGCAGGCTGGCACTTTGCAGATACTGCAGTGGGGACCACCATATACCCAAGTCTTGGCTTCATCGGTGATGTCTACCATGGACACAATTCTTGACTTCTGTGGTGGCGTCAGCCACAGGACCATCTCTAGGTTGCAGTGGCTACATTCACCATAGGCACAGCTCTTGATTTAAGCAGATAGGTCAGCCGTGATTGTTCCTATTGCATTGCGGCAAGGTTGGGTGTCCGCCCGTGAGTCCATTTTGAAACTGCACTTCTGGAGAGACTGCAACCACCCTCTTCTGACTCATAGATCTTTCTCTGCTCTCTTCTTTCTCTTGGTAGACCCTCCACACTAGACTTTGGTGGTTTCTGTCATTCTCTGGACAGTCACACCTCCTGCGGCTTGCCAAGCTCTTTTGCTCTCTAAGCAGGTGCTTTAATTCAGGGCTAATGCTGTTCAAGCAAGTAAAGACTCCAAGTGATGTACCCTCTTCTCTGGGAAGCTGGCTGTCGCACAGACACCAGTTCCGGTTGTACAGCAGTTCTCAGAGTATGCTGTGGAATACTCCCTTCCTTGGTGAAAGGACTTGGAATGAAGCAACAAGGACGTAAGTAGCTCCTACTTTTATGCAATCAAAGCAGATAAGGAATGTGGATTCTCTGTATGCAATCTCAAAACAGGAGTGCAGCGGATCTTCTGTCAAGTGTCCTCTCTAGGCTGTTCTCCCGACACAGCCTTTGTGTAGAGAGATGCTATTTATAACAGGATAGTCTCCAGCCTGGAGTACCTACAAAAGAGTCACAAAGAGGCGCGAGGTTTCTTCAACTGTCTTTTCACCAGCCACTCTGAACAGTGATCAATATGAAGACAAAAGGCTAGCCTCACCTAACAGATTTCTCTCACCCTGAACAACAGAGACCAGAGTCCCACCCCGACCACCTATCAAATGGCAGTACCATAGGAAAACTAATCAGCAGCTCCACTCAGAAGGAGCTGCTTAAGTGAATTTCTAAATGAGCCTTGTCTCCCCCCTCTATTTTCAGGACTGACAGAAATACTTTTCATCTGTTTGTGAAAACAATTTCACCTACATCTTGTGCACAGGAGCAAGCTAGGGGCTTCCCATAATGGGACCCGCAGGCCTCCATTACTCTGGCTCACTCATGCACTAGACAAGCCAGAAACACACAAAATCAACTTGGGATGCTAGTACTAGGATCTAGGTTACATATTGATGCATATCTTTAAACAAGTGGGGTCGGCAATACAGATAGAATGTCTGGTCATGACTGTGGATTCAACAAAACATGTTGCCACCACCGCTGTACATGTTAAACTCTTTCCAGTGGTGGCAGTCCACTATCAGAAAAATGAGGGCACACTAGATTCACTCCTCCAGATCACAGGACAGTTCCAGGACTTTGTTTGTGTCAGGGACAGGGGAAAGTCTCTGCACCTGCTATATTAGTGTGAGCCTAGAGCCAAAAGCAAAAAACCAGTACACAAAATAGTCACACTTGGCCACCCAGACCATGGCACCATGACTGCACACCCCACAGGAACATTCCCAGTCCAACATCATGTTCATTCAATATTATGCTTGTCTTAAATTAATATGGCTTATATTAAGGTCTTTTCACTACAGATATGTTTCGTTGACTCCTGAAAATATGCTATTTTGTGAATACTAAACAAGTACATATTTGTGTCTCAATGTATAATCATTGGTGTAAATATACATTATTTCCAATCATTGCCCAACCCACACAGTGCACACATTCAGGAGTAACTGCTCCTCACGCTCTAAATGGTGAATAGCTTCACTGTATTCTTTTCTTTTCTTCACAAGACTGATGAGGTGGTAGCAAGGAATGCTGAGAGGAGCCAGTAAAGTGAATGATCCTTACAACATTGGGTCTGCCTTGCTCAAGGGAGACCTGCCCTATGTCCTGCAGAGCTTACCTGCTCCCTGAAGAGCTGAGAGAGGCCAAACACTCTAAACATGGGGCAAAAGATTTGAATAGTGAGCTGTTGAGGGGCCTCCAGACCTGATGAGAGGCATCAAGTTCACAAACAACAGCCCTGCTAGATGCTTTCAGATGATAAAGGAGCCATAGCTCCTTGTGGGGGTGGCGCTGCTGTCCCCCACGGGCCCTGCGAGAGGGCTCTTTATTGGAGATCTTTTTAAGGAGGTGCCGCAGTTGTGCATGTTGGTGTGTGGGCCTAAAAAGGTGAATTGGTGAATTAAAATTACCCTCACAGTACCCAGAAATAAGTTTAATTCAGGGGTCCGGAAGATAAGGTTTAAAAACAGTGGATAGGAGCCCCTCCTGTGAGCAAATATAGCGGATTCACCAATTCACCTTTTTAGGCAGACACACCCACATGCACAACTGCAGCACTTCCTTAAAAAGATCTCTGATAAAGAGCCCTCTCGCAGGGCCCGTGGGGGACAGCAGCGCCACCTCCACGAGGAGCTAAGCCCGATGATGAAGCATGACATTCGCAAGGGTGTGTGAGGGCACTATTTCCAAAAGGAGTATTTCCCCCACCTTCATCTAGACCCAACTGGCTGCTTGTTTGGAGACCACACTGACACTTTGCTTTTTTTTAGCCATATACCGTTTATGCTACACGAAATTCAATTTCTTATCGATGTACAGACCCAGATACATGTAATTGCTGACTTCTTCCAGAAGTCCTTGCAACAGTGAAAAACGCATTTATTTCACAATATTTCACTATTAGGACATGTAAAACACACCATTACATGTCCTATTTTTTTAAATACACTGCACCCTGCTCATGGGGCTACCTTGGGCCTACCTTGGGGGTGACTTACATGTAGTAAAAGGGAAGGTTTGGGCCCGGTAAGTGGCTGCACTTGCCAGGTCGAAATGGCAGTTCAAAACTGCACACACAGATACTGCAGTGGCAGGTCTGAGACATGTTTGCAGGGCTACTCATGTGGGTGGCACAATCACTGCTGAAGGCAAAATAGTAGCATTTGATTTACAGGCCCTGGACACACCTGGTGCACTTTACTAGGGACATTCTAGTAAATCAAATATGCCAATCATGGATAAACCAATAACCAATACAATTTAGACAGAGAGCATATGCACTTTAGCACTGGTTAGTAGTTGTAACGTGCCCAGAGCCCTAAAACCAACAAAAACAGGTCAGAAAAAATAGGAAGAAGAAGAAGGCAACATGTTTGGGGATAGCCCTGGAAAAAGGCCCAAGTCCAACAACAATGTTTCAATTCTGAAAATATGAGACTGCGAAATAACCATTTCTGAAGTCTGTGGAAGGGGTAGTGGTTTCTTGAATATATCAATCTCCTTCCCGGCACACCAATGCCCTCTGCAGTGTCTCAGACACACCCTTTTTCACTCATCTTTCTGAAATCCTCCATGTGCATCTCACACCTCACCTCTTTCCTCTTCAGCACCCTCTTTTCACTTTCCCCTGCATGTACTTCTTTGCATTCCCTTCACTTCAACGTCCCACTACACACACATATTACCCAATCACCTGTGAGCACATCATTTTCTTTTACTTTCTCCCTGTCGCTATTTCAACAGCTGTGTACCTACTTAAAACACTTTTGAATAGATTCATAATTTAAGAGTGACACACGTGACCTTTGCTCTATGCAATCTGCAGAGAGTCCAATGATTGGATGAGCATGTATTTTGAACAGCTTTAGGAAAACTGACAGGCACTGTGAGAAACTGATAATCAGGCCCAGATATAAACACCCACCCACAACCTGAACTAACACAGGGACATAGAAGGGACACAGTTGGCAGTAAGCACAATAGAAGAGAAATATACAACACAAAAATAAAAACCTGGAGGAAAAAGCACACACTCGTAAAGAATGCAAAATCAAGTAACACGTGAAATGTAAAACAGTATTGTGCCGCTGCCATGGATAACCTTAATGGCTTTTACAATGATTGTTCACAAATTAATCAGTCTTTTTACATATAAAGTTAAAGACATGTATATAGGACCTGATAGGGGCCCGTTTTTTTTTTGTTTTTTTATTAGCGCATGTTTACCATCAGACAAAGAGACATATTACAAACATACATTCAATATAACATAGATGCAATTAGAATGAATTTAACTCACAAATTACCGCACATGCACAGTTTTTAAGCTACTTTTACCCCTTCTCCCACCCCGCCCACCCCTCCCCAGGGTTGACCCTAAAATGAACATATAATATCAGAGCTATCTCGAACCATTAAAATACATTATCTTTCAAGCCATTTAGTCAGTGGATCCCAAATCTTTAAGCCTTTCCTCCTAGCCTGCATCCCTCTGTTCCCATAAATTGCTTTTTCAAAATTGTAGTTTGATACTACTCTTGTTAACCATTGATAATATCCTGGTGGGGTTGGATCTAATCATGCTGTAGCTAGACAAAGCCTAAGTATTGCCTTAGAAATAAAGACCAATTACTCCCCAGGTCTCCCACAAGTCTCCTTATCCACCCCGAGACAGATCAAGGAAGTTGAAAGAACAAGGTCCCTCCCAAGCAATTCTTTTATAAAATTTGCGATCTCTAACTTCAAGCTGCTTAGTTTACTACATGTAGCCAACATATGACTAAGATCCGCCTGATACAGAGAACACCGAGGACAGAGGGTCCCCTTCCCTGTCCCCCATTTTGCGATACTTTTTGGAGTATTATACAATGAAAAGCAAGTTTTATAGTATTGGGCTTGCAGACGTGCTGGAATTAGCAAACTTTGTGCTAGTTCAATTGAGTGGAAAAATAAATCCTCCGAGGTGTTAATTTCCTCTTCCCACTTCCTAGCGCGTAAACTCAGATCATCCAGCATTAATATATTGAGAGAGTTATATAAAAGCCCAATAGTTAAATGTTTACTTCCCAAGTTATCTATTAAAGTCTTGTTTATAAATCCTGCTGGGCCACCCCCTTTTTTCCTCAAAAAGTCGCGTACTTGTAGAAATTTATAGAAATCTCTCCAATTCAGATCATATCTTTCCTTAAGATTTTCAAATGAAATTATCTCGTGTTGAGAATAGAAGTCCCCAAGCTTCGAAAGACCTTTGTCTTGCCACTTTTTAATTACTACGTCATTAAAAATTCCTGGCAAATTAGGGTTATTATACATTGGAGTGTAATAGTTCAGTCGGCCCAGTCCCAATATTTTCCGGACCGACTTCATAGTATTAAACCCAGCGGTGAGTGTTTTAAAACAAACTTTCTTGTAATGTGAATCGTTCAAGAACTTCCATATCCAGCCCCATGCTACTCTGCCCATTATAAGTTCTATTGGAGTGGGAATAGTTCCCAAACTATTATCCCTATCCTTAGGCTCATTAAAGAAAAGAGTTAAATTATTCAAAATAGTTGTTGCCACATAGTAAAGTTTTATATTTGGGAGTGCCAGCCCTCCCTTTTCCCTTGACAAGGAGAGAAACCTATAAGCTCTTCTAGGCCTTCCGTACCCCCATATAAATCGAGAAAATAAATCTTCAATCTTTTTCAGACAGGTGGTATTAAACTCAAGTGGTATAGCTCGTATAAAATATAGAAATTTTGCAAAATAGAGCATTTTGATTACATTACATCTGCCAATTATTGAGAGATGTAGATTATGAAGACGGTATAATTCAGGTTTAATTTTATTAATCAGGGGGTCTATATTGCAGTCCACTATCCGATCAACATTAGCCAAAATGTCCACCCCCAAATATGTAGCCTTTTCTACCTGACGTACATCATTGCCCATGCTAACGTTTTTACAGATAATCTGAGTTTTGGATCTATTAAGGGAGTAACCTGATAGGCATCCAAATCTCTCTGCCTCTTTTTCCACCTCAACCATCGATATACTAGAATTAGTTGTAACTAACGCTATGTCGTCTGCATAGGCCAGGACTTTCGTTTCCCAGCCATGATAAACAACGGGGCACATTTTTTGATTGATTTCAAGCAGTCGCAGAAAAGGGTCTATATATAAGGCAAACAACAGTGGTGAGCTTGGGCACCCCTGCCGAGTACCTCTTGTAATTTTAAACGTATCCGTTAATATGCCATTTATAAGTATTTTTGCAGTTGGCTGAACATACAGCATTTTAAAAGCCTGTATAAGTCCCTGCCCAATGCCGGCCCTTGACAGGGTCTCCCATAGAAAAGACCAAGAAACCCTGTCAAAGGCCTTTTCTGCATCCAACAAGATGAGTGCCATTGGATCTACAGAAATATGAGCCGCGTCGAACAATGCTATAGTTCTCCTGATGTGGTCTGTAGTACCACGGCCAGGAATGAAACCATGTTGCCATGGTGATATCATCTTGTGCATAATCCCAGCCAGGCGAACTGCTAACATTTTCGAATAAACTTTACTATCCGCGTTAATTAATGTAATAGGTCGATAGGAGGCAGGATCAACAGGGGATTTATGTTTCTTCAAAAGAATAATAATTTTTGCTTGAGACCATGATTCTGGAGGTTTGCCCCTTTAAAGACATGGATGAATAGTTGCAACATGATCTTACTTAATTCAGTGGAATTTTTTTATAAAATTCAACTGGAATATTATCCAACCCCGTAGCTTTACCATTAGGGAGGCTATTAATACATAATAAAATATCTATCCATTGTGGAGGCTCGTCGAGTATCTCTTGGTCAGCATGTGCTAGCTGTACTGTTGGTATTTGATTAAGATATATCTTGATATCTTCTAACTGCACCATGTTAGTTTCCTGGTATAGGTTTTTTATAATATGTAAGAAATATTTTCCGAATACCTTCCGGCTCAACAATTGTTTTAAGGGTAGTGTCTCTAATTTCTGTGATAATATTCCTTGTGTTTTTTTGCCTCGCTCTAACCGCAAGGTGGTGCCCCACCTGCTCACTACACTCGTATGCTTCCTTCCCCCATGTTGATAGTCTATCTGCTGCTTTTTTAGCAATATGTTCTAACACCGCTGATTTTGCTGATGTTATTTTGGCAAGAGCCTCCGTAGGATCCTTCCCGTCTCTAATAACAATGATTAAATTCCTTTCTGCCTCTGCCAGCTGAGCTTGCAGGTTAATCATGAGCTGTTGCTTATCTCTGTTTAGGATAAGAGAGAGGCTCAGTGTTTCCCCCCTAATGGCCGCTTTTAGTGCATCCCATACTGTTTCAATCCCTGTACTACCTAGATTTTCTTTAATAAATTGTGGAATCCAATTCTTCATGTGGTTACAGTAATTGTCATTTAAAAGAAGGGATCGTTCAAAGGTCCAGTTAGACAATTCTCTAATACTACCACTGATTCCTTTTATTTCCAGCACCAGAGGATTATGGTCCGAAAGAATACGTGGTGTCTTTTCAATTGTACACAATTGAAGAATCGAGTAAGATGCAAACATAAAGTCTAATCTTACCAACTTATTATGTGGGAAAGAATAATACGTATGGCCAGCATCGGTGGGGTGTCGTGCCTGCCAAATATCGCTCAACGCTTGTTCGGAGCATAACGTCCTCAATGCCTTAAAAACCTTTGGCTTCCGCCCATAATAAATCCACTCTTTGTCCCGGACTATATTTTTGTTGGCAGGCAGATTTATATTAAAATCGCCACAAATGATTAGAGGGAGTGGCCACCCAGCCAACTCATTATTCATAAAATCAAAGATTGTTGGATCATCTATGGTACTACCATATATGGAACATATCGTAAAGAAGCCCCCATTTTCATTCTGACAATTGACTATAACCCACCTCCCGTGCTTATCAGCCAGCATTCTTTTAAATTGAATTGAACGTTTCGCCGATAGTATTGCAACCCCCCGAACCCTAGCATCTTGTGTTGTAGCCCCTACTACTGTGTATCCCAGTGAGCCTAAAAGTTTAATCTGGGTTCTTTCTATGTGTGTTTCCTGTAGACAGTAAATATCGGCTTTGAGTAGCCAAAGGGCCGCTGCGGTATTTCGTCGTTTCTTGGGATCATTGAGGCCACAGACATTAATTGTAGCTATACGCAGTTTACTCATGATCGTTTCCCATCCTCACCATATATATATGCGCTAAATAATATTAAACAAAACCCTAAAATTCGAGTCTGCTCTTTTTTTGCCTGTCCATTTCAGCACCCTGGCCCAACCCATTCCCCAACCCTCCCCCACCCCCCACCACCCATACAGGCAATCTGGTTCACAAGGAACCAGGGTGTGGTCATCTGAGTAAACAAAAAACCCGGTGCGTCTCCCCAAACCATCCCCTTCCCTGAACCACCCAACCTATTATGTGACTGCTGTGATTGCAACTATATTAGCTAATTTTGTCGATATACATCATTTTTACGACATTAAATGTCTAAACATTAAACATAAGATTTGTCTTTCCTTGTTTCTGTGACTTCCTTCAAATAAACTTGAGCTTGCACCTCAGAAGTAAAGCTACGTGTAGCCCCATTGAGAATAACTTTTAGGCGCGTTGGGTTCTGCAGGAACACTGTTGCTCCTATTTGCTGAAAGGGTGTAATTAGCTGCCGCATCCTCCATCGACGTTCCACTGTGGCGTGGGCAAAGTCAGGCCTAGTAAAAAAGGAAACCCCGTTGAATTCCCTCTTACTAGTAGGTCTAGCTAAGTCAAACAGTGTCTGGCGCAATAAAAAATTGCCCAAGTATACTAGAAATACACGGGGATATTGAGCCGGTGACCGCTTGGAAAGAACTAGCGGGAAGCGATGTGCCCTTTGAATCTCCTTATCCCAATCCCAAGATTGTAACTCAGGGAACGCTCCTTTGAAAAGTGAGATTATATATGCCCTCGGGTCGCTCCCCTCCACTCCCTCTGGTACGCCAAGAATGCGGAGGTTGTTCCTTCGTAGTCTATTTTCCTGCTCCTCAACCTTCGCCATTAGATCCTTAACTATGCCATCCTGTGTGTCCCCTTGTAATTTCAGTAGGGCCACATCTTTCTCCAGATTCTCAGTACGCACTTCCACCGATGACATTCTGTCAACTATTTCAGTGCATGTGCGACCCACTTTCCGAATTGCGCCCTGCAGTTTTTGTGTGGCTTGTCGATTTTTACGATTGTCCAATTTCACCTCTTCTTGGAAGCCTTTGATTGACTGCAGAACTTCGGCAAGGGTGGGTTCTCCTTCTTCCCTCCTTAATGTTTTAAGGTTTTCACTGCCCAAATTTCCGCAAGCCGAATGGTTGCCACCTGAGCGGATTGTACAGTCAGATGGAGTTGCAAACTGGGATGAAGAGTAATCCCATCTGAGTTCAGTGCTACTTCCTCGCTCCGTGGTCTCTCCACTTCTATGACCGCTTTGCTTTTTCTTCTTTCTCTGCCTCAATCCTATTTTCCTTTTTTGCGCAGTGCTCTGCCCTGAGATCTCTGACTCAGTGTTAGTTCCCCAATCATGTTTCTTTCCCTTATCTTCGCTTTCACTCTCGCTGGATGTAGAAATGCCAGTTTCATACAGTTCTGATTCATCTGTGACTGAATGGGTTTTCCCAGTGGCATCTATTCTGTCAGGGGTCCCTGTAGTGACAGAATTGTCTAGCTGTATGAGTACTGGATTTATCGTTATTGGTGTTAGCGTACTCACAGGGCACTTGGTGGTTGTATCTATGGTGTTCGCCTCCACTGCCATTGCCTTGATAACTGTATCCGTCCCAGATGCCCTTAAATCAAGGGATAGTGAAGGTGATAAAAGCTCAGCCTGGGCCTGGGCCCTTTCTATCTGAATACCGTCAGTATTTGCCCCTGTCTCCTCGGTTATTTCTGCATTAGCCGTTAATGTGGGAGATTTTATGATTGCTATTACTGGATTATCCAAACATGGATCCTCAAGGGCATTAGCGCTTTCAGAAGGTGCCCCTGAAGGAGCTAGAGTAAGCTGATCTTTTTGCCCTTTCTCTCCCTCTATTGGGCCAAACATATTAGAGATGAGCCGTTGAGCTTTAGTGGGTTGGGTAGTATTACTGACAGTTTTTTCCTGCTGCTTTTTACTTTGCTTTAATTGCTTAGCCCCTCGCTCTCCCCTGTTTTCAGAGTTATTTTTGAGCTCCTGCTCTTTATTTTTCAGCCCTCGTGTCTCTGGGCGATGTAGCGGGGTATCTTGGCATGGTGCTTGCGTTATATTGCTGGGCGAGGTAACTGATACATGATTATTTTTAAATTTAATATTTCTCCCCGCGCGCCCCGCCATCCTTACTTGTTTCACCTTCTTTCCTCGTAGGGTCGTGAAACAATGTATCCTCTGTATTCTCTGCTGAGACTGCCGTAACCAGCCACTACCACCATTAATCTTCTCCAGCCGTTTCGGAGCTGTCAGAGCCTCATGGATTGCCGATAGCACCGCCTCAACACAAGGCGGCGTTGAGTACCGCCGTAGGGCAGAGTGAGGCACAGGAGCTTGAGACGTCGGTTTCGCTTTTCGAGAGGTTGTTTGGAAGGCTGCTGACAACCTGGACGTGTCACGCCAATCGCTCCGTTTCTTAGGTGAGTTGCTCGTAAACAATATTACTGACAGTGAAATGTAGCGCAATCGCTCCATACGATGCGATAATCCGTATGCTTCTTTTTTTGGCTAAAGTCTTGCTGCAATCACTGTCCCATACCAGCGGTTCTTGTCTTGGTTAGGGGACGGGTCGGGAGAGCCGCAATGAGCCGCCGCTACTCAGACGCCATCTTGCCTTTTTGCAATTGATAGGGGCCCGTTTTAATGTCAATTTTTAATTACTGGTGGGTTTGGGACCCGGCACGCTAAAAGCCCTGCCCTTTGCAAAATTATAATATAACACAATATGCTGCATACTAAAATATGCAAATATAAAAGTGCTGCATTACGGTGCTACTCCAAAAAATGTATACAATGGAAGGATTCAACTCATTTATTCAGAATGCAGTGAGACTGAAATGCTCCTAAGCAGGACAAATACAAGAAAATGGAGGAAAGCCATTGAAGCAGGAGTAGACAACTGAAATAGCCTGTTTTGCTGTTTGGGGACTCAAAGTCCCAAGAGACCTTCCACGCCAGGAGGAGGGCCCCCAACGTGCACAGTGCAATAGAGTGCCTTCACAACACCCGCTGCGCGGGATGCCTGTTTTGCTGTTTGGGGACTCAGAATCCCAGGAGACCTTGCTTGCCAGGAGGAGGGACTAAGGAGGAGGAGAGCCCCCAAAGCGCACAGCGCTATAAAGCTCCTGCACTACACTCGCTGCATGGAACATGTGCAGGACACACCCAGGCCTAGGATTTTTGAGGACAAAGACACTTACCCACTCCTCAAGGAATCAAGCTCCTGTGTTTTGTCTCCGTTAAAAATAATCAATCTTAATAGGGGAAAGAAAAGCAGCCACAGGTACTACAGGCGCTACCTCCGAGAAGAAACAGTTTAAACATGCAGCAGAGAAGTGCACAGTCAGGGAAATAGACAACTTAATAGAGGAAGTAGAATGCATATTGGAAACTAATGCTCCACACAAGGAGGTTGCAACTAGAGGGAAAATGGTGGCTGGAATCTTTATGAAAAAGGCTAAGACACCGAGTCCAATTGATCAACCAGCCAATCAACATCTTAATGGGAAATTAACCCTTCCCACTATGGACAAATGTTTAACACTTCACAACACAAAGAATGTGTAAATAATATCTAATATAGAGTGTTCAAATCAATTTGATGCCCTCCAGTCCAAAACTGTGTTGCCCCATTCAGTCCCCAAGCATCCATCGAACTCTGTAAATAAGCCTAGAGTGGAAGATCCAACCATCAATGCTGGATCAACAACACTAGCAGAGGCAGTTGATCTTATATCTGTTTTGAGAAGGGAGATAAGTGATTTAAAACATGCATTTCTCAGGCTAATGGATTTGTTAGTTAAAGTACACAGGGAACCTTGTTATTTTATAAATCTTTGGGTATTCTAGAGGAACTACATTGAACAAGCTTGGCCCCCAAATCTCAAATCCTTTGACAAGGTGTGAAAATAGTACCCCCAGAGGATTTAGAAATCCAGGGGCAGATTTACAACCCTCCTGCGCCACCAGTACGTCACTTTTTGTGACGTACTGGAGGCGCATTTCACTTCTCCATATTTACAAGGAGAGGAAAAGCCACCCTGCGTGACTTTTCCTCTCCTTGTAAATATGGCCCCTTCACACGCAGCACTTTGCGTGGAAGGGGCATTCCATGGGTGATGTTGTGGGTGTTCCCACGCAACACCCATGGAATGAGACACATTTCCAGATTTACGAGGAATCGTAAATATGGAAATGCGTGTCAATGCTACGCCTCCCCAGGGGAGGTGCAGCGAAGCACAACGAGGTGAAATGTTTTCATTTCTCCTCCTTTTTTCCTCTTTCAATGCGTGCTGCATTCTACAGCACGCATTGAAAGAGGAAAATGCCTGTAGTGATTGTTTTTGTGCAGGAAGGTGCCCCTTCCTGCACAAAAACAATCTCCCCATGACGCAGGCATCCTTCCACCATGGTGCAAGGGTGCCTGCGCCGGCGCATGGCTGCAGTTTGTGCGCCAGCGCAGGGGAGAGCACAGGAATGCGACATATTATTGTAAATATGTCGCATTCCTGTGCTTCGGAAGTGCCGCAGCGTGGCGCAGCCAAAGTGCTTGCGTTGCCGCGCTGCGGCACTTCCTTGTAGATCTGCCCCTCAGAATGTGTCCATACAGGAGGGAACAGCTATAACTTGCAATCAAGAAAGCTATCTTTGGCACCTCACGGTTTTAGGGGCCTTTGTTCACACTCTAAATATCAATTTTACGCCCCCCACCCATAAAGGCGCATTTAGTCCTAATTCATATAATCTTTGTGCCGCACAAGCTTATCAGGGAAAATCGGTGTATATGACTAAAGTCCAACAATTACCAAAGGGTGAAACTGAAAACCATGGGGGATATTATCAACAAATGGCGATATTTATCGCAAATCGCGTTTAGCGTGAGTTTATTTATCGCCGCCGATCCCCGGAATCTAACGGCGTATCAGCGGCTAACAGGCGATAGCTTCCTTTTCCGGTGGAAATGGACGGCGATAGATTTAGCGTAACGGCGATAAAAAATCTCACGCTAACGTAAAAAAAAGTGGCAATGGGCCGATGAGCGACAGAATCCGATCGCTAATTGGCACCAGGCCTGCATTTCTCACGTTCAGCGCGAAAATGCACTATAAAAGGCCCGCCAAGCAGAAAAAAAATAAAATAAATGGAAAATACCAGAGTAGCCATGGATGAAGCTGGGACCAGTGCAGAGGCCACAAACAACCCCACAAATACCCAGGAGGACCAGCCAGAGACCCATGTGAAGGCGAAGAGGAAGAGGAATCCCAAGTTCAGCCAGCAGGAAAACCAGGTCCTGATGGCGGAGGTGACTGAACACCAACAAGAACTGTTTGTCACCTCCACAGTGACATTGGCAAGAAAAAAAGAAATATGGCAGGACATTGTGTCCAAGGTGAATACCGTTGGGAAGAGGAGAAGGACAGCGGACGACTGCAAGAAGCGCTGGCATGATACCAAGCGCAAAACCAAGGAGAAACTTGCAGCCAACCTGAAAGCAGCAAAGCAGACTGGAGGTGGGAGTCCAGCGCAACAGGAGGAGCTGGATGAGTAGGAGGAGCTGGATGAGTTGGAGGAGCAGGTGTCCCGAGTCATCAGTGAGGAGACGGTGGTTGGAGTTGCGGGCCAGGATACTGCTGAACGTGACCAGACACAACAACAACAGGGTGAGCAACAACCAGGGACTGGGCGGACGGGGGTGGATGGGCCCAATGGCACTCATGTACAATTAAATATATTGAAGCGCATACCCACAATTACTGTGGATCATGTCCCGGATACCCCTGTCCATGGTGGCATAGACACATATCACCCTACTCAAACAATACATTGCACGACACATATTGGCGGGCACACAGACTTGGAAATGTGCACAGAAAAGTAAGCCCAACATAGTCCAAGATCAACATCAGACCACTAAATAAGTGCTACATCAAATGGCAAAGTGGCACATTAACTTGAGATGCGGCAGGGTGGCAAAATGGCCCCCTTGCCACATCTGCCACGTCATACAAATCGCCTGCACAAGGATGCATCTCTCTCTGACGCCAAAATGAGGATGCACTGTGAATGTGACTGATCATGTGCACGAAGAGGCAAGCCACCACCAATGTCAGCACAGCTGCAACATTGTGCACGTGTGTCTGAGTTGTGTGCAAGGTTGTGTATGCGCAGTAAAGTCCACCTATATGCACATGCACATTCCTGCACACAACTCAGACACGTGCACAATGCTGCAGGTGTACTGATATTAGTGGTGGCATGCCTACTCGTGCACATGATCAGTCACATTCACAGTGCATCCTAATTTTGGTGTCAGAGAGAGATGCGTCCTTGTGCAGGCGATTTGTATGTGCGTGGTGATGTGGCAAGGGGGAAATTCTGACATCCACCTGCATTTCCAGGCAATGTGCCCCATTGCCTGTTCATGCTATGCAGTCCTGTGTACACCAAGTGGAGAAGCATCTAGTGAGTCTGCATACCACACACACATGCAATGTCACAACAAATTGACCATGTAGGCCGCTGGATAAAAGCTGCACATCCAAAAATGCACACAAACAGCACACTTCACTCAAAGGGCGATGGAATACAATGAGCAGGGAGATATGCCTACAACACCACAGAAGGTGGACAATGCAGATCAGGAATGTGTCACACAAATATGTACTGCATGCCTTGTCTGTGTGACATACTCACAGAACCACAATGTGCCTGTAAAGCAGTATCACAACCAAAGTATGACAACAAGCAAGGATAGCAAATTTGCAACAATTAATGACAAAGGCCCAAATGGCACCCTCAACTCTTAGGTCAAATTGCACTCCTCCACCCCCAAGTGTACACATCTGCCATACAGAAAACAGCATTCCACATCAGGCCTGACGTGAGTTGCCCATCACACCATCATGTGCAATTAAACGTAACTGTTTGGTAAGTCAACTGTGTCAGTGAACAAATATGCAGTCAGGTAGTTATCACCCACACGCTAAGCCAGGCATTGAATACCAGAACCAGGACAGCATGTATCATCCATGTCAGCAGCTGCTCTGCACATACACAAACACACATCACCCGGCCATTTACATCTCTTGTGAGGGTGGCAGTGACGAGGCCTGAGCACCATAAATAGGCATCATGAAATGCACATACATCAGAAAACTGATCACTTACACACCACACGTGGGGTCAACCTTGAGGGTAATGGGGTTTGACACTGCCTGTTCAGACAGCACCAACAATAGACACTCATGTTGCACCATACTCACAACGGGTAAGCCAACCGGAGGGCAGTAAGCAATGCATGCAAGATAAAACATGAAGGACGACATGTACACAAGACAAATCACAATAGACAAAGCTACCTGGATGTCCATGTGTACTACATAATGCAGCACATGTTGAAACAGCAAGTAGTCTCTCATTGCTAATGTAAACAACAATTTGCAGCTACACTGTGCTGCAAGCCCAATCGCACAGTTTTAAAGAGTCAACTTACAGCTTTTTCATTTTCAACGTGTTTATTCCATGTTTTCCAATTCATCCAACTTAACCTTTTTAGTCACGATAACACTGTCCAAAGACCCATTTGCTTCACATGAGGAAGTTGTGCCAATCCAGGCCTCTTACCACATCACGTAGGGACCTTAATTCATGTTTACAGCTTAAAATCTCATTCCCAATGCATTTCGGGCTATTTTTGTGCCCTTCGTCAGGGGAAGCTGTTTAAATATGAAAATAACATAAAACCCATGTTAGTCTTCCATGCTTTCAACGCTATAATAATTTTACATGAATACACTCAACCATGATACAATCGATATATTAAACAAGACATTGCCCAATTCCCACTGAATAATTACGAAAATAAAAACAAAAACAAAAAATCCCTCAATGCTTTCATGATGTTCTAACCATCGCAAGAGTTTACCGCTAAGCGGAGACCTCCCCCACTCCATCCTCGATGTTTAACCTGCCATTCTACCCGCTTTGCAAAATAAACATTCGACTTACCTGGTGTTCTCTACATTAACCTCGTTGCCAAACTTGACTCTGACTCCTACTGAAAACTAAAGTTAATTACAAATTAACGTCGTGACCTCTCACAATTGCGTTTTTGTTAAAAGCAGGGTTACCTGCTTGTAATTCAAATGTTGTTCTAACCACTCGGTACTCTCCTTTTTTAATCGTCTTCCATTTTAACCCAGATTTCACCTGAGTACGCAATTTAAACATTTCCTCGATGCTAATTCAACCAATAGCGGTGGCTCAAACAAGTTAGATTACTTCCAATTGAACACTACGAGATCTGATTCAGCCCATGAGATCAAAACCAGGTTCCTCCTCATAACCTCAATGACTGCATCTCCCACAAGTCTTTGCGATGAAACCAACCTTATCATAAAACCATACAATGAAAACCAAATGGTGAAACCAAAGTCGTGTCACCAACCCCTCAATCTTTTTTATGTAATGATGTGTCGGCACATAGTGTACCTCACCCAATCTTAAAGTGCAGTCGTTTGTGCCAATGCCACAAATGAAAACATTATGCATCTTTGTTTGACACAATTTTACAAGTGTTCATGCGATATCTACGTTGGACTCGATATAAAACTCAAGAAAACGGTCCGTAGATCCTTATTTTTATCTCCATTTCCTACGGACCGTTTTCTTGAGTTTTATATCGAGTCCAACGTAGATATCGCATGAACACTTGTAAAATTGTGTCAAAAAAAGATGCATAATGTTTTCATTTGTGGCATTGGCACAAACGACTGCACTTTAAGATTGGGTGAGGTACACTATGTGCCGACACATCATTACATAAAAAAGATTGAGGGGTTGGTGACACGACTTTGGTTTCACCATTTGGTTTTCATTGTATGGTTTTATGATAAGGTTGGTTTCGTCGCAAAGACTTGTGGGAGATGCAGTCATTGAGGTTATGAGGAGGAACCTGGTTTTGATCTCAAGGGTGAATCAGATCTCGTAGTGTTCAATTGGAAGTAATCTAACTTGTTTGAGCAACCGCTATTGGTTGAATTAGCATCGAGGAAATTTTTAAATTGCGTACTCAGGTGAAATCTGGGTTAAATGGAAGACATTAAAAGGAGAGTACCGAGTGGTTAGAACAACATTTGAATTACAAGCAGGTAACCCCGTTTTTAACAAAAAACGCAATTGTGAGAGGGCACGACGTTAATTTCTAATTAACTTTAGTTTTCAGTAGGGGTCAGAGTCAAGTTTGGCACGAGGTTAATGTAGAGAACACCAGGCAAGTCAAATGTTTATTTTGCAAAGCGGGTAGAATGGCAGGTTAAGCATCGAGGATGGAGTGGGGGAGGTCTCCGCTTAGCGGTAAACTCTTGCGATGGTTAGAACATCATGAAAGCATTGAGGGATTTTTTGTTTTTGTTTTTATTTTCGTAATTATTCAGTGGGAATTGGGCAATGTCTTGTTTAATATATCGATTGTATCATGGTTGAGTGTATTCATGTAAAATTATTATAGCGTTGAAACATGGAAGACTAACATGGGTTTTATGTTATTTTCATATTTAAACAGCTTCCCCTGACGAAGGGCACAAAAATAGCCCGAAATGCATTGGGAATGAGATTTTAAGCTGTAAACATGAATTAAGGTCCCTACGTGATGTGGTAAGAGGCCTGGATTGGCACAACTGCCTCATGTGAAGCAAATGGGTCTTTGGACAGTGTTATCGTGACTGAAAAGGTTAAGTTGGATGAATTGGAAAAACATGGAATAAACACGTTGAAAATGAAAAAGCTGTAAGTTGACTCTTTAAAGCTGTGCGATTGGGCTTGCAGCACAGTTTGAGTTCATGCACGTGCAAGGAGGCGAGGCACGGTTAACCCAGTCTGCACGCAAACAGGAATACATTGAGAAATAAGAAAAACTGACAAATAATGGTGTGCAACTGCTACTTTTTTGTGTATCTCATTGCTAATGTGCCTTGTAGGACTTGGCCTTATTGGTTAAAGTTGCCTAAACTTTTTGCTTTCCCCCTAGATCATTTTCCTGACCTAGAGATGCCAATTTAGATGCTTTGGGTACTTTGCCACTGCTGATCAGTGTCAAAGTACAGGAGTTCCCTATGTAAAATGTATGGTGATTGGTTGGCCAAGATTGGTATGTTTGCCTTACTAGTAAAAAGTCCTCAGTGATGTGCACTGTGTGTGCAAGGGCTAGTATTGCAAGAGCGCGCAGAGAAGGGAACTCAGGCCTTCAGTGTAGGGCTCATGCGCGCAGAATGCTAAGTTAGCATGTTGTCCTGACAAGGGCAACCACTTGTCAGGCCTGACTTTCCCTTTTACATACATATGGGGCACCCCTGTGGTAGGTCTCAGGTAACCCCTGGGCAGGGTGCAGTGTAGGTAAAAGGCAGAACATAAACTGAGGTGTGTGATGTGTTCTGGCAGTGAAAAACTCTCCATTTCGTTTTTCACTGCTGAAAGGCCATTCTGCCCATAGGACATAATGGGGGAGGCAAGGTGTTGTATTTGTTAGCCTAGTTTCCTGTCAGTTTATAATGGAGAGGTGAAGTTTGGTATGTGTGAACTCACAGTGTCATAATGCATCTTTCTGTAAAGGTGGTTTTGTCACTGTGAGTTTATAAACCACTCTTTTAGAAGTGGCTGAGTTTTGTGCTCTGAGCATTTCTGTGTGTCTCTGAAATGTGGATTGTCTGTCTGGAATTGAAAGGTGAGAGGAGCTGGGAGAGGTCTTGACCCAGAGAGGGGTTGAGATGGCACCAGGCTGCCCTGCATCTGGAGAGTAGGGGGAGGAGAAGCCCGGGAGGTGAAAAGGCCTGGGCTGGTGCTATAAACCAATTGGCCAATCTACTGCTGAGTGATTAAGGATCCAGACCCCCAGTATCAAATGGAGAGAGGTGACACTGGGAGGGAGACACCGAGAACTGATTTAGGGAGGGGTCAGGGACCCCTGAGCACATACAAACTTCAAAGACAGTAAGGGGTATAACTATGAGAGCTGAAACCCCTGAACGTTGGAATGAAACAGATATGGATTGAGACTGAAAAGGCTTGGACCCATTCTGTGGTCAAAAGGAACCTCTGCTAAAGAAGGAACAACTGAAGAGACTGTGGTGGATAGACCAATCATTGCTTCGTGATCTGGGGCTGGTCTGCAGTTTGCTGTTCTAACTAAGGAAGAGGCTGTTGGGACTGTGCTTGGAGGCGCTGGGTCCCCCTGCTTGAAGAAGACTGTGCTTTGTGCTGTGCCTTGTAACCCCAAGGGCCCGAGGTGAGCTGGCTCCCTGTTTGGAAATACAGGATCATAAAAGTTTCCGGAGAAGTCCCAAGCAACGCGGTGTGTGCGTGCTTTGTGCCGCTTGAGACCCTCAGAAGTTGTGCCGTGTGATCGTGGGCACGCAGGAGTAAGCTAAGTCTAAGACGCGCAGAGTGTGTCGTGGTGCAGGCCAAGGCGTTGGTGAGGAGCGTCTGGTCGTGGAGTGCACAGGGAGACGAGGCGAGGCTCGGACGTGCAAGTGTGCGTGTCGTGGTGCAGCCCGGGTGCTAGTGAAGAGCGCCTGGGCCTCGTGTGCACCAAAGGAAGCAGTGAGACTCGGACGTGCAGTGTGCGTGTCGTGGTGCAGTCAGGGCGTTGGTGAGGAGCGCCTGGACATTGTGTTAATCAGCGGAAGAAGTGAGTCTCGGACGTGCTGGGTGCGTGTCGTGGTGCAGCCCAGGTATTGGTGAGGAGCGCCTGGGCCTTGTAGGCACCAAAAGCAGAAGTGAGTCTCCGACGTGCAAGGGTGCGTGTCGTGGTGCAGCCACGGCGTGAGGAGGAGCGCCTGGACATCGTGTGCACCGGGAGAAGAGGTGAGACTCGGACGCGCAGGAGTGCGTGTCGTGGTGCAGCCAGGGCGTGAGGAAGAGCGCCTGGACATCGTGTGCACCGGGAGAAGAGGCGAGGCTCGAACGCACAGGGTGCGTGTTGAGGTGCAAGCGGAGCATTGGTGAAGTGCGCCAGATCGTCGTGAGCACCTGAGAAGAGGCAAGTCTCGGACGCGCAGTGTGCGTGTTGAAGTACAACCTGAGGTGCTGGTGAGGAGTGCTGGGTTAGGTTGTGCACCAAACTGAAGTAAAGTCTCCACAGTGCTGAGGGCGGGTCTCGGTGTGGACTGAGTCCGCTGGAGTGAGGGCCCAGTCATCGGGGCCCTCGGAGTCCATCAGTAGCGGCCCGGACCGGCAGCCACAGAAGAGCTGAGCCGCCGGCCCGAGTCAGCCAAAGCCTGTGATGCAGTTCTGGATCAAGGCCCAAGTCGCTGACGTCGGGGAGGAGAGTGGGATCGCGCCCCCCCCAGGTAACGTGGATCAACACCTGAGGTGGGGTGCAGGCCCGGAGGGACACTCTCTCGGCCTTCCGCTCAGTCAGCTGCGCGAGCCGTTGCTTTGGCTCGGATCCCGGCCCGTGCTGACCCAGGACGGTGCAGTACTGGGGCCGGAGTGGGAAGCAGTACTTTGTGTGTCATCTTTTGATCCATAACGGGGGCACTGTTACTGGAGCACGTAAAACTGTCGTATTACACAATTGCATTATTGCTGCTAACGAACTATCGAACTGTCGTATGACGCTTGACCTCATTTGTGCCTAACAAACTTTATGCTTGGTGCGCTACGCACTGCGTCATTTCTCCCATGCATATTATTTGATTGTAACGTAGCGCATTGTATGATTTCGTCAGTGCACCGTATCTGAGTATAACGTGGTGCAGTGTATTATTTCTTTATTGCACCGCACAGGATTGTAGCGTGACACATTGCTTTGTTTCTTCCTGGTACAGGGCATGCTGGTGGTGATACGCATTGCATTATTCCTTCAATTGCAAAGTACATGACTGTGGCGCTACGTATGGCATTATTTCTCTTTTGCACAGTATAAGAGAATATCGTAACGCATTGCAGTATTGTATCCTTATGCAACGCATGTGTTTCTAGCAATACGACTGGTCTAACCTATTGGGAAACGGTTAGAGAAGAGCTTAACTGTTGGTTAGACGCGGTGGTTGGGATTAGAACCTACCAACCCACCGGAAAGAATACTACCCGTTCTTATATGTTGATTTTGTATCGTGTGGTCGTATCGTATAATTTCTTATATAAAGATTATACTCTTTTTATCAATACTCGTGTGGAGTCTATTTGTGATGACATCATGGGGTTATTGTGAGCGTGGTTGCACATACTGAACACTCGTGCCTTGGAGATAATCCTGGCTGCTCGTGCCAAGCTACTAAGGGGGTGAGCAGGGCTATTTCAGACGGTGTCCTTACTTAGCCTAACGTTGAAGCGAGGGGTCGAGGGCGCACGCCTACAGCATTTGTTGGCGGCGGTAAGTGACAGGGACTTCCACTTCCAACATTTGGTGACAGCAGTGGGATTCGATCCCAATAGAAAGTAAACGCGTATGTGCAAAACCACTCACAGTAATTGGTGTTCATCATAAATTGATTGTAGACCACGATACAACAACATATTGTTTTTTGATTTGGTGGTTCTAAGTTTAATCCACACATCATGTCTCAGGGGGAGAGCCAGATAGCCGGTGAGGCTGAGATTGCAGAATTGGAATTTGACATTGAGGCACTGTTTACCTACAAGGTTGATCAGTGGAGGAAATTCTGCAGGGCTTTGGGATGTCCCATGAAGAGTAGCGCCAAGAAGGAGGAGCTGCAGGTGGCCTTGAGGGCCTGGTGGGAAGCCAAAGAGGCTCAGGAGACAGGTGATGGTGAGGTGGATGAGGATGTCCCAGGGAATGGATTTGGTCCAAAGGATTTGCCAGTGGAGGGACCAGCCGGAGAGGCTGGTAGTAGCCATTCAGGGAGGAGTTTTTCACCAGAGGAGTTGGAGGAAAACCAAAGGGTCAGGCTGCATGAGTTGGAGGTGTTAAAGCTTAAAAACTCAAGCAGAGGAGAGCAGGAACGCTCTTGCGTTGGAAGAGAAACGGCTTCTCTTCGCTCATGAGTTAAGCATGAGGGAACTGGACATTAAGGGTAGACAAGCAGAGTCCAGTGTGATTGGTGGCAGCGCACAGCCAGTGCCAAGTGTGGATGAGTACAAGAGTGCACTGGAGGATTGGGTAGTGGTCAGCATGGTAAATGATTTGGAGGGGTTATCAGATTTGGCCCCAGGGGAGCCTAGGCTCAGAAATTATATTTCAGGATTGTGCCACCCCGAGTTAGGGTGTGGGTTCCTTGATTCCCGGGAGCCTGCACGAGAACCGGACCCCTGGTCATGGGTCCAGGGGCCTGAAGGGGCCCCAGAGAGGGAAGGAGGGCCAGGTGGCGCGAGGAGATCCCAGAGTAGGGAGGAGGGGTTGCTGGCTAGCCCCTTGTCTCCAAAGGGGGGGAGGCAGAGTGAGCAGCACCCCCTGGGATCATCAGCACCACCCAGGAAACTGGGGGGGGCCGTAGGAGAGCCCCCGGGTGGAGGCCTCGTGCATGGGTGCCAGCAGTGTGGGGAAGAACACCTAACGTCAGGAGGGCGTGGGGAGTCTGTAGCCAGAGCTCCTGCCGTTCTGAAGTTTGTGGGTGCCATTCCTAAGTGGCAGGGCCAGAAAACTAAATGGAGGATTAAGAAAGGGTTCTGTTCCCCGGTGGGGACACTGAGGGGTCATGGTCCAGCCAGTAGGGCTGGGTCCCCTAGGAGTGACCAAGGTAGACCCACTCTTAATCTAGAGGGCAGGATAATTGGAGGTAGTCTCCTGCCCGATGGGTCTCCCCAGGGTACCACTCCAGGGAGGGGTTGGCATGGGTCCAGCACCCCTGGAGGGGTCCCCTTGGCGGGGGGGATCCATGGAACAACATTGTTGGCTCAGGGTGTGGTGATCAAGAAGTTGCCCTGGGGGTAGGAAGGCGAGGAACAGGAGGGTGTCCCTGTGGTAGAGGGCCTGCGTCCTGGTTCTATCGCCCGAAGCCGGGAAGTCCATCAAAGTAATGATTGGTCTCCCCTGGCTTTTGGCTGGGAGGGGGTTGTGTAGGACTTGGCCTTTTTGGTTAAAGTTCCCTAAACTTTTTGCTTTCCCCCTACACCATTTTCCTGACCTAGAGATGCCAATTTAGATGCTTTGGGTACTTTGCCACTGCTGATCAGTGTCAAAGTACAGGAGTTATATATAATCAAGAGAGGACTAGCCTAATTTTATGTGATACAGGACTCAGGACTGTATGAAAAAGGAAAAGAAAAAGGAACCGTTTGGTTTCCTTATGAAGCCCTCACCCACCAACCTAGTTGGTGGCATGCTTCATCATCGGGCCCACCCAGTGACACCGAATGTGCCCAGGGTGTGCTTCAACGCCTGTGTTACAGCGGAGCAGGTATTTTACTGAGTGTGCAGTGAAGGTGATGTGAAAGTGAAAGGTTAAAAGCTATTCAGTGGTCCCAGTACCCAGGGGGTTGTCTTTAATATCTGGGCCTCTGATAGCAGTAAAAGCAAGGCAATGGATGTAGGTGGAGTAATAGTTAGGGACTCCTGCATCCGGTGGGTGGTCTACATGTTTCAGCCAGGCCTTTCTGTAATACTGGCTTTCCTCAGGACCGTAAACTATGTGAAGGTGAGATCTACACTTACAGTGAGTGTGTGATCTAAAATGTGTTGCCACGCGCTAAGGTGCCATACGTGTGGGAGGGGATCCCTCTCAAGCATTACTGGACATACAACATTAATGACAAACGGACATACAATAAAGAGTCTTAGTATGATTTGGTTAAAATCATAATCACATGAGTACACATTTGCCGGTAGATACGTGCTAGATGGACGGAAAAAATGCGGCAAAAGGTGAAACCGTAGTGGTGATGCGGTTTAGTGAAATTACTGATATATGCAAGGAACGTGTGGTGGGCTATGTCGGGTAGGCACACACATGTAAAAAGTGGACACACTCAATCGGTATCCTTACGCTTGCGATTTGTAGCAAATGCCCCTATAGATGTTTCCGGCAGCGGTACTGACCCTGTAATGAAAAGGCAAGTGGCGCGTGGGCCATTAAAACCTGTGGGGGAAAGAGATTCTTACCCGGTAGTCGAAAGGTCCTCGTGGTCTACTCACGACTTGGTTGATCAGGGCCCTTTTGAAACCTGTTCTGCTGCGACGGAACTCCGTAGGAACTGGTCCTCGGTAACGCCGGCGCTTAAGTATCCAGTTCAGGCGCGGTCAGGTGTTTCTCGTGGTTCCAGGGTGAGCGAGTGCGTCTCTGGAAAGACAACATAGAAAAGACTGCACGCATGCAGGCGCAAGGCGTCCGTTGTCATGGTGATCTAGCGTGCACTGGTGAATGTGTGGGAGGTGCTGGGAATGACAGAAAAAGTTAAGATAGAAATACGGAGCGCGCTTAGGTGCAATGGGCTGGGGGGCTCATGTGCAGATCGGCTAGTATGAAAAGTCCGACTCCATGAGCCAAGAGGATACGATTAGTATTAGCCTTAAATACGGAGTGACATCTAAACCAAGACGCGAGATGTCAAGGGCGCGCTTGGGTGCGGTAGGCAGGGGACTCATATAGAGGTGTATAATGTCTGACTCCATGAACCCGGACGGTAGTGGCCAGGGTTACACGTGGTATGTGGTTGGCTGTGCGGACTGCAGTTGGTCATGGCTCTCATATTAGCCACGGGGTTGGGTTAAACAGACCATGTATAAAGAGACAAAGAGACTATGATGTGTGGTTTGATTGGTGTATAGATTTCAGATTCTATACCGTGTTTTACCGTGGCTAATATGAGAGCCATGACCAACTGCAGTCCGCACAGCCAACCACATACCACATGTAACCCTGGCCACTACCGTCCGGGTTCATGGAGGCAGACATTATACACCTCTATATGAGTCCCCTGCCTACCGCACCCAAGCGCGCTCTTGACATCTCGCGTCTTGGTTTAGACGTCACTCCGTATTTAAGGCTAATACTAATCGTATTCTCTTGGCTCATGGAGTCGGACTTTTCATACTAGCCGATCTGCACATGAGCCCCCCAGCCCATTGCACCTAAGCGCGCTCTGTATTTCTATCTTAACTTTCTCTGTCATTCCCAGCACCTCCCACACATTCACCAGTGCACGCTAGATCACCATGACAACGGACGCCTTGCGCCCGCATGCGTGCAGTCTTTTTTCTATGTTGTCTTTCCAGAGACGCTACTCGCTCACCCTGGAACCACGAGAAACACCTGACCGCGCCGAACTGGATACTTAAGCGCTGGTGTTACCGAGGACCAGTTCCTACGGAGTTCCGCCGCAGCAGAACAGGTTTCAAAAGGGCCTGATCAACCAAGTCGTGAGTAGACCACTAGGACCTTTCGACTACCGGTAAGAATCTCTTTCCCCACAGGTTTTAATGGCCCACGCGCCACTTGCCTTTTCATTACAGGGTCAGCTACCGCTGCCAGAAACATCTATAGGGGCATTTACATGCAAATCGCAAGCGTAAGGATACCGATTGAGTGTGTCCACTTTTACATGTGTGTGTGCCTACCCGACATAGCCCACCACACGTTCCTTCGCATATATCAGTAATTTCACTAAACCGCATCACCACTGCGGTTTCACCTTTGCGCTGCATTTTTTCCGTCCATCTAGCACGCATCTACCAGGAAATGTGTACTATGTGATTATGATTTTAACCAAATCATACTAAGACTCTTTATTGTATGTTCGTTTGTCATTAATGTTGTATGTCCAGTAATGCTTGGAGAGGATCCCCTCCACACGTATGGCACCTTAGCGCATGCAACACATTTTAGATCACACACTCACTGTAAGTGTAGATCTCACCTTCACATAGTTTGCTGGTCCTGAGGAAAGCCAGTATTGCAGAAAGGCTGACTGAAACATGTAGAACCACCGGATGCAGGAGTCCCTAACTATTACTCCACCTACATCCATTGCCTTGCTTTACTGCTATCAGAGGCCCAGATATTGAAGACAACCCCTGGGTACTGGGACCACTGAATAGCTTTTAACCTTTCACTTTCACATCACCTTCACTGCACACTCAGTAAAACACCTGCTCCGCTGTAACACAGGCAGTCAAGCACACCCGGGACACATTCGGTGTCACTGGTGGGCCCGATGATGAAGCATGCCACCAACTAGGTTGGTGGGTGAAGAGCTCTATAAGGAAACCAAACGGTTCCTTTTCTTTCCTTTTTCATACAGTCCTGAGTCCTGTATCACATAAAATTAGGCTAGTCCTCTCTTGATTATATATAATAGACCTGGGGATACGGACTGGCTATCTAGTCCTCTCTCTCTCCTTGATAATTGAACAAAGTACAGGAGTTCCCTGTGTAAAATGTATGGTGATTGGTTGGCCATGATTGGTATGTTTGCCTTACTAGTAAAAGTCCCTAGTGATGTGCACTGTGTGTGCAAGGGCTAGTAATGCAGGGCGTGCAGAGAAGGGAACTCTGGGCCTTCTGTGTTGGGCCTGCACGCAGAATGCTAAGTTAGCATGTTGTCCTGACAAGTGCAACCACTTGTCAGGCCTGACTTTCCCTTTACATACACATGGGGCACCCCTGTGGTAGGTCTCAGGTAACCCCTGGGCAGTTTGCAGTGTAGGTAAAGGCAGAGCATAAACTGAGGTGTGTGTTGTGTTCTGGCAGTGAAAAACTCTCCATTTCGTTTTTCACTGCTGAAAAGCCATTCTGCCCATAGGACAGAAATGCGGGAGGCTAGGTGTTGTATTTGTTAGCCTAGTTTCCTGTCAGTTTATAATGGAGAGGTGAAGTTTGGTATGTGTGAACTCACAGTGTCATAATGCATCTTTCTGTAAAGGTGGTTTTGTCACTGTGTGTTTATAAACCACTCTTTAGAAGTGGCTGAGTTTTGTGCTCTGAGCATTTCTGTGTGTCTCTGAAATGTGGATTGTCTGTCTGGAATTGAAAGGTGAGAAGAGCTGGGAGAGGTCTTGACCCAGGGAGGGGTTGAGATGGCACCAGGCTGCCCTGCATCTGGAGAGTAGGGGAAGAGAAGCCCAGGAGGTGAAAAGGCCTGGGCTGGTGCTATAAACCAACTGACCCATCTCCTGCTGAGTGATTAAGGATCCAGACCCCCAGTATCAAAGGGAGAGAGGTGACACTAGGAGGGAGACACCCAGACCTGATTTAGGGAGGGGTCAGGGACCCCTGAGCACATACAAACTTCAACGACAGTAAGAGGTATAACTATGAGAGCTGAAACCCCTGAAAGTTGGAATGAAACAGATATGGATTGAGACTGAAAAGGCTTGGATCCATTCTGCGGTCAAGAGGAACCTCTGCTAAAGAAGGAACAACTAAAGAGACTGTGGTGGATAGACCAATCCTTGCTTCGTGATCTGGGGCTAGTCTGCAGTTTGCTGTTCTAACTAAGGAAGAGGCTGTTGGGACTGTGCTTGGAGGGGCTGGGTCCCCCTGCTTGAAGAAGACTGTGCTTTGTGCTGTGTCTTGTAACCCCAAGGGCCCGAGGTGAGCTGGCTCCCTGTTTGGAAATCCGGAGAAGTCCCAAGCAACGCGGTGTGCGCGTGCTTTGTGCCGCTTGAGACCCTCAGAAGTTGTGCCGTGTGATTGTGGGCACGCAGGAGTAAGCTAAGTCTAAGACGCGCAGAGTGCGTGTCGTGGTGCAGGCCGGGTGCTAGTGAAGAGCGCCTGGGCCTCGTGTGCACCAAAGGAAGCAGCGAGACTCGGACGCGCAGTGTGCGTGTCGTGGTGCAGTCAGGGCATTGGTGAGGAGCGCCTGGACATCGTGTGCACCAGCAGAAGAAGTGAGTCTTGGACGCACTGGGTGCGTGTCGTGGTGCAGCCCGGGTGTTGGTGAGGAGCGCCTGGGCCTCGTAGGCACCAAAAGCAGAAGTGAGTCTCCGACGTGCAAGGGTGCATGTCGTGGTGCAGCCAGGGCGTGAGAAAGAGCGCCTGGACATTGTGTGCACCGGGAGAAGAGGTGACTCAGACGCGCCGGAGTGCGTGTCGTGGTGCAGCCAGGGCGTGAGGAAGAGCGCCTGGACATCGTGTGCACCGGGAGAAGAGGCGAGGCTCGAACGCGCAGGGTGCGTGTTGAGGTGCAAGCGGAGCGTTGGTGAAGAGCGCCGGATCGTCGTGAGCACCAGAGAAGAGGCAAGTCTCGGACGCGCAGTGTGCGTGTCGAAGTACAACCTGAGGTTCTGGTGAGGAGTGCCGGGTTAGGTTGTGCACCAAACTGAAGTAAAGTCTCCACAGTGCTGAGGGCAGGTCTCGGTGTGGACTGAGTCCGCCGGAGTGAGGGCCCAGTCATCGGGGCCCTCGGAGTCCATCAGTAGTGGCCCGGACCGGCAGCTACAGAAGAGCTGAGCCACCGGCCCGAGTCCGCCAAAACCCGTGACGGAGTTCTGGATCAAGGCCCAAGTCGCTGACGTCGGGGAGGAGAGTGGGATCGCGCCCCCCCAGGTAACGTGGTTCAACACCTGGGGTGGGGTGCGGGCCTGGAGGGACACTCTCTCGGCCTCCCGCTCAGTCAGCTGCGTGAGCCGTTGCTTCGGCTCGGATCACGGCCCGTGCTGACCCAGGACGGGGCAGTACTGGGGCTGGAGTGGGAAGCAGTACTTTGTGTGTCATCTTTTGATCCATAACGGGGGCACTGTTACTGGAGCACGTAAAACTGTCGTATTGCACAATTGCATTATTGCTGCTAACGAACTATCGAACTGTCGTATGACGCCTGACCTCATTCGTGCCTAACGAACTTTATGCTTGGTGCGCTACACACTGCGTTATTTCTCTCATGCATATTATTTGATTGTAACGTAGCGCATTGTATGATTTCGTCAGTGCACCGTATCTGAGTATAACGTGGCGCAGTGTATTATTTCTTTATTACACCGCACAGGATTGTAACGTAGCGCATTGTATGATTTCGTCAGTGCACCGTATCTGAGTATAACGTGGCGCAGTGTATTATTTCTTTATTACACCGCACAGGATTGTAGCGTGACGCATTGCTTTATTTCTTCCTGGTACAGGGCATGCTGGTGGTGATACGCATTGCATTATTCCTTCAATTGCAAAGCACATGACTGGGCGCTACGTATGGCATTATTTCTCTGTTGCACAGTATAAGAGAATATCGTTACGCATTGCAGTATTGTTTCCTTATGCAACGTGTGTGTTTCTAGCAATATGACTGGTCTAACCTATTGGGAAACGGTTAGAGAAGAGCTTAACTGTTGGTTAGACGCGGTGGTTGGGATTAGAACATACCAACCCACCGGAAAGAATACTACCCGTTCTTATATGTTGATTTTGTATCGTGTGGTCGTATCGTATAATTTCTTATATAAAGATTATACTCTTTTTATCAATACTCGTGTGGAGTCTATTTGTGATGATATCATGGGGTTATTGTGAGCATGGTTGCACATACTGAACACTCGTGCCTTGGAGATAAGCCTGGCTGCTCGTGCCAAGCTACTAAGGGGGTGAGCAGGGCTATCTCAGACGGTGTCCTTACGTTGAAGCGAGGGGTCGAGGGCGCACGCCTACAGCATTTGGTGGCGGCGGTAAGCGACAGCGACCTCCACTTCCAACATGCCTAAAGGGGCCCTCCTCACACATAACTAATCTTGCCCAAAACACATGCACATGTGCAGTACCCTGCAATGCTGCGTGTCCGTGAGCCACATTGACAAGGCAATTGACAGTGCATGATGAATAGCATGCCTGCAGGCCCAACATATTAACATGGTGCAGGCCACCTCACTGAGGTGGCTGAGTGTGGACAACATCCTTAAACAAGCAGGTCACACTCTGACACATCCTCGTGTACATACAACCCCTGACGTAAACAAGACATTTGATGTCAAACAATGCACAAGTCTCCCAACTCTGACCAAGACCCATATTCCACCCAGTTTGCATCATCTCAGCATTGTAAATGCACAGAAGTGAGAGGCTCACTGCCTGAAAGGTATAACGGGCAGCTAAACAAAAGCTGCAGGTGCCACCATCACACAATGCAGTGCACACGCATACAAATCTGAGCTCATCAACATTGACTACTATGTGGTACAAACTGCATTACTCACACAAATGAACAGAGGACATAACTGGTGACGCTTGTGTGTTGAAATTGTACAATCACATTTGTCATAGCTGGAAACTGTGAGATGACAATGTACAACAACAACATCACATCCGTGATGTCCTCAAAATTATCACTATCCACGCAACAAATAGGCATCTCCTCAAAAACAGTCTGAATGCACACTGTCCTGCAGTCTGCTTGTAAACTCATCCAATGCATGATCATACATGAAAAACACTGTTTAACTGTATCTCCCCTATCACATTGCAGAGGGAGAGACATTACCTCCTGGACAGCAGACTGACCCAACCTTCACTGATGACGAGGATGATTACCCCACCATTAATCAGGACGAACTCCAAAATCTGCTAGACTCCTTCAGCACCCCACCTCCAGGAACAGGGCAACCCAGCAGCATTGCGGCACCCCACCCCCTGCACAAACCAACCAGCAGCAAGCACCTCCCACCACAGCTGGCTCCCTGGACCTCGAGGACCCACATCTGGCCTTCCAATGCCGTGTGCTAGAGGTCCAGCGGGAGATGGCTGAACAGGTGCGAGTGGGGTTTGAGAGGCTGGCGGACAAACTTGAGGTCATACGTGGGTGTCTGAGTCCCATCCGGGACCACATACAGAAGATCACGGACACCCACAGCCCGCTCGATGCTCTCCAACGGTCCATGGCTGACATTGCTGAAGTCATGATTCTGAGACAACAACAACTGTCTGGTCAGAGTGGCTCCAGCAATGTCAGCCAGGATTTGGGCAACATCTGTCAGATAATGGAGAGCAGGGAGCGGATGCAGGCACAAGATATGGCTGCCAGGGCCGCACACCAGTACGATGTAGCTGGGATCTATCATGGCCTGCACCTGCTCATCACTTCATTGCTGCCACAAGGTCTGGCGCCGATGAATGCTGCTGCTGCTTCCACATCCTCAGCTCCGCCACCTGATGTGTCAGTGCCTCACAGTGCTGTACCCACTATACCACCACCCATATGTGAGGCACATGACAGATCAGAGGACGAAGAGGAGGATGATAGTGCATTTGTGCTAAGGGGAAAGCGGTAGCATCCATTGACGCCAAAAGGCCAGTTTTCACCTTGGTGCCGGGCTTTGTATCATGCCACGTAAAATCATCTTCCACTGTCTTCCACTGTTCCCCGACAATCACCTTGGGCCTCCACATGGACTGCCATATCACTTTTTTCTTACCAATGACACTGCAATCAGCCTACGGACTGAACTCTGCCTCTTCCCTTGGACCTGTTACCACCAAAGGACTCTGTCTGGCCCTCTAACGGGCATCGATGCAATGGGGGCATGTATGGCCAAGCACTGGTCCAGTCTTCATCCTTTGAATGTAAATAAAAATATTTAACTCACACAGATGTGTGTCGTCCATGACCAATAAAGTATAGAAGTCTGTAAAAAGTGTTTGGACACTGAATCCACCAGAAGGTACACCAAGGAAATACGAGCAATGTACCTGTTTTACCTGACACAGATAGGCAGTGAGATGGCAGGGTATGTGTGAACTAGCTGTGCCCTCATTGCTCCAAAACAACAATCTAGCAATATACCAACCTAGCCCCACGTCCATTAAGGAAAAGGCATGTGTGCTAAAATGTCCAAGTCTGTTGCAGGCCACAAGTAGTGTCCTCCTTAACAATTGCAAACAAATATCTCTTGGCATATCTACTCACACACTACGGGGTGGGCAAAGCCTGTTGTGATGGTGCACATTGCATGTCACATCCCAAGATGTTGCACACCATAGTCACATTGATGAAGACACGGAAGGGCACATGTCCACCATACACATATGGAACCACAATGTCTGCCTCAGTGAAGTAGAGTTGAAAATAGGGACTCACCCCAAAGTGAAAGGCGTCAGTCAGCCCCTCCCTGTCGACAAACTATACAATCAAAAATTTGACCCCTCTCATGCTGTGACCACTGTGAGCGTATCGGGCAATGTGTCTAGGGATGTGTGGTGCACTGCACTCAGCATATAGTCAGATGCACGGCCAACATTTCAAGGGTAGCATCACTATGAGCCAATGGCAGAAGTAACAGCTGGGACAAGTGTCTATGACACTGTCACTACAGGGAGCAATGCAACATTTCCCCCCTTGTGTGCAGCAGAACAGTGTGCCTGCACCAAAACGTTAGCTGGGACAAAATCATAACTTGACAAGTTAAGTGAGTCACGAAAGGCATTTAGGAGAAGTGAAGTCAGTATACCTAACTGCACTACTCCTAAATGCCATTTGTGAGTACCGTAAAATGTAAAGTCATTACTTACTCTCAGATGATTTTTGTGAATCAAGAACACTATTGTTCCATGTGCTGTTCACAATGGACACAGAAATTTACTAAATCATGCATGGGCCGGAGATTGAGCGTACATGCACAGGAACATATCTTGCAAAGGAAGCGGACACACTGGCACTACGCAGCAAGTGTGGCCAGGTCTGTGCAATGTAGATGGACTCTGTGCCAGGGGCATCTGACATGCAGGTGTGTGACGGAATCTGTGGGACCTGGCGCCTACATCCGTCTCCATGATGGATAACAGTAGCTAACTGTATTAACTCGCCATGCCATCTTACTAGGTTGTGTGCTGAAATGGGCAGCAATGTGCTGTCCAAATCCAGTGAGTCACACTGAAGATGTGAAGCGTCTGCAGACGACTGTCCCTAGACTAGGACGTAAATCCAATTTGCCACACTGTCATCCATGCAAGTTCACTGTGCTCACATCTACGGTATCCTGACACAATACATCCAGCGAATTAACATGTCATGACCAGACTTACAGATTCCAATGGATTGTCCAGTGATGGTATGAGTTGCATACAAGGGAATAAGCCACACTCCCCAACATCATCCCTGGCATAAGTGCAAGCAGAAATCCAAAGTAGTAAACATTTATTCGAACAGTAAAAAGATTGAACTAACCTAAACTAACACTGATCACTAGAAGTACTACTAAAACTAAACTAACTAGAACATTCTTACTTACCTAAACTATCTACCCTAACTAATCCTAAACACGCAACAACATATCCTAGATATCACCACCCCTCCCCCTTAAGGCACACCACGAGACAAGACAAAGACATCTTAAGCTATACATAAACTAGCTACACATGTAACCTACACAAAGATATATCTTTTTGTATTTTTTCTTTTAATGTTTTTTTACTACAAATACGTCAACCCCCCACCCAAAGGAAAAGGAAACTTATCCCCAAATACGGCATAATAATAAATATCTAAAATCTACCTTAAAAGCTAACACTAACTATAACCTACGCTAAAACTACACTACCTAACAATTAAAAGAACTAACCTAACACTACCTAATAACAGATTTTATATACATTGGGGAAGGGAGAAAGAGGGGATGGGGTCCCAACATGTCCAGGCATCATGGCAGTCCAAAGTGTTTTTCATGTCCGTGACATGTCTGTTCCAGATCAGCCATTTCTCGCCTGAGTCTCTGCCAGGAACACATTGTTATCATGAAAGATCCTCCTGTCCCGCACTGTAAATGGCAACACCTGATCGCCAGGTGCAGGTGGGACTGTCCCTTGTGGGGGTGTGGCCATAGGGGGATGTGACACCTGTCCAGGCTGGGACCCACCACTGATGCCAGAGGGGCCTGGGATGGGCTGTGTGCCAGTTGTTGCAAGCTCGGGCACCGCCTTCCATGTACCTTTCTTCCGTTCCTCCTGGTGCCTCTTGGCCATGTTGCGGTACCCTTTTGCCACCTTCTTTACATGCTTGAAGCGGTCCTTCCTCACCTGGAAGGCATGTTGTTCGGCTGGCGTCATGTTGTCTGTAAAATATCAACAATGGAAAATTTGAGCCCTTCAGACTATGTCAATGTTCTCCATTCACATCTATAATACAAGATCACTTAAACATGGGAGCCTACACTCCAGCGTAACTATGTGAAGTCAGAGAGTGACCTGGACAATGAAATGTTGAAGCATGGATCAGTGACTACATGCTGGGGAGACTGACATGACAGTGCATGGCATGGTACATGTACTGTCACAACCAAATGGGACTGACAGTGTCAAGCGATGGGTGCCATTACATACCCGGACTGAGGGTGACATGTACAAGCAATCAGAGGAGTGAGGCATTAGCCCTCCGGGTGTAGCACCACCTTCATCCTCTCCAGTGACACAGTGCTGCATGATATGTACAATGCCCATGTGCAGGCCTGTGTGTCCCCCAGCAACTGTGTGCAGTTCATCAAGTCAGCGCCAACACAGGCACTCTTGCACCAGAGTGCAAGGGTGTCTGTGTGAGCTTGTTAATGTTTTGGAAGGTTACCCTACCTGCCCTTGAACAATGCTGGGACAACCCTACTCACACTTTCAACTATGCTGCATGATGCAGCACACATGAGAAACTTCCCGTTGTGTGGCTGAGCGCCGACTTATACATGATGCGCTGTCGCGCTCTCCAACACTACTACACTATATGTGAAGTGTTGCCGCAGAGAGGAAACATCGTTTCCTCTAAATTCCACCTCACTCATGCATGTCTTGTATCACGCTAAGCTCACTCCGTAGTGAATCCAAAATACTCAGGCCTTAACAGCGTAACAGTCACAGTGCATTCCCCATTGTAACGGCACCCTGGAGTCATGATGCTCATAGTGTTGTTAGGGGTAATGCTTTTCTCTGAGATAGCGTTGGAGAGCCCTGCATTGTCAAATAAATGGCACAGCATTGAAGGCAGAGCTAAATGCGTGCACAGTAATGTACACTCGACACCAATTGAGAGGAGGTTCCACACCTGATCCAGAGTCAATCAGGGAATGGCCTCAGAGACGGCTCGTCAACACCATTGCAGTGGCCAAACATGCCAATGAGATTCATCGGGCCACCTTTGCTGTGTGTTTGGGGAAACATGCATTGATATGCTTGGCTCAAAGATACACACTGCCACTACTTTGAAGATGCATGCAGCATACCTACAAATTCACAGTGCCGACCGTGTCTGCGCACTTACGGACTGAAAAGCACTGCCTCCTTGTGCATCATCAGGCACACTTGCACAGTCATCTCAGGCAAGGATGTACATGCATTCCATGTCATCTGATAGTCACCAGCAACCCCACTTACATGTCTCCTATCCTATCAGTGTGCTTCTGCAATCCACAGGCATGTGCTGTGGTGACAGAACCCATAGACCTGGGGGCATATTGACAAGGAAGTGGCGGAGACAGGCGTTAGCCTCCTCGGATTAATGCCTCCTCCGCCACTTTGGGAATTCAAGTCTGCACCCTATTTTCAAGGATGTGGTGCTGACTTGCGTTTCCCACTGCGATGCCGCTAAGTCTCACAACTTAGCGCCTACGCAGGCATCCTTGCACCAGAGTGCAAGGTGTGTGTGCAGGGGAGGTTTGTTTCTATCAGGGAAGGTGCCCCTTCATGTACATAATCAATCCTAGAATACCATGTTGTAACTTTCATGGTCTGCTGCTTCAGGTGCAGCACACAGGAGATACAATAGAATATTAAAAAAAAATTCTGTATGTACGTGGAGGGCCACCTTCCTGTACATATACAAACCATGTTTAGGTCTCGCCTACGCAGCGCGCATGCGCTGCATAGGCAAAAAGACCTTTGCAGCGGTTAGGCTTTTCAGTGGAGCGTGCCTTCCATTGCCTTCAATGGCAATGCGGCGTGCACGTTTGGCGATTCACTCAAGAGGCTAGAGCAGCTGGTGCCATATGGCAGCAATTATCGCTCCTAGCGCCGCCGCTCCCGCAGGAATCGCACTCCCCCCCCCCACCCCCTCCACCACCCGGAGTATCTGTTTCACTTTGCGGCCGCACTTCGTTTGTCTTGTTATGCCTTGTCCACCTGCACACCTATATTTTTGTACTGTCCAAAACACGACTATGTTCCTGAAATGTTTAATGAAGTCTTTTAAATTACATTGTTTGACAACCAACTTTGTATGTACATTGTTGTTCTGTACAATGCCTAAGTCTACGTCCTTGAATTAATGGCTTTTGAAGTTTCTCTTTCTGTCCCTTATCCCACCCTCCTCCTCCCTCTCCGTCTCATCTCGGGTTACTACCTTAGCCAGGCCTCGGCCACCGCCAGCTGTTTACCCGCCCCTCCTCATGACTGCTTGGACACGCTGAGTGTCACAGGCACGCCGTTTTTTGAACTCCCCGATGTTGCCACAGGTTCACATACTGAACCCAAGCCGATCACTCACGTGACGGCTTCCTGCAGATCGGGGACCCGACCCTAGCACAGCCATCAAGGACTCTGCCTTGCCACAGGCCCCCGCTGGTATCTAACTTCACTGGGTAAGTCCTGATCTAGCGATAATTGGTCTCTGCTGCCAATATCCTTTGCATCGTGGTTTTGTTCACGGACCCGTATTTTCTTAAATACCGGTCCTTCTCTTCGGCCCTCCTGCCGTCCCTCGCAAGCTGCTCCCACCGACGGTCTCCTGTGGATCGGGGCTCCGACCCAGGTTGCCACGTTAGGATTCCACCTGCCTCAAGGCCCCCGTCACCACTTCAGCTTGCTGGTGAAGTCCGCACCCGCTCTGAGTCAGCTTTTCTGCCACCACACTGGCAGCCTTGGCCCTTATCCCCGGGCTTTTGAATTCCAAATCACCAGCCCTTCTGTTGTCTTTTCAGCCTCCGCCTCATCCGGGATTACACCGTGGCCGGATAAGCCCATAATTGTTTTCCCCACCTTACGCTGTTTCCCAGCGCCCCGGTCTCTACTCATTAAACGGGTTCTCCTTTTCTCGTAGGGCTCGCCTGCATACTAGGACTCTTCCCAGAGAGTTCCTACGGGGTCCATTTGGACCCTCTCTGTACCATCCGATCACCTCCTCTCCCTTCTCTCCCCATTCCTCTTGGTAAGTGCAACGCACAAGAGTACACATTTTCGTGCTCTGTGTCCCAGTCCTTGCAACCTACTAATTGGCGCTTCCTTCCCTCGCAGCACCCTTCCTTGCACAAATTGGCAGCCACCGCGGTGGGTTCAAGCCTTGCTGATCCACCAACACCCTCCTTCGTCACTGCATTCAGGTAACTCCTGAGTCCTGACCATCCCCTTCACCCCCCTCTTCTCTGCCCTCCTCATTTCCAGACTTCATTTTCCTTATCCCCTTTCTTGTACAGCACCTTCATTCAGTAACCTGGTCCTGATGATGATCCTAAATCGTGAGGATTGAAACGCCATCGACATACCAGCGCAACATCCGCTGCCCTTTTACCATGGTTCACTAAAAGCCTAAAATTTGTAAAAATTCATGTAAATAATTATCTGTGAACCAGAAGTCCCTTTGTATTTTCTTGTCATGTTTTCACTCTGCGCCGTCACTGATTTCACTTGTCACCTGCGCTGTCCACCTTTGAGTGTCACTGAGCACTTGTGTGCACAAAGTTTTCGGGTTACTTACGTATTAATTGCTTACAGTGCTACTACAACTGTTCCCAATTTTTCCAGTACTCATTCCTTCTCTCACTTGTCCTGCAAATTTCTTGTTTTCACTCAAATATATGATGCCTTGGGCACATTCAAACAAATTATGAGTCTCCTGCCTTCCCTTTCTTGCAATGTTTTGTGCATACCTAATTACCAGTCTTTTCAATAAAACCGGTTGAGATATTGTTGTTTGTTTATATTGCACCAGAAAAGGGCATTACTTTTGGACCTAGCTCACATTTTTGGAAGTCGAAATTCTCCAGCAGAGGCAAAGCCAGAAGTAGCAGCCAGACAGGGCTCCATGAGGCCGAGAAAACATTATCTCGAGGCTTCGCTGAACCAGTTCTCAGGGCAGCAAAATGTTTGCTGTGGGACAAACCTATATTTCTTGCCTGCCTCGGTTTGCAGCCTTCCTGGTCAAGCCTCAAACCTCATTCTTAGTCCTCCAGAGGAGTGTAGAAAAATGGTCCACGTTTCTCCAACTGCTGAGAGAGCTCCTTCTGGTCAGTCCTGCGGCCCCTAGTTCCTCAGGGCAGCGCATAGGCACTCAGAGGCTCTCTCCAGCTATGTCTCCTGTAGAGTCCAGTCTTCTGTGTCAGTTGGACCCTCTTGGAGTCAAAAAGTCAAACAATCTGTGGTGGGCATGCAAAAAGGTAAGTTACTACAGAAACTACATGTGTAAGTGTGATAGATACCCACAATCTTTCATGTTCGTGGGTGAGTGACCTAGCTGGAACGTCCAGGACTTCCAGGAAGGGAAATCAGCAGGCCCCTCCCATCGTACCATGCCTACATTTCTCGTAAGACCTAATTCATAACAGAGCATAGGCCGAGGGACATGAATTCTTTCCAAGTGCAGCTGCACATGTTGCAAGGAGGGAAATGCCAAGGTTGCAAATATTAATGCCACAACTTCGTGACATCACAGTACCTGTCCACTATCCACTTTTTACTTTGTTTTCTGGGTAGCATTGATTATTTAATATCTTTCGGCATTCAAAGCTGCATTTACACAAAACACCACCAAAGAAGAAAGATTACATAAAATATCAGAATGATAAAATATTTGGCTTGAATAGTTTGAGCCCCAAACGGCCCAGTGGGAACTCCAGCATCTCTTTTTACGGAGGGGGCGTCATGAAATCCAATGTCTTAATATTTCGGCAGCTATTCCGTTTTTTAAATTTATTTTAGGTATTAAAGCAGGAGACTTCCAAACCATATGGAGTTACAGACTTTTGTAGTGGAGAAAAAAACACTTGACACTTAAGTGTGGGGCCAATGCTCCTTCACTGTAAAGAAGCCAATGGGTTTTGGGAAGTCCTAGTTTTAATTTGAATATACTCTGGAAAGAGAAGCTTCTGGTCCTCTGCCACTTTAGAACATATAGGCCACATATGGAACTCTAATTGAAACAAAATGGAAATTATGCTAATCTATGAGCTCCTGGCACATGTTTTTGACTTTATGTTATCTAGTTTTTAAAAACGTTCCAACTTTTCTTATCTGACGAACTCTCCAAATATGTGCATTGCTTTTTCACAAAGGGAGTGAATGAAAACAATCTCTGCAGCAAAAGGATGCCCCCTCTTGACACCAATGATCAGTGTGGCAGGGTAAAGCGCGCTATCGTTATCGGTTTCCAAATAACGCTTCCAGGGCGTCTAGATCCCAAGTGGGCGTTAAATGGTGATAATGACTGAGAAAGACTCGGGAGGGTGGGAGGACGAGGCGGTAAACCCTTCGCCAACTAGAGGCGACTGCTGTCCGATATGACCGAAGGCTTATAACTACGAAACACGAGTTTATGGAGTTTACTTTGTTGATCTTTTAGGATCACCTTAGGGCAGGTGCCAGGAAAAACAAATACGTCATCTTCGTGACACGGCGTCAGCCTGGCTGCATGACGGTGGTCATTGAGATTGGACGGGGTGAGAGGTATTGCAGAAAATGTCTTGCAGAAAAACATTTTCTGGAGCGACACGCAGACTCAAGTTTCTGCACTCCACCTCGCACACATACTTTTGTAATTGTAATTGCGTTTATATGGCGCTTACTACCCTGATGAGGCTTTTAAGTGCTTTACGTCGGGCACCATGCTGCAATACACCACTTTTTGTGAACCTTTGCGAAATTCCATGAAAGTGTGTTCAAAAGCACCTATACATCAGCCACTACTCTGGAGAAAACATTGAGCAAAATTGCTTAAAGTGAAATTTTGAAAAACTTGCTTGTTCAAGTAAAAGATAGCAGTTGTGTTGTCTGTTAGAATCTGTACTTTCTCCTGTGCATGTGGCTCTGGAATGCATTTAGGGCTGGAAAAATGGTTTTCAATACCAAGTAACTGATGTGCTGGAGCACCTCCTGGGCAGCGGTTTCATGTGCTCAACAGCACATATGTGTTACGATCTGTTGCTTTGAGGATGTGGGGATAACTAAAGGAGTTAAAGTCTTCCCAACCTAACATATTCTCTATGAGTCACCATTTATTCTCCTTACTGATCTTGCTGCAACAAATACTTGATCCTCCCATTTTCCCGTTGCTTTGCGACCGCTGGCTGTTTAGCCATTCCCGAATAGGAACTCGTGTAATTTTGTGTTGGGAATCAGGAGACCGCGAGATGGCGTCATACCGAACAGTTTCATCTCTGGTCTCACCGTCAAAGATTGAGACATGTAGTAAAGGTGAGCTTGTCCTGCAGTGCCTACACTCTTGTTCAAGTAGGGTACATCTTTGTTTTCCGGTATCCAGATCTGCCCCCAAGGAAGTGTTTCTCATTTCTGAAGTTAGGGAAGACTTTCCCCAATTCACTGTGAATTGATGTTCCTCAAAGGTTTTGACATTCTAATTGAGTTCTCTTGACAAGCATTCAGTGACTTCCTCTGGAGCTCCTCGATACACATCTGAACCCAAATGTAAATAAAAACAGTGTACACTTGTGGTCACATAATGGGGCGCTGTGAGCCTACCCGGACAACGCCATACCCAGGCGCTGCCTATGTTGATACCGACCAAGAGTAGAAACAGTTTTGTACCCCAACACTCCTGGACTCAACACTGGATGGAGGAATTATGAACAGCTAGTGAACCTAGAAGAGATTTGACAGTGCAGAAGTGCCAGCTTTGCCACTGTGCAGCACAGCATCATCCTCTAGAGGGTCGCCACACATCCGTCATAACAAAATCAGATTTCTCTTGATTATTTTCCTCACTAACAAATAACTTTCTAAAACTAAACTAGTGGATCTCGAGCCCAACCAACAACACAAGCTGCAAGTCACAAGGCTCACTCTCCAATCACTTGTCCTGTTCTAGGGTTACAGTCAGCCCCCAATGTAAATTATTACATACCTCAGTATTCTTTAACACCTATCAGCAGAGGACAAGGAATTGTATCTGTTTATGTGTATCTGCAACGCACACGTGCGCTTAGATATATATATGTATATGTATATATATATATATATATATATATATATATATATATATATATATATATATATATATATATATATATAATATAGCGCCTCTTAAACACCAGGAGAGCTTGACAGGCACGCAGAACATAGCTTCAAGATTCTGAAGTCCTAGGAATCTGCCAGAGTAACACTTAGAAAACACCACTATTCCTATTTCAACAAGCATTGGCATAGTCAATAGGTCTCTTTGGGACCTTATAAGTGTTTAGCCATGCAACGGTTGATGTTGTTGCACCAAGGATATTGTGCTGCATAGCTAAATACTTATAAGGTCCAAAGAGCAGACCTATTGGCTATGCTAGCTATGTTTCTTTTCTCATGTGTGCTGCACAAGGCAGCTCAGATGTAAAAAGCAAAAATGATGAGAAAAAGCATTCATCCTCATTTAGCCAGATTGCAACCAGGATGTCACTGGTGTTAAATTGTGCGCTGCCATCTATCAATGCTGCAACTTGTACATAGGGGCAGCGTGAAATACAATGGGTGTTGCTGTGGAACGCCAACCGCAACACCCACTGCACGCCCCGTTCACGCTAAACACAGCGTGAAAGGTTGCTTCTTTAACAAGGAAGCGTTAATACACGTGAAGTGGATTAACGGTGCTTCGCTCATGATGCTAGGCCCCTATTGACAACACAACTTCAATGAAAGTGACATTGTGTTGGCGATAGGGTCTCGATGATATGCACCTTACTTTCAATGTGTATCACTGACTGGGGATGGGCCAAGTTACAACTGTGAGACCAATGCATTGCTCAAAATTCACTTACCGATTTGTGCACACTTCTGACTTCCACAATACATCATCACACTGTAGGCAAGGGACATGTGATACACACCCATACTGCATACTACAACGTTGATCATTTGACCCAGACATCCATACCACCGCACCATGCCAATATATGATGTCCAAACTCACCAGTGGCGTGTGGGTCCTCGAAGCTGTCGATGTCCCCCTGTTTGATTGGTGGCCGACCATCTGTGAGACAAGTAAATAAATATGTGTTGTTATCAGACGTCAAATCATATGTGTCGTATTCCTCATACCAATCATCACCATGACAGAAAATGCTACGTAACTGTAGTGTTGCGTTTCATGTTGGCTAGCATGATTGGGGTCTACTTTGACTGCCATTCACACCAGACCTGTGAATGCTGAGTCGGGACAAACAAGACTGTAATGCTAGCTAACATGCACATAATAGTGTGAGACATCCACAAGGCACCATTACTACATGCATCATGATGTTATACATGCTCTTTGTACGATTGCATCGCTGCAGATTGCACAAGGCAGTTTCACAGAGGTTGTTGGTGTATGACAATCTGGAGATGTCCGATTTCCTTTGACCATTTGTTCATATAAAATACATTGTCACACAGTAACTATGTTCACAGGGCAGCGTAGCTAATGTACCACAATTCATGAGGGCAGCATTTTAACTCTACCTTTTGGCCAGCACACAGCTCACATGAACAATTCCTTGGATAGTTCATGTACAGTCACCCCTGCCGTACCCAAACAATCTTCTGCCTGCACGCACATTTTGCGCAGGTGGGCCAGCTATGGCACTACAGTGCTAAGTGTTGCTCCAGCGCAGAGGGTAACACAGACTTGCACCCTATGCTTGTCAATGTGATGCAGCGTTGTGTCTCGGATGTGCCAACATTAGGCGTGAACGTACACGTCTCCCATCTTACTCAGCAACCTTTTCTCACTTTGACACCAGTGTCACACCGCCCTAATTTTCATTCGCTATAGTATTCACGATTAAATGTGGAGTTTGTACTTACCACCCTGTAGGCCAGTCATGACTCCCACATAGTCCAGGAGGTCAGCTTCACGTGCCAGCAGATCCTGCCAGCGGTGCTTCCACTGGCACACGGTACGGTCCACTCCAAAGCACCGGAGCATCTGCACCCGCACACGCTCCCACCTCATCTTCCACACACTTACATTGTATCCTTGAAGGATACGGCCTCCCTCTCCAACATCAGGGGCAGGTAGAATTTTATCATCCACAGGAAGCCCCCCAATGCCTCCTCGGACATCTCTGCCCTCCCTGCCCACAGCCGGCATCTCCTGCACACCTGTGAGCCCACAGCCAGAAAAAAAGTACCCTCTAAAATATCCCAACAACAACAAAGAAAGTTAACTACCCCAAGACAGACACCCGACAAGATTGAGGACAAGAGACAGTAAAACACAATAAATCAGTACACAACACTTCACAGACACTATCAACAGGACACAGGACACAGCAACACTCTCCAAATTTCAAAACTGCAGCACACACCACCAAACACCTCCAACACTCTCCACAATCACCAGCAATGTGCTCAAAAGAGGAAAGTGAAATTGCAGAACACTACTCCAGTAGACAGGAAGCATGCAGACATCACTTCCTGTCTCTTTGCGGCCCGTTTTTGACAAAGCGGTGAAAATCTGCACACAAATAGGCTCATGAGTAATATTTTGTATTGTACAATGTGTTGCACGATGTATTTTAACATCGGGCAGATGAAAAAAGCATCGCGTTGTCATTTTAGCGGCCAGATCTTCACGCTAAGAGCAAGTCCATACACAGATGTACAGTCTTAGAGCAAAAATCATTTCAGAGCCTTGTAACAACAGGAAAGGCTTGATTAGCACTCAAATGACACCATAAATATAATATTTCACAACACATGACACCCTAAATTGCAACTTTCACCCCAGGTGACACCATAATTGCATATCTAACAACAAATCAATCAATCAATCAATCAATCAGGAATTGTAAGTGTGCTACTCACCCGTGGGGTCACAAGGCGCTGGGGGAGATCTGTTAGCCAAAGAGCCAGCTCTTGAGGGGCTTCATGAAGGTGTTCAGAGAGGGCGTGTCTGATGTCTGCCGGTAGCTCGGTCCAGGTCTTGGCTGCAATGTGAGAGAAGGATCTTCCGCCTGCTCTGGCTCAATGGATGCGAGGGTTTCGGCCAGTGAGAGTTTTGTAATTTGGAGTTCTTTGGGTACGTTGAAGTTGGATTCTGGCATTGTGGTATTTGGGTCGGTGGTTGTGTAGGCATTTGTAGGCGTAAGATGAGGCTGTTGAAGCTGACTATTTTCTCCACTGTGAGCCGGTGGAGTCATCGTAGGTGTTGGCTGATGTGTTTGTGCCAGGGGATGACGGGGACGAGTCTGGCGGCGGTGTTCTGTATTGTCTTGAGTTTGCAGAGTATGGACTTGTTGATGCCGGCATAGAGTGCGTTTCCGTAGTACAGTCTGCTGGTGATGAGTGCGTGGGTGACTGTCTTCCTTGACTCAGGGGGGGGGTCCATTTGAAGGACTTGTAGAGGATGCGGAGTGTGTTGAAGCAGCTGTAGCTGATGGCGTTGACCTGTTGGTTCATGTTGAGTGATGAGTCGAGTATGATGCGGAGATTTTTAGCGTGGTCTGCGGGGGGAGGTGGTCTTCTGTGGGCCGTCAGCCACCAGGTGTTGTCCCATGCTGAAGGGGTGGTTACAAGGACGAGGTCTTCTGTCTTCTCGGGGTTGAGCTTCAGGCAGCTGTTGGTCGTCCAGACTGCGCCGTGTTGCATTCTTTTTCTGGAAGTTGTTTTAGGCAGTGGTGGGCTCTTTGGTGGGGTAGAGGATGAGCTGGGTGTCGTCAGCGTAGAATAGGATGTTGAGGCCGCAGTTGTTGGACGATGGCTGCGAGGGGGCCATGTAGATTTTGGAAGAGGCTCGGGCTCAGTGATGCGACCCTGTGGGACTCTGCAGGTGATTGTCGTGGGATCGGAGATGAAGTGTGGCAGTCTGATCCTTTGCCTTCTTACGGTGAGCAATGATCGGATCCAGTCCAGGGCTGTACCTTAGTTGCCTGCATTGTGTAGTCTGGTGATTAGTGTGCGGTGGGAGACGTTGGTGAAGGCTGCTGAAAGGTCGAGTAGGATGAGGTCTGCATAGTGTCCTTGGTCCAGGAGGGTGTTGATGTCATCTGTGGCGGCAAGTAGGGTGGTCTCAGGGCTGGTGTTTCTTCGGAATCCGGATTGTGATGGGTCGAGGATGGTGTTCTCTTTGATGAATCTTGTCAGTTCCCTGTTGACTGGTTTCTCAGCGAGTCTGGCTGCGAAGGTGAGGAGTGAGATGGGCCGATAGTTATTGAGGTCGGTGGGGTCAGCTGTGTGCTTTTTGAGCAGGGGCATGACATCGGCGTGCTTCCAGTTGTCTGTGAAGGTGCATGTGTTGAAGGTGGTGTTGATGTTGCATAGTGGTTTGTGTGCGATGGCAGATGCGGCTCTGTGGTAGATGTAAGGGGGCCAGGGGTCTGTGTGGGCCCCCGATTGGATGCCTTTCATGGTGGAGGTGGTGTCTTCATCCGTGCCTGGTGTCCATTTGGAGATGGTGGGCTGGTTGGTGTCTCAGGGGTGCGGGTGGGCCGGCTGCTGCTTCCAGTGTGTGATCCACATACTTGTCGTAGAGGTTTTTGATCTGGAGGTAGAAGTAGGTTCCAAGCTAATTGCATATGACACACTGAAAAGCATCTTTTACCCCATTGCATGCCCATTTTTCATCTTTTACCCCATTGCACGCCCATTTTTCATCTTTTACCCCATTGCACGCCCATTTTTCATCTTTTACCCAATTGCACGCCCATTTTTCATCTTTTACCCCATTGCACGCCCATTTTTCATCTTTTACCCCATTGCACGCCCATTTTTCATCTTTTACCCATTGCACGCCCATTTTTCATCTTTTACCCCATTGCACGCCCATTTTTCATCTTTTACCCCATTGCACGCCCAATTTTCATCTTTTACCCAATTGCACGCCCATTTTTCATCTTTTACCCCATTTCACACCCTAACTTTCATTATTTTACACAACGTACACACTCAAATAAATTATTGACCCCAAACGACACCCTACAATTAAGAATTTTTTCACAGAGGACAACCTATATTTAATGAATTACACAAAAGGACACACAAAATATTAGATTTTGGTAGCACAATTTACACCGGGAAACTCTACTTTTACACATTTGACACACTGAGAAGCATCTCTGCACTGAGGAGACATTCCCACCATGAAATGTGTATTGTGATTTTCTTTGCACTTATTGTGCAACGTACACTTTGCAGAGTGATGTACTTATGCAGGAGAGTAACATGCAGACAGGGTATGTGTGTTGTGTTTTTTATTGGCACAAACCGTGATTGGGGTCATTTTGCACTGAGATACATTTGATGGGGACTGTCACAATGTGACGTGCTCAGTTGAAGAAGTTGTTTATTATTCTGTTCCATCGGGCAGTTCCTGCTGCATTTACTGTGGGGTGTGCTCCACCTGCCTCATCTTCATCATCATCCTGGTCATCGTCCAGTGCAGCAGGCACTTGGATCCATGGAGCATTGGTGCGCACACATATATTGTGCAATACATAACATGCTATGATGATTTTGTTGACCATTTCGGGGTTGTACAGCAGTCTGCCACCTGTGATGTCCAGGCAATGGACATGTGACTTTAGCACGCCAAATGTGCGCTCAACAATGGACGGGGTGCGTCTGTGGGCCGCATTATACTGCGCCTGGGTGGTGGGGTTTCGGAGGGGTGTCATCATCCACGGGCAGAGTGCATATCCTTGATCACCTGTCACATGTGATGGAGAGATGTGTCCATTATTGGTTGTGCAGGCTGTGTTGTTAGTGTTGATAGTTTTGTGGTGTGTGATTTGTGCTATATTGGATTTCATGTTAGCCATGTGTCGCTTCAGACTGATTACCAGCATCAATGCTAATTACGTTGCCTCACAGTTGACCCTCCCTCCCCTGAGCCAATTTGATTGTGTGTGCTGCGCGGTTGCATCACTGGCACTCCTACTGTGCAACAATGTTAAGGCCATCTGCGCATGTCCGCAGGCCTGACACACACACCAATAGGCACCCTGGCTCTCCTACCGTCTAGAGATGGCACTCATCCGCCCTCCTCGCAGTCAATGCCATGAGAATGTTTAAATGGCAATAGGCCACACCAGACACAGATCACGTTCAGTTCTGCTGCTGCCGCCAGACCTGCCCCACCACACAACACATGCTGTTTCATGTCCAGAGCTGCCACAAAGCAACACTCAGCAGCCCCCTTGCCTGCAGGGCCCATTGAGGGCAGGAACGCTTCACCCACGCCATCAACATCATCAGACGCCACACCGTCAACTCCCTGGACTACGTACTCATTCCTGTGCGTAGCCTCCAACCCACATACCACGACTACTCAGAATCCATTTCACTTGGGGAAATGTTTGCTGACATCAGACTGTCCCAAATCTTCACCACACTGAGCCACAAGGCAGGGCACACCTTTGACACCTTCTTTGCATGTGTAGACTTCGTCCAGTTCATCAACCCCACTAAACGCACATGTAGTGACCACAAACGCATACACTCCCTTGTCGGTGAACCCCAAGCCACCGTAGACCACATACGGGCCCACACACAGTTAGTGGGGCTCAGTCACAGAGGAGATGTTACACACCACCATCAACAGCAACACCCACAATGCTGCAGTCGTCACCAATGGCGCTAGACCGCATGTATCTCCAACTATGCATACACACTTGTCCCACCATGCAACTGCAACGTACAGCGTGCAATAAATGCCACCTCGGTCACCAACAACCTCAAAGTTGGCAGATGCATCTGCTGACACATGGAGAGGAACTGGTGCAAGATTGAGGATACCATTAAACATCACCACCTACAAGGACACAAAGCTCATATTCTCCATCAACAATATGCCCACACACCAAACTGGGCTTCCAGGAAGGATTGCTGTGAGTTGCAACATGGATGATCAACAGCTGGGGCATGCTATCCGCAGAGGAGACATGAGTCCTCATCCTTGTAACAAAACAATCAGCATGTGGCATCACCTGGTGGGCCAACGCCTTCGGCAGCCCCTCCCCAACTCTAGGTACTTAGGCACCGTATTTGACTCCTCCCTCTCCATGAACCAACAGGTCGACGCAGTGGCCTGCAGCTGCTTCACCTGCCTCTGCATCCTCCATGCAACCTTCCAATGGATCCCCCCATTGCAGGTAAGACAGTCACCCACACAGTCATTGCCATCAGGCTGGTCTACGGAAACACACTATATGCCCACATGGGCACGTCTGCGCTCAACTTAGTCCCGACTGTCCAGCACAACACCGACACACTGGGCCTTGTGTACATACTTTCCTTATGGATCGAGTCCCTCCGTCGCACATACATGGTTCCCACCTCTCCCCACATTTGCTAATGAGTGGCGGAGGGGCTAAGCCTTTGGGGATGGTTTGTCTACATAGCTAACCACAGTTCCCACAGTTCCCACAGTTCCTTGTGTTGTTGGGTCTGGTAAGTGGGCATGTTGATTGCCATGTTGTATGTGAGATTGTGACATGTAGATTCTCACAATTGTGAGTTGCATGTCTGTGGAGTTCAGGCGTGCGGTGTGTTAAGTTAGTACTTACCAACAAGAACTGCATTTCCGTATGTGCCATCCTGGAAGCGCTGGTTTATGATGGACTGTCGGAAGATGTAGGAATCATGCACACTCCCTGGAAACTTGGCTATGACATTGGTGAACAGTCCCCGGTGGTCCACTATTGCCTGCACATTCATAGAATGGGTGGGCTTTCTGTTGCGGTATATGTGTGCACTGTCCGCAGGGGGCACAAATAGGACATGTGTGCAGTCAATTGCCCCCAACACCTGCGGGAATCCGGCTATTGCGTGAAAGCCTTGCTTGGTCTCAATCTGTTCCTGCACAGTGTTGGGGAAGTGAAGGTGCTGGGGTATCAGGCTGAGTATGCCATCCAAGACAGTCGGGAGGAAGATTGAAAAGGCTGCCTGTGAAACTCCGCCGACTCTGGCCGTTGTTGATTGAAAGGTCCCAGAGGCCAACATGTGTAGCACAGCCAGCAGCTTTGTCTGCGGAGGGATGTTGGTTCTCCCCTGTGTTGGTGCTGCCAGCCTGTGGGCTATCAGGTTCAGGATGTGTTGGATGGATGTCCTTTTGAGCCTGTAGTGGGCAATGACATCCTCTGGCGTTAGGTCTGCAAGGCTGAGACGTCTGCGCAGGGCCCTCTGTCTTCTTTGGCGCTGCCTCGGTGGTGGTCCTGGGGGAGGTGGCAGTGGCGGTGGTGGTTGTTGCCTTTGTGGGGCTCCAAGCTGAATGATTAGTACCTCCATTGCTTCTTCAGATGGGGCTCTGAGCTAGTCTCCCTTATATGCCTCCCTTTATCACCATTTTTAGACCAGCTTTTTTCTGGTCTTAGGTTCCTGCAGCTAAAGGGCCTTAGCGCAACTTTTTTTATCGCTTCGCGGGTCCAGCCCGTCATTGCTAATAGTGCGAAGTGGTGTTAGCGACATTTTTCGAGAAATTTTGAGAGGGAACGCCTACTTTGCATGTCATTAGCGATGACTATCGCTGGCATGCTAGGCGATAGGAAAACCGGCTGCTATCGCCGGAAAGCTGTCGCTAACGCCTGTTAGCGACAGCTTGGTAATAGGGTGTTAAAAAAACAAATGCGTTAGCAGCACGAAAGTGCCGCCAACGCGGCGATAAATGGCTTGATAATATGCCCCCAAGTTTCTTGAAGAAAGTTGCCCTCTGGAAAAGTAATGGTCGACATTGTTATTCAATCGTTCCCTCTGACAGTGTCTATGTAAAACACCATGCAGCTGACAGGGGGCAGTGGGACTGTATTGAAATAAAATTAATTGATATTGAGCTTGTTGAAGGGTTGATTATGTTAGATCAACGTACATTCCCTCCCCAGGATTCTGAAATTCAGTTCAAGTTGGAACTCCTGAGGAATAGCCATGAGAAACCAAAGCATAATACCTTTAACAATCATGAAGCTATTATGGCACAATCAAGGGCAGTAACAGCCCTTGGAGGAGGGGATATTACAGCTATAGATTGACTTTCCTCTGACCTTTTTGTGAACGGGTTGGATAAGGACCCTGCATGCCATGATGGAGGCACCTATTGTACGAACCAGGGTGGTGTTGCAACTTCTTTTCCACTCACACAAGAAAATTGCAATTCAACTAACATAGTCATTGTGGATAAAATGATTAAAGAAAACGTGACCTGCATTAAGCAGGGGTTCACTGGGAAATATTAGAATAAATCAATTTTAACTCATTACATCAGATTATTGAATTGGAATATTGCAGGCATTAAATCAAAGCTAGCTGAGGATGAATGGGGCAATTCATTGACAACCACGATCTATGCATTTTCCAAGAGTGCTAAACGATTAACCAAATATATAGATTAGGCTTTAATACACATTGCATTGAGGCCGAAGAATCTAAGGTGGGTAGACCGTCAGGGGGGTTAATTATTTGGGTAAAATCGTCCTTAGATTGTTGTATTTGGAAAGTTGAAACAACCGCCCCACATTTACTAGTACTTAGATTGATACCCAAACAAGGGAATCCTTATCTTCTGGTAAATTTCTATAATTGAAGTACCTCACGCAATAAAGAATCCCTGACACTAAAAACCCTAGAAATATTTTAAAGGCTTATTGTGAAAGGCATCATGTGATTATGACAGGAGACTTAAATACTTGCTTTGAGCTCTGTGATCTTATGGCAGAGTTGACAAAAGAAGAGGATGAGATCTGTGGAATACCTGCCCTACTTAAACCTAGGAGAAAGGTGATGAGTGCAGCCGCTTTACAAATAGTAGAACTTGTAGTGACCTATGACCCAAGAGCCTGCTGTGGTCGCTCTCCATCAGAGCAATGTGCTAAACCAACTGACTTTTAGAAGAGGCGATTATGTAAGGAATATTGATTATATTATGATCAAATTTAGAATCTAGCACAAAGTGACTGATATGAAAGTCATTGAAAGAAAAGAAGGTGGCCATGATCTTCTCTTGCTAGAATTAAAAGGGGTCCCCAATTAGAGAACTGACATGTCCTGATGTATTTCCCTCTGAAACATTAGTATAATCTAAAAACAGGCGAAATGTAAAATTGGGTGTAAATATATAATTCGATGAATTTTATACAAGTGATCTGTAACATACTAGTTTCAGCCTTTTCCTCCCTAGAGGACCAGGCTTGCACAATCTCTCTGGTTGTCCATGAAGAGTTATTCACTAAATTTAAAAAAAATCTTTCAGAAGGTTAATCAAAATTGTATACGCCTTGCTAAGTCACATGAATGGTTTAACCTTGATTTCAAGATGGCAAAAAATGCACTCATTAAGGCTATAAAATAATGGGGGTAGGAGTGGCATAATTGAATGCAGGCAGAAGTATAAAACTATGATAAAAACCAGCAAGATAAAGTGGGAAAATAAAATTTGGGAAGGTCTACTAGATATGGCCAAGACGAAAGATAGTAGGGGCTTCTGGCATCTAGTGACACACAGAGTGTGTAAGGACCACAAACAGAATTCCATATTCAACCAGAGAAGTGGGTGGAATATTTCTCAGCACTTTACTCTGAGTCTCTATGTGAAGGCAACACTGATAACATACTGCCCAAAGTATCTAGTGAGAATGAGGGGGAAAATAGAGAAAAAATTGAGTTTACATTGGAAGAGACCATAAGTGCAATACTTGGCCTAAAACCTGGACCTTGACAAGATCACTGTGAACCTGTATCATTCAGAAATGGTAATATCGGGGCCACACTTAAGCAGGCCTAATGCTATAGCAGCAGGAGCCCCAATTGCCATTTCCTGGAAGGGAGTGGAAATTATACAGATTTTTAAGAAGGGGATTATAAGTACAACATCCAATTATCGCCTTATAAGCCTCATTGACAATAGCCAAAAGGTTTACAGCAAACAAATTCTTACTATTCTCTGGGAGTGGCTATCTGAAAATAAGGTGCTTACTCATTATCAAACTGGTTATAAAGCAAGCTCTAGCATGTTAGATCAGGTGTTCCTCTTCCTAACCATAAAATGGAAAACAGTAGATATAGACCGAGGCAGCCTGTATGTCTCGTTTGTAGATTTGCGGGCAGCATTCAACCTAGTTCCAAGGAGGAAGCTCTGGGAGGTATTATATAAGGAGGGGGTTCCACCCAGTCTCTTGCATTTGATTAAACAGCTTTATATGGATAACTTTGCCAAGGTTAGGTGGGGGCAAGTGGGGAAACTACAGAGGATTTCTCAATCAGAAGAGGGGTCTGCCAGGGCTGTGTTCTGACACTGACCCTCTTCTTGCTGTTTTTCAATGGCTGTATCACATATCTAATGGAATGTGAAAATAAATGGCTGGATTGAAGGTCTCAGGATTATTATTTGCTGATGATACTCTTCTCCTCTCGATAACCGCAAAGAGCTTAAGTTCCCTCTTGCAGATTTACTCTTTTTTGCAAGAGACATGGGCTAGAAATAAATGGAGGAAAAAAGCAAAGGGCAGTGTAGTCCTGGAAAGAAAAGTTTTGGAGAGGGTAGCTGAATTTGATTATTTAGGGGTGAGACTTACTGATTCTCATAACTGGAAAGCCCAAATTGAGAAAAGCTGCCTAATTTTGAAACATCGAGCTTCAGCAATTATTAGATTTACTAACCAAGCTTCATATTACCCTATATTACCTGCCGTGGAGGTGTATAAGGTGCAAGATCTTGGTGCAGGTCTCTATGCAGCAGAATTGTGGGGCAACAGCAAGTTGGATACCCTTGAGAAAGGAGAGAATACTTTTATTAAAACATTGCCGAAACTTACAACAAGTGCACCGTTGACTCCTCTAAGACTTGACTTAAATTTAAAATCAGTCACTAATATTGCCAACTTAAAGCCAACTTTATATTGGATTTGTATAAGGACAACCGAGATTTAGAGCCCTATAGAGAATGCCTTTGTGCTGTATTAGGCAACTCCTTGTCCTATATGATCCCCTGATATATATATATATATATATACATATCTATATCTATATATATATATATATTCACTGAAAAAAACATAGGTTTCAGGGACGTTATATTTAGAAATTAGCATTTAAAAAACCTTAGAAATTCACTGAAAAAACCACAGGTTTCAGGGACGTTATAGTTAGTTGGACATTTCACTCGTACAAAACCAGAGAAATTTGCCCGTTATAGTTAGTTGAGCTAACCATAACTCGCGCCACCGCAATGCACTGCTGATGACGTAACATATTACATCATTCATGACATGGTCAGTGACATCACTGATGACATCACTGATGACATCATCCAGTGACTGTGTGTTTTTGTAAAGTTTAAATATGTTTATAAAGGTGTATTGAAGAATAAGTGGGTGTATAAGTGTCTGAATGGATGATTTAGTAGATGCCTGACTGACTGTATAAGTAAGTGATTAAACGTGTCTTACTGAATGCATGGATTAGTGACTAAACTGTGTGAATGTCTGTATCAGTCTGTCAGTTGGTGTGTAAGCACCTGCATGGGTTGGTAGGTAGCTACATGAGTGTCTATATGTGTTATTGATTGGTTGTATGAGTATCTGTATGGGTGCCTGAGTGTCTGTGTGGGTGGGTGGGGGTGTGTGACTCTGTACATAGATGTGTGAGAGGGTGATTCACTGGGTGTATGGGTTTAAGAGTGCATCTGTGAAGGGCTGTATGGGTGGGTGAGTGTGTGTATGGGTGTGTTGGTGAGTGAATGGATGTCTCAGTGGTACATGTGTGAGTAACTACCTATGTGAAAGGCAGTATATGTGAGAGTTGGAGTATATAAATGACTATATGTGAGAGTGAGTGATTGTGAGAGTGGCTGTATGGATGAGTGTGTGCTTGTATCAGTGATTGTATTGTTTTTTTAGTGAATTTCTAAGGTTTTTTAAATTCTCATTTCTAACTATAACGTCCCTGAAACCTATGGTTTTTTCAGTGAATTTCAAAGGTTTCTTACAGGCCAAGCCCCCTTTCTCCACCACTATGCAAACGCGCCTCTTGGCGCGTTCTAAGTTGGTGGATTAAGTCCCCTTGAATACTGAGGGTCCCTGAGGGCCAACTAGCCCACCAGATACCTCCAGTAAGCCCCACTCAGCTGGATTGCTGAGAGTGGTATGAGGCCACGCCCCCTTTTTACACCACTCTGCAAACGTGCCTCCTGGAGCACTGCTGCTTGGAGGATGAAGTCCACTTCAGTCCTGAGGTCCTCAGGACACAAGGGGACTTCATCACCCCACCAGCAGTGCGCCAAGAGGAGCGTTTGCAGAGTGGTGTAAAAAGGGGCGTGGCCTCGTACCACCTCTCAGCAATCCCACTGTGTGGGGCTTATTGAAGGTTCCTGGTGGCCTAGTTGGCCCCAGGGACCCTCACTAGCAACGGGGAATTAATCCCCCAACGCAAAGCGCGCCAGGAGGCGCATTTGCAGAGTCATGCAGGGAGGGGGCGGGGCCTCTGGCGAATTGCCGGTCTCTTTTTTTTTTTTTTTTATCTTATGGGAGGGGGGCTGCATGGCCCCCCTTCCCTGGGCCACTTCTGACCCCGGGGACCCCATCCCCCAGGGCCTGGCCAGTCTTTACTTTAAAAAAAAAGAAATTTGGGAGGGGGCCTGAGGCCAATTACGGCCCCGGGGACCCCATCCCCCAGGGCCGGCCCTTACGTTGGGTACCGCGGGGGAGCCCCAATGCCCCCACGGTCCCAGCCGGCTCCCCGCCTCCTGCGGGAGCCGGCATTGCTTTTGGGCAAGGGGAGCTGCTAACATGCAGCTCCCCTTGTCCAAAAGCAATTCTGCTTCGCTTCATGGAAGCGAGAGCAGGTTTTCTGCTCTCGCTTCCATGAAGCGAAGCAGAGTTTGCAATGACAGGGCGGCAAATTCCTGGGGGTGGGCACCCCGGGACATTGCAGGAGCCGGCCCTGAGGGGTGGCGGTCCCCAGGGCCATGAAGGGCTCCAGGAGGGGGGCCACGTGGCCCCCCTGCAAACGTATACATAGCCCCGTGGAGGTGGTGGTCCCCAGGGCCGGGGGTCCGCAACGGACCCCCGTATTTAAATAAAGTTTGCCACAGGGAGGTGGTGGTCCCCAGGGCAGTGTGGGGAGGGGCAGGAGCCCCCCCCTCACTTCCTTTATATTTAAGCCCCGGGGAGGTGGTGGTCCCCGGGTTGCAGGGGCCCCTGCGGGCCCCCGCTACATAAATCATGAATGCCCCCGGGACCTGGCCCACCCGGGGGCTTTAAAAAACGAAGCGCGGGAGACCGCGCTGCGTTTTAAAAATACATTTCAGCTGGAGTCGTGCCAGGTGCGCGAATCCGGCCGAAATTTAAAAAAAAATGCTTTTTTGGGCCCTCGGGGTCTCTGTGGGACCGACTGAACAGGCCTAGCGGGTCATGGTGTTTTTACCCTGCCCCCTTTCTTCTTTTTTAATGTCTCTCTCACCTTTTTCCTTCTCCCTCGGTACCGAGTCACAAGATGGCTGCCAACACTTCCTGGTTTGAAGTGTTGGCAGCCAATCAGAGGCAAGCTCGTGCTCGGGAGGGCTCAGCCAATCAGATCTCACAATTCTCAAATATCGATATCTGTAAATCTTTAAATATCTCAAAAACTACTGAACGGATTTACACCATTTTAAACAAGTGTGCTTTCTGGACCAAGAGCTATCTTTCTGCCAAATTTGGTGTAATTCCTTTCAGCAGTTCAGGCTGTAGCCGTGTCTAAAGTTTCCAATGGAAATTAACATGGAGAAAACATGTTTTGGGACCCCCCTTGACGAATCACCCTCAAACTTTCAACACAGGAGCTGACCTGAGTGAAAAATTAGTTTTGAAAATTTCGTGAGGATTCGTCAAACGGCGCCAAAGTTATTGGCAAATCAAAAAACGCTTTTCCTATGGAAACAAGGTTCTAACTATAACTACCTACTGGCTACACTCTTTCTGAATTCCGGCAAGTGCATCTAAAATTGTGATATTGAGCTATTGTAATTTTGTATTAAGTATTTGGCTTACTGCTGTTCCAACAGACAGTCTTTCACATACATTTTTATCAGTCAAGTGTGATTTCCAATTTGACAAATTTATGGACTATATTGCTCTTCAGCACACTAAGCACTTATTTCCCATGTTATGACAATAGTTGGTACATGGCTACATCTTTGAGTTTTAACATTTGGGCAGAATATCTCATACATCCAGCTCTTTCCATGAGTCGCACTTCCTTTCATCGTCTCCACCTCCCGGTGAGAACCTCACTACCAGTCCTCCAATATATAACAAATGCCTATTCTCTAGCTTATAGAAGGCTTTTGGAAAATTACAGCATCTGCAGCGGGAAGAGAAAAAAGGAAAACATCATTAGCCTTAAACGTGTAAAGTTGATTTTCGAAATGGAATTAATATTAGGCTAACCTAATTCATTGCAACATGTTAACTCGAATCTTTGCATATAATAGCTAAATGTGATTACCTATGTTGCAGCGGAAGCTCAAATAATTTTTATCCACTGGGCCCATTACATACCATTTGGACAATTTGCTGATTATCTCACCTTATTCAACTCTGATCTCCACACTCACCCATGAGGCTTTGATCCTCTGATGGACCTTGCTCGTCGCTTGAGGAGTGAGGAACGAGGGTGTCTCCTGTTGCCTTGAGGACCAACTAATTGGTAACCAACTCACAAATTAGAAATCAAATTCAAGTATACTACCCTCAAGAGCATACTATAAATGCATAAGATGACCATGTTATGTTATAATAATTTATAAAGCGCACGGATACTCGGCAGAGTGTCCCGAAGCTAGGCAAGGGGGAAACGGAAAGGGGTGGGATTAGCTGTTAAAAAGGCATGTATTGAGCTTCCTCTTGAACATATCGAGGCTGTGTTGCAGACGAAGATCTGGTGGGAGTCTATTCCAGTAAAGAGGTCCTAGATAGGAAAAGGATCTCCCACCTATTCTGAGGCGACCAATGCGGGGCACCATTGCTAGAAACGCCGAGTAAGAGCGGAGGGTGCGTGCGGGGATGTACGTACTGATTCTCTTCCTGAGATATGATGCCCCCGTCCCATGCAAGGCCTTATGCATGAGGACCATGGCCTTAAAAGCCACCCTATTTTTCACCGGTAGCCAGTGCCGGGCCCTTAGGTGAGAGGTCATGTGGGACCTGGGAGGAAGTCTGAGCAGCAGTCTTGCTGGGGAGTTCTGAGCCACCTGTAGTTTATTAAGGAGATAGTTCAGAAGGCCGAGGTACAGGGCATTCCCACAGTCCAATATAGATGTAATCAGGGTCTGCACTACCTTCCTGCCAGCAGACTCGGATAGTAGTGGACGACATTTTTTCAACATGCGGAGCACGCTGAAGCAGGACCCAGCAAGAGTTTAAATCTGCGGAAGGAAGGAAAGAACGCTATCTATTTTGATTCCAAGATTCTTGACGCAGTTTTGAGGGAGGACAGGGTGTGGCAAGTTATTCGGCCAACAGGTTTCCACAAAGTTGTGGGGGACATCTCCGAAAGTCACGATCTCTGTTTTATCTGGGTTGCATCTCAGATGGTGCAAATTCAGCCACTGAAACACCTTGGTGAGACAGCAAGAAATCAACTTCCCGTCTAAGTGCCTGCCTTTCTCGCATGTACACAGAAGCTGCGTGTCATCTGCGTACGAGATGACTTTTGTGCCAAGAGACTCCACGAGAATGGCAAGGGGTGTCAGATATACATTGAACAGAGTGGGACTGAGGGCCGAGCCCTGTGGCCCACCTAGAGACAGGCGTCTGGCTTGTGCAGTATAAGGCGGCAGCCAGACTTCCTGAGTCCGTCTGTCAAAAAAAGAGGCTAACCAGTTGAAGGCCAGGTGTCTGATCCCTATCTCGTGAAGGCGCTCGAGCAGCTTAAGGTGGGGGGTGGTGTAAAACGCCGCCCTGAGGTCGAGCAGTATCAGCATGGCTTATGACTGCAGGAATTCTGAACCTCCTAAAGAAGTTCAGTTGAGCCAAAATCATACAAACCAATAATTCTTCTGTAGCAGTACAGAATAATAGCAAAAGAATCTGGTGTTCTGAGAATAATCTTTGGCTATCTCCAGTATACATTTTAGTTATAGCATGCACAGACTCTGTGGAAAGAACATTTCAGGTTACGATTAAAACAAAGACAATGTGGGTCTAATTTTCTTATTGTATTAAACAATGTAAAATTCAAAGCAAATGATTAACATTTAGCAATAAGTCATGAGTCGTGATAAGCAATTTCAAATGTTTTTTAAAACCACACATTTAGCAAAGATATATCAAAGGCAATTTTACAAGAAAGTCTAGATTTTAGTATTTCGCCACAGAGTCCATAAAGTTCACTAAGCACAGGGAAATTCCTACTAAGAATAAAGGCAGGAGGATGGTTCGGGACAGTTCTTTAGCATAGGCATATAGGGGCATATTAGCAAGGGCGTTATCGCCGCTTTAGCGGCACTTTTTGCCGCTAAAGCGGCGATATTTCTATCGCCCTATTAGCAAGCTGTCGCTAACAGCTGTTAGCGACAGCTTCATGGCGAAAGCGACCGTTTTGGTGCCGCTTTGCATGTCAGCGATATTTATCGCTAATGGCATGCAAAGTAGGCCTTCCCAACTAAAAGCGACTGCAAACAGTCGCAAACACAACTTCCCCTATTACCAAAGCCCGCGAAGCTGACTAAAAAAATCGCGCTAGCCGCGATTATCGCTGGAATTTAACACCTGCTAAAAACCTGACTTAACCATTCTTGTCAATGGGAGGTGGATTGTAAGGTTAAGTCCTCACCTGCCTATTAGCAAGCTTTTCATTAGCGCAGTGAATTTATCGCTGGATTTCTAGCGCTATTGCTGGGTTTCCCCGCTATCGCTGGATTTTTTATCGCCTTGGAGATAAGCGTTGATAATAACGCGTTATCTCCACCGATGAAATCCAGCGATAGCCTGACGATAAAAAAACAGCGCTAAGCGCGCTTTGCGATAATTATCGCAAATCCTTGGTAATATGCCCCATAGTTCAATCAGAGTTTAGGATTGGGAAAAGTAGCAAAAACTGGTGAACCAGTAATGTCATTGAGCCTTACTGACATGAGTTCCAAAGGTAGAAAAGGAGAGGAAAGTCTGCATACGCCGCCTCAGAATCGGGGAAATGAGGACTGCCAAGGAAAGGATGTCTCATTCCAAGAGTCTGAGAGCATGTCTCTGAGAGCCAGCATCTGCAGGTGTCCGAAAGGAAAATATAATGATCCACCAAGGATCCTTTCAGTAATGTATTACTTGCTGCATCCGGAGGTGACATCAACCATCACCCCACAATGATCTGTCACCCATGTGACTATCATCCACTCACAAGGTGCAAAAGAAGATGCTTTAGAGAAATTTCCCATACGATCCATGGGAATCGATCATCTGTTCCGGGCACACAGGTCAATCCACAAAGAACAATTCAATGTTGCTTTTCATGTACTAGTGCCAAGAGTTCAGGTTCTCACAAGGAAAACCATATCGAAGTATCAAAAAAGTATCCTTTAGGCATTAGGAATGTTATGTGAAAGAATGGAAAAAGTTACACGAATAGTCAAACAGAATCCTTTCACATCAGTCCATGGAGTAGAATGCAATCCTAAAGGGAAAATCCTCTAATGCATATAAAGTAATGCGACTTTTATTAATAAAGGAATGTGCTATTAGATCCAAACATAACAAATTCAATTAAGTATTTGTGTCAAATAAGCAAGATTTATAAGTTGTCATAAGTGATTGAATAGAAATGTTCAGTTCTAAGTATGGCCTATTACTATGAGTCACAAAGTACCTATATGTAAAATACTTGTATAAAACATATAATCATTGTTGTTTCAATAAATCTAGCCTCCTCTCAATGTAAAGCAACTATATAGGAAGCTTCATTCACGTAAGTTGTATTATGACACTTTTGCACCAGCTTTTCGATCTCTATAATGCATTACAATGGAAGCATTAAAAGATGGCTTTTACATTTGTTATACACACTGCATTATTAAATTGAGACTCATGTAAGCATATATATATGACTTATCAAGTTTAGTTTATATTAGTTTGCATATTATCAGTGCATATTTTTATGAATTTTCATTTCAACATTGTTGAGCCATCAGTAAAGATGATTATTGGACATGTTAAACACACAATATATGAATTCTTTCTATTTCTAAGCTAAAAGCACTCTTTTACGGTGCTTGCATTCTCGTCTTCACTCGGTATCATTGAAATGCTCTTAACGTGTTCAAGGTGCACATTTGTTTTCATGTGTGGTTTTGTTGTCACATCCAGTGTTTATTGTCATAAAAGTAGTTGACAGCGTTTGCTCTGTATCACCTACTACAAATTATAAGATAAATAGGCACGTTATTTAACGTTGTAAATCACACTTTGTTAATGTATGTATTTAATTTTGCAAAAGAAAAATTACACTCCATCAAAAAGGAATAAGACCTGGGGCCCTATTACAGAGAGTGCCCTGGGGGACAACCAGCATGTGTGCCCACGGGGCACTTTGTTATTGCAGACACTTGTGCAGCCCCTTCTCTAATGCAGATAGGGCTGGCGCACATGTAGCGCCAGAGCGATCATTAGAGAGCATTCCATCATTTGCATGGCATGGCCCCACGCAAATGAGGGAATCACTTTGGATCTGTGCCTGCGTCGTATTATGGATGTGGGTGATGGAGCAATCATGAAAGGTTGCGCACTTTGAGTGCGCCTCCTAAAGGCAGCCCTCTGGACCCCGCAGACAACCCTTGCAGGTGGGTACAGTCACTCACTGCACTCGCCTGCAAGGATCTCTCTCTTCCCTCTTGAAAGTGCAGGTGAGTGCCGCCCGCACTGTGAAACACGGAGTGGCTTTGTAGCAGCCGCTACGTATTTCATTTGAATGTACTGCCCACAGAGCAGCGCGACTTCGCGGCAGCCCTGAGGGCAGCACATTCACCATAAGGTACTCCAAGGCGCAAACAGGGAAAGTACACCAGTATGGTAATACGGGCCCTGGAAGGAAGGAAGATTCCAAATAGTCCAGACCTATGTAGGTTGAAGTGAAAGGCAATGCAGTTATTTCAGAAGGCTGTTAAGTTTGCAATTCCAGGATGTTGACTCGATTTCATGACAGGAAGGTTATGCATTCATGGCGTTTAATGATTCGATTAAATTCACATATCTTATCACTTATTAGGACATTGTAAAATGTTTTTAGATGTAATGATATTTTTCAACTTTATCATGTTTAGTTCAATTTTTAGAAAGAGGGATGTATTGTTTTTAGTTTTTATAAAACAGGAAGCATCACTGGAGTGTCAATGGTGCTCTGACTCCAGATGGTGGAACTTAGAGAAGTGGTGTTCTACCAACAGCAGTAGGTGGGGGATGAAGGCAGCTGTCAGATAGTTGGATGTTTACTACACAATAAACACAAACTTACCTGATCAACCGTGTCCCACTGGATTGATTAGAAGATTCACAGAAATATGAAAAATACATGTGTGAATGAGTCCCTTCCTGATGTCGAAATGTGAAGCAGTCACTCGACTTCAGCACAAGAGTGGCTGAACCAACCCGGAAGTAAACTTTAGAAACAGATACAGTGGAAATTTGGCTCTGCTGGAAAGGTGGAACCACCCGCCTTCAACAGAACATCATGACGAAATCAGATTAAAGAGAAGGCTGAAGGTCTTGAAGGTGGGAGAGGTGCATCCAGAATCACAAAAGAAGCAAGAAGGAAGAAAGCTGATGCTGGTCTGCAGAATACAGAGAGGCAGAGCTGGCCTTTTCTCAGGTAGCGTCCCGGGCAAAACCAATGTGTTATCACCTAGATTCATTCCATACAGCAGAGTATGATGAGGGGCCACTGAGTCTCCCATATCTCAAAGATTTACATTGGCCTTGGGCTGAATAGGACCCCTTGAATGGTTAGAAGCCCCCTGGAGGGATGGGGGCTCCCTGCACTGCAGGGGCTGTAGGGGCCTGTGTTACTCCCTGAGCAGTTGTTTGTCAAGGGTGAAGTCATGTGAAGGAGGATTGGAATATCTGACTGCTACCCTGTACCCTCTTCACAATGGTGAACAATGACACTGAGGCAGCTGCTGAGTGCCCTGGCCATCCTTGCTCTTTTATTTCTTTGCAGGGGTGACTAGGACAGATGCCCCGATTGCTTTTAGCAGTAATGACAGAGACAGCAGCAGCAATCAATCGCCTCTGCCCCCATTTGTTCTCAGGTTGAGAAGGACTGGGGCAGCTGACATCTGGTACCCTCTTTCCAATTACTGACAGTCCTTGTAACAAAACAAAATGAGCCAAAAATGAAGAAACTCCCACAACGTTGGGCTGGAGGGAAAAATGCCTATATGACCCTTAAATATGACTAGAATGATGGCTGTAGTTTCCTCTTTGGGGCATCACTTCCCTTTTACCTCATGGAAAACAAAAAATGATGCACTTGCTGTGTGTGGCTTCCACATAAAACAGAGCATTACGAATTTTAATCTCTTTTGGTCTTTTTTTCAAAAATCCGTATCAAACCTATACATGTCAATGTGCTGAGAATGTTTTGCTTAAAATCCATATCAAGCTCATATAATGTAATATAAGTAGATTGTTTTGCTATAAAGTGAACTATTTGCTTAATTATTTAAAAAAAGGAGAGGGAGACAAACTTGAAGTAGGCAAGGCTTTCTACAAGCGTTTAGTGCATTGTGAGACTTCTATTAAAATACATTTCAGGGCTGCTTTTGGTTTCTCATCCAGTTTTGCTCAGGTGCCTAGGCAAATTAATGTATAGGAGAAAACTGTTCTAAAGGTATGTGGGGTATTAACTTTCAAGATCTTAAGCGGATGATTTGCATTATTTTCAGAGCAGACTTACAAAAGATAATATTGAGTCTCATTCACAAAACATTTTAAATTCACAAATTACACTGCGCTATGATCATCTGACCACCACAGTCCTTGGTGGTTTACGGTGCCCCCCCCTCAGTCCTGAAGAAGACCCCTCTGTAAGGATCAAGGTCAACCTACATTTTCCCTGGGGTCGAAACGTCGACATTTTCGTTTCGAATGCCAGTGTAGACAACAGTGCTTTTTCACTGCGACAAACTAAACACAATGGCTGAATATTCGTTTTTAGCCACATGTCAGTCTGGACAGGCTTTCTTGTACATAATACTGTGGATGTATATATTGTCACTACCTTTCCTTTCCCACCGAACCGTTCCTTTCGCCCACAAATTCTCCCCTCCCCCCTTTTCCCAATTTGGGGCACTTTTATATATACCGTCCAGATGTTTGCTGGATTCTGCACATTTCTATGTGTGTTCAAGATGATTAAACAATGTTGAGCAGAATTTCTCATTGCAAGTAATTTAATGCATGCTGTTATATAAATAATTGTTTCTCTCAATTGTGTTCCACTGGGACCATTTTCTTCTGTACTGACAGTTACCCAGGTCCCAGTGACGTTTCTGGGTTATACCCATTATTTGTAACCACTTTCTAAAATTGGCATTTCTAAAATAGTTAGATTAAATCCAACTTTATCAATAAAGAGGATTTATCATTACCATTCCAAAGATATAAAACGTGATGCAGCTACTCTATTCTGATCAGGAATTACAGCTTTAAAGTGTTTTAAGGAATTCCTAATGTTAACTTATGAGACGAGTAGGCCTCACAGTAGTGAAAAACAAATTTGTGTGTTTGTCACTACCAGGACATGTGAAACTTAAAAGTACATTTCCTACCTTTTACTTACAGAGCACTCAGCCCTTACGGCTACCTAGGGCCTACCTTAAGGGTGACTTATGTTTAATAAAAGGGGAGTTTCAGGCTTGGCAAGTGGTTTTAAATGTCAAGTAGAAGTGGCAGTAAGCTGCACGGACATGCTTTGCAATGGCAGACCTGAGACAGGTTTGAAATGGTACTTATGCGGGTGGCACAACCAGTGCTGCAGGCCCACTAGTTGCATTTAATTTACAGGCCCGGGGTATATGGTATACCACTTTACAAGGGACTTATAAGTAAACTAAATATGCCAATTGTGTATACACCAAAGTTACCATGTTTAGGGAAGAGAATACATGCACTTTAGCACTGGTTAGCAGTGGCAAAGTGCTCAGAGTCCTAAAGCCAACAAAAAGAAGGTCAGAAAGAGTGGAGGAGGAAGGCAAAAAGTTTGAAGTGACCCCATCAGAGAGGGCCATTTTCCAACTAAATATATATACTACTTATGATTTAAAAATATATAGATATTCTCATAGGTCTGCATAACAAATGTATGTATTACTTATGGTTAACATTTATATGTGTCGCTGATTAGTTTGCTTTTAAGTTATTTGATTATATTTTTATGGGTCTCTAATTTATCAATCCCAATATGTAATAAGTTATACAAGTTACTTAATTATATGCTTATGGGTTTCTGTTTTATTTTTATTTATCACAATGTGTAAAAATGATCATGACAATTGTATCTATAAGAGTTTCACCATTGAAATGTTGGGAAAAAATAAAATACAAATTAATTAATGCAAATAAAGAAATAAATTAAAGAAAGAAAAAAAACATACAAATTCCCCCCAAAAAACATTTATACATGAGAAAATAGCTTTATGTACAGCAACACATCAAGAGTTTCTAACTATTTGACCATACATGTACATATGGGACTTTTATATAATACAACTTTATATCTCTTTATTATTTTCCATATACATGTATACCTTTCTATGTAGTTATTACCTACTGGCGGTCGCCAGTAGGTAGTTATAGTTACAACCTAGTTTCCATAGGAAAAGCATTTTTTGATTTGCTAATAACTTTGGCGTCGTTTGACGAATCTTTGCGAAATTCTCCCCAAAAAAGTCTATCCAGGTCAGCTCCTATCCTGAAAGTTTGGGGGTGATTCGTCAAGCGGGGGCTGAGAAAAAAGGGGGGTCCCAAAACGCATTTTCCCCATGTTAATTTCCATAGGAAATTTTGCGACGAGCTACAGCCCGAACTGCTGAACAGAAGTACCCCAAATTTGGCAGAAAGGTAGAACTTAGTTCAGAAAGCGACCTTTTTTTTAAATGGTGTAAATCCGTTCAGTAGTTTTTGAGAAATTCAATAAATAAGAGTCAAAAAATCAATTTCCCATAGGAAACTTTGTGTAAGGCTACAGCCGAAACTACTGAACGGAATTACCCCAAATTTGGCACAAAGGTAGTGCTTGGATCAGAAAGCGACCTTTTTTTTAAATGGTGTAAATCCGCTCAGTAGTTGCTGAGAAATTAGAAAAATAAAAGTTTTGATATCTGGGCGGAGCCTAAGTCCTGTGCACGAACGTCACTGTGATTGGCTGCCAACACGCCAAACCAGGAAGTGTTGGCAGCCATCTTGTGACTCGGTAGAAGCGAGTCACTAGAAAACAGAGAAACAAAGGTATAAAACAAGAGAAGGGGGCAGGGAAGAAACACCCTGACCCCCTAGGCCTGCTCAGGGGGTCACAGAAGGACCCCCAGGGCCCCAAAAAGATTTTTTATTTTTTTTGTAATTTCAGCAAGTTTGCACAGTGGTGCAGGGAGGGGGCGGGGCCTGACATAGCAAGTGTGCAAACGCACCCCTGGCACATTGTAAATTGGGGGATTAAGTCCCCTTCAATCCTGAGGGTCCCTGGGGGCGAACTAGCCCACCAGGTACCTCCAGTATGCGCCAGGGAACTGCGTTGCAGAGAGGTGTGTGGCGCTTACTGGAGGTAGCTGGTGGGCTAGTTGGCCCTCAGGGACCCTCAGGACTAAAGGGGATGTAATCCACCAATTTACAACGCTCCAGGGGGCGCGTTTGCACAGTGGTGCAGGGAGGGGGCGTGGCCTGATGTGACAAGTGTGCAAACGCGCCCTGTGGTGCGTTTTAAGTTGGGGGATTGAGTCCCCTTGAATCCTGAGGGTCCCTGGAGGTCAACTAGCCCACCAGGTACCTCCAGTAAGCGCCAAGGAGCTGCGTTGCAGAGAGGTGGTCCAAGGCCATGCCCCCTTTTTACACCACTCTGCAACGCAGCTCTGTGGCGCTTACTGGAGGTAGCTGGTGGGCTACTTGGCCCCCAGGGACCCTAAGGACTCAAGAGGACTTAATCCCCCAATTTACAACGCACGAGGGGGTGCGTTTGCACAGTGGTGCAGGGAGGGGGCATGGCCAGCCATCTTGTGGCTTGGTAGAAGCGAGTCGCTAGAAAAAAGAGAAACAAAGGTATAAAACAAGAGAAGGGGGCAGGGTAGAAACACCCTGACCCCCTAGGCCTGCTCAGGGGGGTCCCAAAAAAGATATATATTTTTTTTTAATTTCGGCAAGTTTGCACAGTGGTGCAGGGAGGGGGCGGGGCCTGATGTAGCAAGTGTGCAAACGCACCCCCTGGCACATTGTAAATTGGGGGATTAAGTCCCCTTCAATCCTGAGGGTCCCTGGGGGCGAACTAGCCCACCAGGTACCTCCAGTATGCGCCAGGGAGCTGCGTTGCAGAGAGGTGTTGAGAGGCCATGCCCCTTTTTACACCTCTCTGCAACGCAGGTCTGTGGCGCTTACTGGAGGTAGCTGGTGGGCTAGTTGGCCCCCAGGGGCCCTCAGGACTCAAGGGGACGTAATCCCCCAATTTACAACGCTCCAGGGGGCGCGTTTGCACAGTGGTGCAGGGAGGAGGCGTGGCCTGATGTGACAAGTGTGCAAACTCGCCCTGTTGCGCGTTTTAAGTTGGGGGATTGAGTCCCCTTGAATCCTGAGGGTCCCTGGGGGTCAACTAGCCCACCAGGTACCTCCAGTAAGCACCAGGGAGCTGTGTTGCAGAGAGGTGGTCCAAGGCCACGCTCCCTTTTTACACCACTCTGCAACGCAGCTCTGTGGCGCTTACTGGAGGTAGCTGGTGGGCTACTTGGCCCCCAGGGACCCTCAGGACTCAAGAGGACTTTATCGCCCAATTTACAACACACCAGGGGGTGCGTTTGCACAGTGGTGCAGGGAGGGGGCGTGGCCAGCCATCTTGTGGCTTGGTAGAAGGGAATCGCTAGAAAAAAGAGAAACAAAGGTATAAAACAAGAGAAGGGGGCAGGGTAGAAACACCCTCACCCCCTAGGCATGCTGAGGGGCTCCCAGAAGGACCCCCAGGGCCCAAAAAAGATTTTTTTTTTTTTGTAATTTCGGTTAGTTTGCACAGTGGTGCAGGGAGGGGGCGGGGCCTGACATAGCAAGTATGCAAACGCACCCCCTGGCACATTGTAAATTGGGGGATTAAGCCCCATCAATCCTGAGGGTCCCTGGGGGCGAACTAGCCCACCAGGTACCTCCAGTATGCGCCAGGGAGCTGCGTTGCAGAGAGGTGTTGAGAGGCCACGCCCCTTTTTACACCTCTCTGCAACTCAGGTCTGTGGCGCTTACTGGAGGTAGCTGGTGGGCTAGTTGGCCCCCAGGGACCCTCAGGACTAAAGGGGATGTAATCCCCAAATTTACAACGCTCCAGGGGGCGCGTTTGCACAGTGGTGCAGGGAGGGGGTGTGGCCTGATGTGACAAGTGTGCAAACGCGCCCTGTGGTGCGTTTTAAGTTGGGGGATTGAGTCCCCTTGAATCCTGAGGGTCCCTGGTGGTCAACTAGCCCACCAGGTACCTCCAGTAAGCGCCAGGGAGCTGCGTTGCAGAGAGGTGGTCCAAGGCTACACCCCCTTTTTACACAACTCTGCAACGCAGCTCTGTGGCGCTTACTGGAGGTAGCTGGTGGGCTACTTGGCCCCCAGGGACCCTCAGGACTCAAGAGGACTTAATCCCCCAATTTACAACGCACCAGGGGGTGCGTTTGCACAGTGGTGCAGGGAGGGGGTGTGGCCAGCCATCTTGTGGCTTGGTAGAAGGGAGTCGCTAGAAAAAAGAGAAACAAAGGTATAAAACAAGAGAAGGGGGCAGGGTAGAAACACCCTGACCCCCTAGGCCTGCTCAGGGGGTCCCAGAAGGACCCCCAGGGCCCAAAAAAGATTTTTTTTTTGTGTAATTTCGGTTAGTTTGCACAGTGGTGCAGGGAGGGGGCGGGGCCTGACATAGCAAGTATGCAAGTGCACCCCCTGGCACATTGTAAATTGGGGGATTAAGTCCCCTTCAATCCTGAGGGTCCCTGGGGGCGAACTAGCCCACCAGGTACCTCCAGTATGCGCCAGGGAGCTGCGTTGCAGAGAGGTGTTGAGAGGCCACGCCGCTTTTTACACCTCTCTGCAACTCAGGTCTGTGGCGCTTACTGGAGGTAGCTGGTGGGCTAGTTGGCCCCCAGGGACCCTTAGGACTAAAGGGGATGTAATCCCCAAATTTACAACGCTCCAGGGGGCGCGTTTGCACAGTGGTGCAGGGAGGGGGTGTGGCCTGATGTGACAAGTGTGCAAACGCGCCCTGAGGTGCGTTTTAAGTTGGGGGATTGAGTCCCCTTGAATTCTGAGGGTCCCTGGTGGTCAACTAGCCCACTAGGTACCTCCAGTAAGCGCCAGGGAGCTGCGTTGCAGAGAGGTGGTCCAAGGCCATGCCCCCTTTTTACACAACTCTGCAACGCAGCTCTGTGGCGCTTACTGGAGGTAGCTGGTGGGCTACTTGGCCCCCAGGGACCCTCAGGATTCAAGTGGACTTAATCCCCCAATTTACAACGCACCAGGGGGTGCGTTTGCACAGTGGTGCAGGGAGGGGGTGTGGCCAGCCATCTTGTGGCTTGGTAGAAGCAAATCGCTAGAAAATAGAGAAACAAAGGTATAAAACAAGAGAAGGGGGCAGGGTAGAAACACCCTGACCCCCTAGGCCTGCTCAGGGGGTCCCAGAAGGACCCCCAGGGCCCAAAAAAGATTTTAAAAAATTTGTTGTAATTTCGGCAAGTTTGCACAGTGATGCAGGGAGGGGGCGGGGCCTGACATAGCAAGTGAGCAAACGCACCCCCTGGCACATTGTAAATTGGGGGATTAAGTCCCCTTCAATCCTGAGGGTCCCTGGGGGTGAACTAGCCCACCAGGTACCTCCAGTATGCGCCAGGGAGCTGCGTTGCAGAGAGGTGATGAGAGGCCACGCCCCTTTTTACACCTCTGCAACGCAGGTCTGTGGCGCTTACTGGAGGTAGCTGGTGGGCTAGTTGGCCCCCAGGGACCCTCAGGACTCAAGGGGATGTAATCCCCCAATTTACAACGCTCCAGGGGGCGCGTTTGCACAGTGGTGCAGGGAGAGGGCGTGGGGTGATGTGACAAGTGTGCAAACGCGCCCTGTGGTGCATTTTAAGTTGGGGGGATTGAGTCCCCTTGAATCCTGAAGGGTCCCTGGGGGTCAACTAGCCCACCAGGTACCTCCAATAAGCGCCAGGGAGCTGCGTTGCAGAGAGGTGGTCCAAGGCCATGCCCCCTTTTTACACCACTCTGCAACGCAGCTCTGTGGCGCTTACTGGAGGTAGCTGGTGGGCTACTTGGCCCCCAGGGACCCTCAGGACTCAAGAGGACTTAATCCCCCAATTTACAACGGACCAGGGGGTGCGTTTGCACAGTGGTGCAGGGAGGGGGCGTGGCCAGCCATCTTGTGGCTCGATAGAAGCGAGTCGCTAGAAAACAGAGAAACAAAGGTATAAAACAAGAGAAGGGGGCAGGGTAGAAACACCCTGACCCCCTAGGCCAGCTCAGGAGGTCCCAGAAAGACCCCCAGGGCCCAAAAAAGATTTATTTTTTATTTTTTATTTCAGCAAGTTTGCACAGTGGTGCAGGGAGGGGGCGGGGCCTGACATAGCAAGTGTGCAAACGCACCCCCTGGCACATTGTAAATTGGGGATTAAGTCCCCTTCAATCCTGAGGGTCCCTGGGGGTGAACTAGCCCACCAGGTACCTCCAGTATGCGCCAGGGAGCTGCGTTGCAGAGAGGTGTTGAGAGGCCACGCCCTTTTACACCTCTCTGCAATGCAGGTCTGTGCGCTTACTGGAGGTAGCTGGTGGGCTAGTTGGCCCCCAGGGACCCTCAGGACTCAAGGGATGTAATCCCCCAATTTACAACGCTCCAGGGGGCGCGTTTGCACAGTGGTGCAGGGAGGGGGCGTGGCCTGATGTGACAAGTATGCAAACGTGCCCTGTGGCGCGTTTTAAGTTGGGGGATTGAGTCCCCTTGAATCCTGAGGGTCCCTGGGGGTCAACTAGCCCACCAGGTACCTCCAGTAAGCACCAGGGAGCTGCGTTGCAGAGAGGTGGTCCAAGGCCACGCCCCGTTTTACACAACTCTGCAACGCAGCTCTGTGGCGCTTACTAGAGGTAGCTGGTGGGCTACTTGGCCCCCAAGGACCCTCAGGACTCAAGAGGACTTAATCCCCCAATTTACAACGCACCAGAGGGTGCGTTTGCACAGTGGTGCAGGGAGGGGGTGTGGCCAGCCATCTTGTGGCTCGGTAGAAGCGAGTCGCTAGAAAACAGAGAAACAAAGGTATAAAACAAGAGAAGGGGGCAGGGTAGAAACACCCTGACCCCTTAGGCCTGCTCAGGGGGTCCCAGAAGGACCCCCAGGGCCCCCAATTTTTTTTTTTTTTTTTTTAATAATTTCGGCAAGTTTGCACAGTGGTGCAGGGAGGGGGCGGGGCCTGACATATCAAGTGTGCAAACGCACCCCCTGGCACATTGTAAATTGGGGGATTAAGTCCCCTTCGATCCTGAGGGTCCCTGGGGGTGAACTAGCCCACCAGGTACCTACAGTATGCGCCAGGGAGCTGCGTTGCAGAGAGGTGTTGAGAGGCCACGCCCTTTTTACACCTCTCTGCAATGCAGGTCTGTGGCGCTTACTGGAGGTAGCTGGTGGGCTGAGTTGGCCCCAGGGACCCTCAGGACTCAAGGGATGTAATCCCCAATTTCAGTGTTCCAGGGGCGCGTTTGCACAGTGGTGCCGGGAGGGGGCGTGGCCTGATGTGACAAGTATGCAAACGCGCCCTGTGGCGCGTTTTAAGTTGGGGATTGAGTCCCTTGAATCCTGAGGGTCCCTGGGGTCAACTAGCCCACCAGGTACCTCCAGTAAGCACCAGGAGCTGCGTTGCAGAGAGGTGGTCCAAGGCCACGCCCCCTTTTACACCACTCTGCAACGCAGCTCTGTGGCGCTTACTGGAGGTAGCTGGTGGGCTAGTTGGCCCCCAGGGACCCTCAGGACTCAAGGGGATGTAATCCCCCAATTTACAACGCTCCAGGGGGCACGTTTGCACAGTGGTGCAGGGAGGGGGCGTGGCCTGATGTTATAAGTGTGCATACGCGCCCTGTGGCACGTTTTAAGTTGGGGGATTGAGTCCCCTTGAATCCTGAAGGGTCCCTGGGGGTCAACTACCCCACCAGGTACCTCCAGTAAGCACCAGGGAGCTGCGTTGCAGAGAGGTGTTCCAAGGCCACGCACCCTTTTTACACCACTCTGCAACGCAGCTCTGTGGCGCTTACTGGAGGTAGCTGGTGGGCTACTTGGCCCCCAGGGACCCTCAGGACTCAAGAGGACTTAATCCCCCAATTTACAACGCACCAGGGGGTGCATTTGCACAGTGGTGCAGGGAGGGGGCGTGGCCAGCCATCTTGTGGCTCGATAGAAGTGAGTCGCTAGAAAACAGAGAAACAAAGGTATAAAACAAGAGAAGGGGGCAGGGTAGAAACACCCTGACCCCCTAGGCCAGCTCAGGGGGTCCCAGAAAGACCACCAGGGCCCAAAAAAGATTTATTTATTTTTTTAATTTCAGCAAGTTTGCACAGTGGTGCAGGGAGGGGGCGGGGCCTGACATAGCAAGTGTGCAAACGCACCCCCTGGCACATTGTAAATTGGGGGATTAAGTTCCCTTCAATCCTGAGGGTCCCTGGGGGTGAACTAGCCCACCAGGTACCTCCAGTATGCGCCAGGGAGCTGCGTTGCAGAGAGGTGTTGAGAGGCCACGCCCCTTTTTACACCTCTCTGCAATGCAGGTCTGTGGCGCTTACTGGAGGTAGCTGGTGGGCTAGTTGGCCCCCAGGGACCCTCAGGACTCAAGGGGATGTAATCCCCCAATTTACAATGCTCCAGGGGGCGCGTTTGCACAGTGGTGCAGGGAGGGGGCGTGGCCTGATGTGACAAGTATGCAAACGCGCCCTGTGGCACGTTTTAAGTTGGGGGATTGAGTCCCCTTGAATCCTGAGGGTCCCTGGGGGACAACTAGCCCACCAGGTACCTCCAGTAAGCACCAGGGAGCTGCGTTGCAGAGAGGTGGTCCAAGGCCACGCCCCCTTTTTACACCACTCTGCAACGCAGCTCTGTGGCGCTTACTGGAGGTAGCTGGTGGGCTACATGGCCCCCAGGGACCCTCAGGACTCAAGAGGACTTAATCCCCCAATTTACAACGCACCAGAGGGTGCGTTTGCACAGTGGTGCAGGGAGGGGGCGTGGCCAGCCATCTTGTGGCTCGGTAGAAGCGAGTCGCTAGAAAACAGAGAAACAAAGGTATAAAACAAGAGAAGGGGGCAGGGTAGAAACACCCTGACCCCTTAGGCCTGCTCAGGGGGTCCCAGAAGTACCCCCAGGGCCCCAATTTGTTTTTTTTTAATATATAATTTCGGCAAGTTTGCACAGTGGTGCAGGGAGTGGGCAGGGCCTGACATAGCAAGTGTGCAAACGCACCGCCTGGCATATTGTAAATTGGGGGATTAAGGCCCCTTCAATCCTGAAGGTCCCTGGGGGCGAACTAGCCCACCAGGTGCCTCCAGTATGCGCCAGGGAGCTGCGTTGCAGAGAGGTGTTGAGAGGCCATGCCCCTTTTTACAACTCTCTGCAACGCAGGTCTATGGCGCTTACTGGAGGTAGCTGGTGGGCTAGTTGGCCCCCAGGGACCCTCAGGACTCAAGGGGATGTAATGTAATCCCCCAATTTACAACGCTCCAGGGGGCACGTTTGCACAGTGGTGCAGGGAGGGGGCGTGGCCTGATGTTATAAGTGTGCAAACGCGCCCTGTGGCACGTTTTAAGTTGGGGGATTGAGTCCCCTTGAATCCTGAAGGGTCCATGGGGGTCAACTACCCCACCAGGTACCTCCAGTAAGCACCAGGGAGATGCGTTGCAGAGAGGTGTTCCAAGGCCACGCACCCTTTTTACACCACTCTGCAACGCAGCTCTGTGGCGCTTACTGGAGGTAGCTGGTGGGCTACTTGGCCCCCAGGGACCCTCAGGACTCAAGAGGACTTAATCCCTGAATTTACAACGCACCAGGGGGTGCGTTTGCACAGTGGTGCAGGGAGGGGGCCTGGCCAGCCATCTTGTGGCTCAGTAGAAGCGAGTCGCTAGAAAACAGAGAAACAAAGGTATAAAACAATAGAAGGGGGCAGGGTAGAAACACCCTGACCCCCTAGGCCTACTCAGGAAGTCCCAGAAGGACCCACAGGGCCCAAAAAAGATTTTTTTTTAAAAATAATTTCGGTAAGTTTGCACAGTGGTGCAGGGAGGGGGCGGGGCCTGACATAGCAAGTGTGCAAACGCACCCCCTGGCACATTGTAAATTGGGGGATTAAGTCCCCTTCAATCCTGAGGGTCCCTGGGGGCAAACTAGCCCACCAGGTACCTCCAGTATGCGCCAGGGAGCTGCGTTGCAGAGAGGTGTTGAGAGGCCACGCCCCTTTTTACACCTCTCTGCAATGCAGGTCTGTGGCGCTTACTGGAGGTAGCTGGTGGGCTATTTGGCCCCTAGGGACCCTCAGGACTCAAGGGGATGTAATCCCCCAATTTACAACACTCCAGGGGCGCGTTTGCACAGTGGTGCAGGGAGGGGGCGTGGCCTGATGTGACAAGTGTGCAAACGCGCCCTGTGGCGCGTTTTAAGTTGGGGGATTGAGTCCCCTTGAATCCTGAGGGTCCCTGGGGGTCAGCTAGCCCACCAGATACCTCCAGTAAGCGCCATGAAGCTGCATTGCAGAGAGGTGGTCCAAGGCCACGCCCCCCTTTTTACACCACTCTGCATCGCAGCTCTGTGGCACTTACTGGAGGTACCTGGTGGGCTAGTTGGCCCCCAGGGACCATCAGGACTCAAGGGGAATTAATCACCCAACTTAAAACGCACCAGGGGGCGTGTTTGCACAGTGGTGAAGGGAGGGGGTGGGGCCTTACATAGCAAGTGTGCAAACGAACCCCCTGGCACATTGTAAAATTGGGGGATTAAGTCCCCTTCACTCCTGAGGGTCCCTGGGGGCGAACTAACCCACCAGGTACTTCCAGTATGCGCCAGGGAGCAGCGTTGCAGAGAGGTGTTGAGAGGCCACGCCCCTTTTTACACCTCTCTGCAACGCAGCTCTGTGGCACTTACTGGAGGTAGCTGGTGGGCTAGTTGGCCCCGAGGAACCCTCAGGACTCAAGGGGATTTAATCCCCCAATTTACAACGCTCCATGGGGCGCGTTTGCACAGTGGTGCAGGGAGGGGGCGTGGCCTGATGTGACAAGTGTGCAAACGCGCCCTGTGGCACGTTTTAAGTTGGGGGATTAAGTCCCCTTGAATCCTGAAGGCCCTGGGGGCCAACTAGCCCACCAGGTACCTCCAGTATGCGCCAGGGAGCTGCGTTGCAGAGAGGTGTTCAGAGGCCACGCCCCTTTTTACACCTCTCTGCAACGCAGCTCTGTGGCGCTTACTAGAGGTACCTGGTGGGCTAGTTGGACGCCACGGACCATCAGGACTCAAGGGGAATTAATCCCCCAACTTAAAACGCTCCAGGGGGCGTGATTGCACAGTGGTGAAGGGAGGGCGTGGGGCCTGACATAGCAAGTGTGCAAAACACCCCCTGGCACATTGTAAATTGGGGGATTAAGTCCCCTTCACTCCTGAGGGTCCCTGGAGGCGAACTAGCCCACCAGGTACTTCCAGTATGTGCCAGGGAGCTGCGTTGCAGAGAGGTGTTGAGAGGCCACGCTCCTTTTTACACCTCTCTGCAACGTAGCTCTGTGGCGCTTACTGGAGGTAGCTGGTGGGCTAGTTGGCCCCCAGGGACCCTAAGGACTCAAGGGGATTTAATCCACCAATTTACAACGCTCCAGGGGGCGCGTTTGCACAGTGGTGCAGGGAGGGGGCGTGGCCTGATGTGACAAGTGTGCAAGTGTGTGGCGCGTTTTAAGTTGGGGAATTAAGTTCCCTTGAATCCTGAGGGTCCCTGGGGGCCAACTAGCCCACCAGGTACCTCCAATAAGCGCCAGGGAGCTGTGTTGCAGAGAGGTGGTCCAAGGCCATGCCACCTTTTTACACCACTCTGCAACGCAGCTCTGTGGCACTTACTGGAGGTAGCTGGTGGGCTAGTTGGCCCCCAGGGACCCTCAGGACTCAAGGAGACTTAATCCCCCAATTTACAATGCACCAGGGGGTGCATTTGCACAGTGGTGCAGGGAGGGGGCGTGGCCTGATGTGACATGTACTTATGCAATCAGTCCGCCAAAACCCAAGCACTTATAAATTCACCATGCACTCTCCTTGGAGCACTCTAATCATCCAGTCACTACCCATGCACTCATGCAATGACCCAGGCACTAACTCATGGCAAATACAGAGGAGGTCATGCTAATCACAGGGGTACCCCAACGCATAGTGTTCCCTAGTGTATGTAGGTGTTTTCACTGTATTCTAAGTGTCTTTTAGCATAGCACTGGCTCCGGTCCTGGTTAGTCAGAGTCAGTTACCACCAGTACCCGTCAGTAAAAAGTTGGGGGCACAGGAGGACTATCTGCTCCTCTGTTGGTTCTCTCTGCACATCTCTTGCTTCTTCCTGCACTTTTGTTCGTCTTTCTGAACTTCTGTTTACTCTTTCAGCATTTGTCTTGCTTCTTTCTGCGCTTTTCTTCCTCTTTCTTCACATGTCCTACCTTTGTAGGCATAGTTAGAAATTAGCATTTAAAAACCTTTGAAATTCACTGAAAAAACCATAGGTTTCAGGGACGTTATGGTTACAAATTAGCATTTAAAAAACCTTTGAAATTCACTGAAAAAACCATAGGTTTCAGGGACTTTATAGTTACAAATTAGCATTTCAAAAACCTTTGAAATTCACTGAAAAAACCATAGGTTTCAGGGACGTTATAGTTAGTTGGACATTTCACTCATACAAAACCATAGAAATTCCGCCGTTACAGTTAGTTGAGCTAACTATAACTCGCGCTTCCGCAATGCACTGCTGATGACGTCACATATTACATCATTCATGACATGGTCAGTGACATCACTGATGACATCACTGATGACATCTCAAATGACATCACTGATTACATCACTGATGACATCATCCACGTGAAAATGTGATGCACCTCCTCATACCTTAATAAAACCTTTGATACACCCACTCTAAAATACAGACTACCATTTTCGAAACAATAGAGACACCAATACCAGTTACTACGTATGCACTCACTGATTCATAGGTCTACACACACATCCACTCATTCACCCATACAGTCACTCATACATGCAGTGACTCATCAATACAACACTATTAGAGGCACTCATACACCTATACAAACACTCACACACCGCCACTCATCCAGAGTTACTCAAACACCTAGTCAGTCATGCAAAGAATCAATCACACTTCTATTTACTCACCTATACAGTTATACACACACAACCTCACTTATTCATACAGATACTAACATATACTTACTCTCTTATAGAATCACTGATACAAGTACACACTGATCCATACAGCCACTCTCACAATCACTGGCTCTCATGTGTAGTCATTTATATACTCCAACTCTCACATGCACTGTGTTTTACATATGTAGTTACTTGGACATGTAGCACTGAGATATCCATTCACTCACCAACACACCCATACACACACTCACCCACCCATACAGCTGTTTCCACATGCACTCTTGAACCCATACACCCAGTGAATCAACCACTCACATCTATGCACAGAGTCACACACCTCCCATCCACCCACACACACACTCAGGCACCCATACAAATACTCACGCAACCAATCAATAACCCATATAGACACTCTTGTAGCTACTCACCAACCAATGCAGCAGCTTACACAGCAATAGGAAGACTGATATAACATTCACACAGTTTAGTCACTAACCCACGCATTCAGTAAGACACATTTAATCACTCACTTATACAGTCAGTCACGCACCTACTAAATCCTCCATCCAGACACTTATACACCCACTCATTCTTCAATACAACTTGGCCAATATATATATAAAACATATTTAAACTTTACAGAAACACACAGTCACTGGATGATGTCATCAGTGATGTCATCAGTGATGTCATTTGAGATGTCATCAGTGATGTCATCAGTGATGTCACTGACCATGTCATGAATGATGTAATATGTGACGTCATCAGCAGTGCATTGCGGGGGCACGAGTTATAGTTAGCTCAACTAACTATAACGGCGGAGTTTCTATGGTTTTGTATGAGTGAAATGTCCAACTAACTATAACGTCCCTGAAACCTATGGTTTTTTCAGTGAATATATATATATATATATACATATACACACACACATATATATATATACACATACACATATATATATACATATATATGTATATATATATATACACATATATATATGTGTGTTACTCTACTTCTACTGTAGAATAAATAAATAAATAAATAATGAATAAATAAATAAAAAATAAACCCTTCAACTCTCTCCAATTTGCTGATCTATGTTTCATCCAATACCTCTTCATTATATCCTCTACCTCCACTCTCTAACTTATCCCAAACCTCAGTGTACCACTATGGTCTCCCTAATAAACCTTCTAGACTCTTCCCTCCTCAGCCCTCATTTGACTCATCTAAAACCTCATTGCACCACTAAGATCTTCCTAATAACTCTTTCTGGACTCTTCACTCCTCTATCCCTCTTTTGACTCATCCCAAACCTCATTTTACTACTATGATTTCCACAATAACTTTCTAGACTCTTTCCTCCTCTAACCTTCCTTTGACTCATTCCAAACCTCGTTTTACTACAATGATCTCCCTAAAACCCTTTTTAAACTCTTCCCTCCTCTATCCCTCCTTTGACTCATCACACGCTCGCACTGTTGCTGTCGTATGATGGCTATGTGGACTCTCCAATCATCATATCAACTATCTCCTCTGAGCCGGATAGAGAACCTAGTGTTAACATTAGATCCATTAATACGGATAACCTACTTCAGGTCACCACGTCTCACCTAGTAGGGGCAACTACTAACTCTCATATTAATTCGATGCTTCTCAACTGCAGATCAGCAGTGAAACACACAGCGGATATCTCTGAACTCATCATCTCACAAGAATTGGACCTCCTGATCCTTACTGAAATTTGGCTCAATGACTCTTCCTCCCCAATGCTCGACATCTTAATACCTCCTGATTATGACATAATCAGATGCGACAGACCTGTCAAATCCAAGGGGGGTGATGGGGGTATTGCCTGTATCCATCGTTCCAGCCTCATGTTGAAGCTGACTCAAAATGCTCTGATGTGTTCCTGTGAGCACTTAGACACTGAGATCTGAAACAAGGGCAAGATGGTTTGTGTGCTTTACACGATTTATCATCCCCCTGGGGATAACCTGCGCTTCATAGAGCAAATGATGGAGTCCATCTCCGCTTGGTCGGTCTTTCACACTAACCATATCTTCCTCGGTGACTTCAACCTTCACTGGAATGACACAAATGATCCATTAGTTTGCTCCTTTAAGGCTTTCCTCTCTGGCCTCAACTTCATCCAGGCCTGAAATGGACCCACCCACAACAAGGGCGCAACCCTTGAGCTTATCATAGCCAGAGACCACATCATTCAACTTGATGACATTGTACCCTGTGATTGGTCGGATCATCACCAAATCTCCTTTCACATTTTGGAAAAGGTCTTGCTCAGACAAGGTCAACTGCTTAAAAACAAACAGCTGGCTATCTGAAAGACATCAACATCTCTAATCTATCCAACATGAGCAAGAATCTGCTGGAACCTCCCCCTAACATGAACAATGTGGACGAGTTGACGGATCATTACATCAACTCTATGTCAAGTATTCTCGACTCTGCTGCTCCGAAGCAACTCTATAGGATTCCTATCAAACAATCCAAACCCTGGTTCAATGGCTCCCTTAATGAGGAATGTCGCAAGCGTAGGCTCTCGGAGAGACGATGGAGAAATGCTCCCTCCACGACTAGTCTCAATCAGTTAAGGAGGTTGAGAAGCTCTTACAACAAACACATTCGCAGTGCTAAAACAGATCATTTCAGGGCTCAGCATGACAGTGCTATAAACCGACCCAAGAAACTGTTTGAAATCATCAAACAATAAGCTAACCACTCTACTAATCTTATCCCGGCACTCAAGACTCCCGGCCCCAGTGAGGAGGACTTCTCAGCGCACTTTTCATAAAAGTCTAGGATTACTGAACGGGAGCTACAACGTGCCGCTCCTAACTTGCGGTCTATGAGTGCCCTTGCTTCGGCAGTACCTACGGCAGTGTGTGCTCCTTTCTACCCCACGGTGTACACTCCCAAAAACAATGCCTCTTGGAATTCCTTCCTGCTCTCGGATGGGGAGGAGCTGTTACATTCTTTGGCATCTCTTAAACCCTCCAACCATTTCAGTGATCCACTTCCCGCTAAACTTCTCGAAGATCTCAACTCGGCCATTCTCCCTCTCTGGACCTGGATCATTCAACAATCTCTCTTGCAGGGGAGGATTCCTGACTGCCTTAAGATGGGGCAAGTCACGCCCATCCCCAAGAAGCCTAATGCTGACTTAGCGGATCCCAACAATTTCCGTCCGATCACCAGCATCATGTCTTTAGATAAATTGTTCGAGAAATGCATTCACACACAGCTTTGCAACCACATCGAGAAATTTCAGCTCCTTGACCTCCACTTTAGAGCGGGGCACAGTACTGAAACAGCTCTAACTCACATTGTTGATGACGCCTTGAGATCCCTTGACCAAGATGTTCCTTGTCTTCTGATCCTTCTTGACTTGTCCTCTGCATTTGACACTATCAAACATGATAACTTGATTGCTCTTCTTCAACATAGGATGGGGTTATCTGGCACTGTCTTAAATTGGTTCGCCTCTTTCCTACATAACCGTACCCAAAGAATCAAAGTCAACCAATCACTTGCTGCTAGTACCCTGGTCACTATTGGGGTGCCTCAAGGGTCTGCACTCTCGCCCATGATCTTCAACTTCTTCATGGAACCTCTAACTGTTATTCTGAACTGCGCTAGTATTCAATACCATATGTACGCAGATGACACTCAACTTTATTTGAAGATTTTGGGGCAGATTTACAAGCCCCTTGCGCCACTTTTGCGTCACTTTTAACATGGGAAAAGTGATGCAAAAGTGGCGCAAGGGGCTTGTAAATCTGCCCCTTTGTCTCCAGATGACATACAAACTCTTATTGGTGCGCTTAAAAAAACTCAACAATGGCTAACACATAATCATCTGTTACTAAATACCCTCAAAACAGAATTTCTCCTGATTACCCCCCGTAACCACTCGTCACCTATGCAAAACTGGATCAAACAACTTTCAGCACTCAGCTGCACCCCTCATATTGTGACTCTGCTAGTTCTTTAGGCGTCACCCTGGACAAATACCTAAATATGCAAGTGCACATCAGTGCCACCATTAGGAGTGCCAATCATCAGCTCAACACTCTTAGAAAAATCAAGCCTTTCTTACCTCCTGAGGACATCCAGTCAGCAGTCCAATCCCTAGTTATCTCACGATTGGAATATGGTTTGGTGACCCTAGCTGAGCTTCCTAAGGCTAGGTTAGCTCCACAAAAAGCTACTCTAAACGCCTCTGCCAGACTCATCACGGGATCCAGAAAGCATGATCATATCACACCTGACTTAATTCAACTTAACTGGCTTTCCATTGAAGCAAGGATCCGCTACAAGATAGCCTGTCGGACGCATAAAGCCATTCACTACAACACCCACGTTTACCTGCAAAAAAACTTGAGATCTCCGGCTCTAGTTGGAACTTAAGAAGCTCTAATACTCTACTACTGAAACCTCCTAAATTCAACTAAAAAAGAACTTACAACCGTGCCTACTCCGGGCTTGCTCCAAGAATTTGGAATGCCCTTCCGCCGGAGATGAGATCCAACCCCTCGACTGCTTCATTTAAAAAACATGTCAAATGGCTACTCCTGAATGAACTTCATCAGCAATAGCCCTGATGCCATTTGCAAGTTACTTCCTTCTCCTGCTTGACAATCGTTTTACATTGTGTTTCAAAATGTATTTTGTTGTCCTTTTGACATACTGCTCTTCTAGAACTTCACTGCGCCTACTAGTAGGCCTGTTACCTGTTGATCACTTGTTATTTTGTCTACCCCTTGCACCCCCATGTACTTTTTATGTTTCAGGTACTTCTTATGTTTCCTTATTGGACTGTACTCATGCTGTTACCTCATGCCAACGCTTGTTACTTTGTACAGCGCTCTGATACCCGTTTGGGTCTTTTTCGCGCTCTATAAAACTTTTCAAATAAATAATAATAAATCCAAAACCTCCTTTTACTACTATGATCTCTTGGATAACACTTTCAAGACTGTTCCTTCCTCTGTCCCTCCTTTATCCTATTCAATCCAACTAACAGGCTCACATGTCCACCGCTCAAATTAACAACTTAGATTTCCCCTTTACTAATCCATCACTAATTCACTTTGGGTTCCAGAGTAGCAGGTTACTTGCCGAAAAGTGCTACAATGCCTCATCAGGGGTAATAAGCACTACATAAATACAATTACAATTAATCTTATTCGGCTGTGCTTGAGTTTCTATGTTTTCCTTCTCCTGAAGAAATTATGAGAGGTTGAGCTGTACAAGATTGTGCTGACTAAGCCATTGCTCTAAGAGACAGATGTGCAAAATGTATTGTGGTCTCATGTGCGAAACATTTTCGTGCTTTGCAACCGCATTAAAAGTGTTTCCCCATGTAACAAACCCATTTTAGGAATGCAGAAAGTTTTACTGACTCCTAAAATGGGTCTGCAACTGGATACTGGATCACAGTTTGGAAGTGGTGTGCTGTGGGCGTCCCTTCAAAATTGCTATCCATATCTAACAATGGTTTGTGACTAATAGCGGTTGCAAAGCATCGTAAAGTTACCGACCTAGAAGTTTGGATGGTTACTGATTCGCAAAAGGTAAGTGGTCCCCTTTGCACCCCTTCTCCTTTGTGTGTTGGGGTAAAAGTTTGAAAGGCAGTAGGCAGTGGCCCACTGGACTTTAAAAGAAAAAACAACCATGTTTCCTTTGGGGAAATCGGGCTGCATTAAAAATAAATCCGTTTACTCTATATAAAAGCAATTGGATTTATAGTGGTCTGGCAGGCCTCCATCGTTGTGATTGTGACCAATTGGAGAAAGTCACAATTTGCTACCAACCAAATTACAAGTCGAATTGCTACTACCCTGATACCTTATTTGGTGAACCGATTTATAAGTAGATAGGTTGGTTTGCAAAATATAATTCTGGTCGTAAATTACAAGCAGAACAATAATACATCCGTCCCCGGATATATAATTGCAACATTATCAGATAGCAAGCCGATTCCTGGATAGAAGGGACACTAACATTGTGAGAGAACTACAGAATCAGCTGATTAAAAACCCTTGTGTTGTTGTTCCTCCAGAAGTGACAAGAACTCATCACATTTTAAAGAAATTCTAGACCCTGGTACAGTCACTTAATACTCCTAGATTAGACATGGCCCCAAGCTATAGAACCGGAAACAATAACAACGAGGCAGACGTGTTTTTAAAAAAAACTGTTTTTCTGCGCTGCCCAGACAGTCATTTGAAAGAATTATGACAGATGGCTAATTCCCCCATTGTGGTGCAATTACAAAAGTTGTAATTTTAGCATCCAGTGAATCCGCGCAAGTAATATTATGTTCTTAGGCACCTAGAGCAAGTAAAGATAACGTCAGATGACATGACGAATAGAGTTCTTAAAGGCAGAGCTCATGCGCTTCTTTGCATTCTTATGAAACTAAATATGGGGACGAGCACCAGATGTCTCGAAGAGAGACACCGTGAGGGCCGACTCACCAACAAACAAAAGGCCAGCAAGGCTGTACTATTGTAAAAGTTTCAGGATGGCAGCTCATGTAAGTATCCCCTGACAGAGGCACTTAGGGTCAGACACGCTGAGAAGAACCCTAGGGGTGAGGCTGTTTGGAAGCATGTCTGGATTGTGGGACATTGCAGACTGACAGGATGGAGACGGCCATTACAATAAAGCAGCTGAGAGTTCTCGACTGCCTTACTTTGCATTTTAGGGTGAAGAGAGTTTTAATTAGTTGTTCCGTTGGGAAAAAAAAACGTTTCCGGAAACTCAGTTTCATGGGTTAGTTGTGTCGCCCATAGAGAGGAGCGGTGTTATCTCTCTAGAATTAACATTCAGAATGTTGAAACATAACATGAGTTGTCTCCAGGCTACAGACATGTCCATGTATAGTACAGCTGTGTTCCCTAAACTGTGGGTCGGTGGGAAGACGCGAAAGTCCAGGCAATAAATAAAGATGCCTTTAACTTCTGTATTTATCTTGTCACATTTGCTGCGCTTCAAAGGCAGAGGTCAAATGTCAGCCTATGTCTTCTGCTGCTTATTATTTTAACATGAGGACTGTATTTTACAAACTCCTCTCACTTTGCAGTCAGAGAAAAAAACGTACAGTGAATTTTGTGACAACCTTGCTGGGGTGAATGAAGTGTGAAAGGAAAGAATGTAGGATGTCTTTTTTTGGTGACACACAACACAATGCAAATACCTGTAAATGAACTGTACGCATTCAGCAGATAGGAAAGCAACAAAGTGAAGCACATTTTTTCTGTAATTCTGAAGGGTGATTTAAACAGACTTTAATAGGATCAGGACAAATCAAGACACTTTACTTGGTAATGCAAATATAATAAATATTCACTGAAACCCATTGCCACACCATATTATTTGTGTGCAATATAGCTTTATTAGAAAAACTGTAAGCCTGTATAGATTTATTGATCATTTCAATAGAAAATTGCGGTTTCTAAATGACAGTGCACTACAACACGATGCTTTAGTTACCTACAAAAATCACCTACCTCATGTTCATTAAAGCTAGGTGGGCGTGAAAGTTTGTTTTACTAAAAAGTGGGTTGTGGTTATATAAAATTTGAGAAGCACTGCAGTAGAGAATTCATAGGCTCAAAGCCCTATGCACAAAGGTTTTTTTCCCTTATAAATTTAATTAGTTTAAATCATAGGCGTAACACAAGAATACTAAGCGAAATCATAGGAGGCTGCCCAGAGATGGCTCCCACCCATTACAAATGCTCATCTGTTAGCATTCAATTAATCAATCAATCAGTTTGTTATAGCGCACTACTCACCCGTGAGGGTCTCAAGGCGCTGGGTGGAGGCGGGGGGTGCAGGTTCCAGTACATCAAGGAGGGGGTCTGTCGAAGAGCCAGGTCTTGAGGTTTCTCGCGAAGACGGGGAGCGAAGTTGTCTGCCTGAGGTGGAGCGGAAGGGTGTTCCAGGCTCTGGACGCGAGGAAGGAGAAGGAGCGGCCTCCCGATCTGGTCTTTCTGGTGCGGGGGGACCACGGCGTAGGAGAGCTGGGCTGATCGTAGGGTCCTTTGGGGTGCGTGGAATTTGAGTCGGCTGTTTAGGTATGCTGGTCCGGTGTCGTGGAGTGCCTTGTGTGCGTGGGTGAGAATCTTGAAGGTGATTCTAGCCTCGATGGGGAGCCAGTGGAGTGCTCGCAGGTGCTGGGAGATGTAGCAGTGTCTTGGCAGGTTGAGGACCAGTCTTGCGGCGGCGTTCTGGATGTTTTATAGCTTGCGGGGGAGGTTTTTGTTTATTCCGGCATAGAGTGCGTTGCCATAGACTAGTCTGCTGGTGACGAGGGCGTGAGTGACGGTCTTTCTGTGCTCTAGGGGGATCCATTTGAAGATCTTACGTAGGAGGCGGAGGGTGTGGAAGCAGGAGGATGCGACGGAGTTGATCTGGCGGTATATTTTGAGCTTGGCGTCCTGGATGATTCCAAGGTTGCGTGCGTGGTCCGTGGGGGTGGGTGGGCTTCCGAGGGCGGGGGGCCACCAGGTGTCGTTCCAGGCATCGGGGTTTGGGCCCAAGATGAGTACTTCTGTTTTGTCGGTGTTGAGTTGTAGGCAGCTGCTTTTCATCCATTTGGCGATGGCTTCCATGCCTTCTTGAAAGTTGTGTCTGGCGGCGTTGGGTTCGTTGGATAAGGAGAGAATGAGTTGGGTGTCGTCTGCGTATGACACAATGTTGAGTCCGTAGGTTCTGACAATGGGGGCGAGCGGAGCCATGTAGACGTTGAAGAGCGTGGGGCTGAGGGAGGACCCCTAGGGGACTCGGCAGGTGGTAGGTGTAGGGTCCGAGAGGAAGGGGGGAGTCTGACCTGCTGCGTTCTGCCGGAGAGGAAGGAGTGGATCCAGTCGAGGGCCTTGTCACGGATCCCTGCATCGTGGAGTCTGCATATTAGGGTGCGGTGAGAGACTGTGTCGAACGACGCTGAGAGGTCGAGGAGGATGAGGGCTACTGTTTCTCCTTTGTCCAGTAGGGAGCGGATGTCATCTGTTGTGGCGAGGAGGGTGGTTTCTGTGCTGTGGTTTTTTCTGAAGCTGGATTGGAAGGAGTCAAGGATGTTGTGCTCTTCGATGAAGGTGGCGAGTTGGCTGTTGATGGCTTTCTCATTGACTTTCGCTGGGAACGGGAGCAGGGAGATGGGTCTGTAGTTCTTGAGGTCGGTGGGGTCCGCCGAGGGCTTCTTCAGGAGTGGGTTGATCTCGGCGTGTTTCCAGTCGTTGGGGAACGAGGCGTTCGTCAGGGAGCGGTTGATGGTGTGGCGGAGCATGGGTGCGATGGTGACGGCGGCTCTGTTGAAGATGTGGTGGGGTCAGGGGTCCGTGGGGGCCCCGGAGTGGATTGACTTCATCGTCTTCAGTGTGTCTTCGGTGGTGAGGGCTGTCCAGTTGTTAATCATTGGCTTCAGGGTGTCAGGGGTGGCTGGTGAGGGTTCAGTGTGTTGGTTGTCTTCGTCGAAGTTGTCATAAATGTTTTTGATTTTGAGGTGGAAGAAGGTGCTGAGTTTGTCGCAGAGGTCTTGTGAGGGAAGGATGTCAGTAGACTCGCTGGTGGGTTGGGCAAACTCATTGATGATGCTGAAGAGTTCTTTGCTGTTGTGCGCGTGTGTGGAGATTCTGTCTTCAATTGCCTTTTTCCTAGTTTTTCTGATGAGTTGGTGGTGGGCGTTGGTGGCGGCTCTGAAGTCGTTGTGGGCCTCTGTGGATTTTGGAGTTCCTCCAGGCCTTTTCGAGGAGGCGGCACGTGCGTCTGGACTCTTGAAGTTCTGTGGTAAACCATCTGGCTTTTTTGGATTGAGTGTTGTTTTTCTTGAGGGGGGCTATGGTGTTGGCGCTGTCGGAGATCCATCTGTGTAGAGTTCGGGCTGCAGTGTTGGGGTCGTCGTCTTCCGCGATGGTTGGGGTGGATTTGCTGAGTGAGGAGGTGAGCTGGTCATCAGTGATTTTGGTCCAGTTTCTTCGTGGGAGCTGGTACTGATGTCTGTGGATGGTGGGTGTTCTGAAGGTGAAATGGACGCATCGGTGGTCTGTCCACGGGAGTTCGGTGGTGTGGCTGAAAGTGATGGAGTTTCCTGTTGTGAAGAGGGGGCCGAGGGTGTGGCCTGCTGAGGGCGTGGGTTCGGTCACGATCTGGCGGAGTCCAATGTTGTGGAGGTTGTCCAGGAGAGATGTGGTGTTGGAGTCCCTTTGGTTGTTGAGGTGGAAGTTGAGGGCTCCCAGCAGGGTGTAGTTGGTGGATGCGATGGCATGCGGGGAGATAGTGTCCGTGATGGAGTTGGCAAATGGTCCGCGGGGTCCAGGTGGTCGGTAGATGAGGGTTCCTCGGAGGGTGGTGGTAGGGCTGGCCAGTATCTTGAAGTGAAGGTGTTCCATCAGGTCTGTGGGCTCGTCAGGGAGTGTGCTCAGGCGGAGGGTGGATTTGTGGACAATGGCGATTCCTCCTCCCGGGTGGGTGGGGCGGCCCTTCCTGGAGATCTTGTATCCTTGGGGAATGGCAATGGCGATGTCCGGTCCCGAGGTGGTGTTGGTCCAGGTTTCGGTGAGGAATGCTACGTCCGGGGCGGTGCTGTCGAGGAGGTCCCAGATTTCAGTGGCGTGTTTGTGGAGTGATCTGACGTTGAGGAGGATGCATTGCAGGGTCTTCGGCTCGGGAGTGTTCTTGCGGTCGGGTTGTGCTGGGTCCGTGTTTCTGGCGGTGCTGCAGGTGTGCCGGCAGCGGTGACAGCTGAAGGGTCCGTGGGTGTCGGCTGGTGATGCTAGCTTGCAGTTGTTGTTGCGGCCTGGGTTGAGTGCGTGGAGTGTCGCCGGGTCGTAGCGTTGGCGCCGCGGAGGTCCAGGGTTCCTGGCCCTGGTCATGGTCGGGTCGTGGACGGGAGCAGACGGGCTTGCCTTTGGCGCGCCCGCTGCGCAGCGGCCGCCATTAAGTAGGGGTCGGGGAGGGCTGGACAGCTGGGAGGCGGGAACGGGGAGGGGAGCTGGATTGGGCCGGTCGCGCTGGTGGTGCTGGGGGGCGGGGCCGCGGGGGCAGCAGCGGTGGGAAAACGGGCGGGAAAAAACAGGAATGAGTGGAATAAGGCAGAAAAGAGCAGAAATGCAGAAGAGTGCAGAAAAGAAGTTAAAATGAGGGTAAAAACGAGTGAAAACGAGTGAAAAGCGGAGCGAGGAAAAGGAGACAGAGGTCCACTGGACCACCAGGGATGAGGCGCAGGTAAACCTGCGGGTGGAGGAGGGCCTCGAACAACAACACTCGAAAGTGCAGGGGCTCGAGGGAGGCCGCATCTAATGCTGGAGCTGCGAGGGTGGGAGAGCAATTTCACTGACAATGAGTCCTTTGTCAAGATCCATTGGCTTTTAATGAAATCAGGGTTCTGGTCTGTCACAATTAACGGGGCCCTCTACTGCCATGTCAAGGGCCCCTGTGCAGGTATTAGTCCCTTGTTGTGGAGTGGTTGCAAGAACCTGTGCGATTCCTCTGATTTGAATGGATTTGTAAGCTAAGGGAACCTGAAACATATGCAAGTCAATGTGTTCAGGGTTTGGACTGGCCTATTGGGCAAGCAGGCAATGATGGCAGATCAGTGTACGGGTCAGTTTGTGGGCTATTTATGGGCCTGTTATATAGACTGCTGGGCCGGCTCTTACCATTGTTTCCCCTGATATTAAAGCAACATTGCATTCAGCAAGCTCAAATCCGTGCAATCTTCCATACCTTGTAAAAACACTTATACAGCATGTGCTTACAAATTCAATACTGCCCTAATTTGGCAACATGGGCCACTTTTTTACCTATCTATTTCACTAATGGGTGCCACATTCATTTTGGTGTCCGGGCCTATTTTTTGTCCCATTCTGACTCTGAGCATGTTCATCATGAATTATCACCTACATCCTGAGGGGCTTATTTACAAGCCCCTTGCGCCACATTTGCGTCATTTTTAACATGGGAAAAGTGACGTACGGGTGGCGCAAGGGGCTTGTAAATATGCCCCTGAGTGCTGTAGATTTTACCTTACATTACTGTCATTTACTGGTATCTGTACAGGGCAAACCTGCCACTTGTGTGGTATAGTCCTAGTGCGAAATACAGGTCACCTCTCAATTGTTTATTCTCTGCCACCGAAGGAAGGCATGAGACGTGAACTGCTGTTTTCTGTGTTTGTTTATCTTCTCCAGCCTCTTTACGTTCATGTTTTTCCTATTTAACTTGCAGAAGGCCTTAGGGTGGGTTTCAGGAAAGAGGACTGGTTGGCATCATCTGCATGCATTCAATTGGTAGGTGGCAGCAGCTGAGGAACATAGTTGGAAAGAGGCCCTCCTATACTCCCATCCAGACCAACTCTTCCCTAGAAGGATCCTAGCAGGGCACTCCCAGCCTGCAGTGGCAGCTCCTCCGCTAAGGCGGAGGAGCGTCGACCACACTGCTCCGCAGCAAAAAACATAAAATGATAATAACTTGCGTTATTATCATTTTAAGTTTCCTTCTGCTGCGGCAGTTTACTGGGCGGGGCAGGCGGGGCTGCTCCGAGGACAGAAGAGCAGGGGAGGAGTGGTTTGCCCACTCCCAAGTGCCCTCTCGGGCCGCCCAAAACAGTAATGCGCAGTTCCCGTATTCTGCATGCAGGCTGCATTACAGCCTGCATGGAGAACATGCCCAGGCCCCTATTCCCTGGCTAAGCGCCGATCCACAGCGCTGAGACCAATCACAACGCTGCATTGCAGTGTTGTGATTGGTTATCGGGAACCTTGGAGCCGGGTGCTTCCTGCTGGTTCCTGTATCCTGCTGGAACCAGAGTCAGGAGAAGAGGCCAGAGGAGAGGTTGCAGCCGGCCGGCCGTCACAGGTAAGTGTGTTTTTTAAAGAAAAATCTCAACCCCTGAACCCCTTGCCCCCGCCCACCACCCTAGCCCGGTATCAGGTGCTAGCGCCAGCCTGGTTAGTGTCTCGCTGCCTTTTTAACTTCAGCAGAATGGTGAAGGCCCAACACCTTCATATCTGCCATTGTGACTTTATTCTGCAGGAACAGAATCCCTTTTCATTTATTTATTTTTATAAGGGTGCGTACCATCCAAAGAAATATCAAAAAGCTTCACACATTAATGTTAAATTATAATAGTTCTGTCTGTGATATGCTATCTAATAGTCCCCTTTAAAGGTGCTGTGGTGCAGTGAGTTTCATGTTTTTAAATGAAACCAAGTAGGCTCGAGGCTTTCTTCAGAAAATATAAGGTGAATACAAGAATTTGCATGATAAGCAAGGTAGATAATGTAATGTGAATTGTATAAATAGGTACCAAAATAAGGTATCTAAAAAAATCTATACCAACTTTGTCTAGATATATGAGGCGGTATGAATGATACACAAAAAAAGATAGCCCTGCGTGCAAAAAAGCAGGCCAGCCACCAAGAAGAAATGCCTACTAACACATTCTAGGACTCAGTGGGCGATAGGCCCCCTTATCCCTCCAGCAGGGAGGGTGGGGGTTCCAGAGGGTTGGGGAGCGTGGGGAGGTCAGGGTGATGGGATGTCGGTGGTGGTGCATAACATAAAAGATGGGTGATTAATATACGAGGAGTGGAAAGAAGTTGAAGAAATACGAATAGTTGTAGTTGTAAAGTTAGTGTCTGTAAATGAAAATGGAATAAACAGTTATATATGAAACAGAATATGGTTATGCAACTATTAGAAAATACTAAAGTAGAATTTGTTTTACTGCAGGAGACCAACTTAATGGAGGTAAATTGGGATGTGCTGACAAAATATTCATAAGTAAGCACGACACTCTAACGCTACGGAGGCAGTAAGTGGGATGGTCATCATAATATCAAAGGGAACTGCCCAGGTTATTGAACAAGAGCAATGAGATAAACAGGGTAGATGGTTGCAGCACTCATTAGGAAAGGGTGAGACTACAACAACTGTTGACGATGCAGGGGTTAGCTGATTATCCAACCCCATTGATAGTTGGAGGTGGCTTCAATATTACCCTAAACAACAGATCTGTTCTCAGTATCCTCATTCTTACACCGTAGCTTGTTCAATACACCACCCTTCTCTATTTGTTAAGTTTTAGGTGTATCGTCCACCAAATCTAGGGGCATATTAGCAAGACCCACGTTAAAATTATCGCCGTTTTAGCGGCAGGAAACTGCCGCTAAAACGGCGATAATGGGCTTGCTAATTTGCGTTATGGAATTCAATAGAAGCCCAGGTTAGATGTCCTGCACATCTAACCTGGGCTTCTATTGGCATTCTATAACGCATATTAGCAAGCTCATTATCGCCGTTTTAGCGGCAGTTTCCTGCCGCTAAAACGGCGATAATTTTAACGTGGGTCTTGCTAATATGCCCCCTACTCTTTTTCTACAAGATGACTGGAGAAAACCTCTAGCTTTGTGTCTACTTCTCCCAGCTTCTATAGGATCTGGAAAACTTACATGCTTGCTTTTCTCTTGGATTTTGGTGGACCTCTGTGCATTGTGTAAGATCTGTCGCAGAATGGCAAGTATTTTTTTTTTGTATCAGCAGGTCCTTCTGTTTCCTAACATTATGCCATGCCCTTTGTCCTGGTGGCAAGGGGAAAGAAAAGATAGTGTTGTACTTTTAGAGCCTTCTTCAATTTCTGTACTCAGCTCAGAACTTTAAAACCTGAAAACATCTTCCTTGATGAGGTCTAGTTTCTTCACAGATGGCAGATTTAATTACTTTATTTGATCTGAGCCTCGAATTACCTTGTTGCTGTTATATACAACGTCTTTATTTTGGTTTCTACATAATTCTCAGGCAAGGTCAAAAGCTGAAATTTATTGAAGATGTGCGCCTGGATATGTTTGATATTGTTGAGAACTTCAGCTGCCATTCAATACAGCTTTTGCCTTTCCAAGCTTGCCTGTTATTTGAATTCTGAGATTGGGTGCTAATGCTTCACCTTTTGGCTCATCTTGGTTTAGAGCTCTCCCCTGAGATTGAAGTGTATTGTGGCATGAATTGTGCGAGGGCAATAGCGGGGGCTTCGTCTTTATTCAGTACTTAATTTGTAAATAATCAAGTGCGAGGGCCCAACGTATTATACATGGGTCCACTGCAGCTAACACAACCTACGTGCCACATTAAACTGTAGGTTAAAGTCCATTTATTTGAATTTTTTTAGAGATATATTAAATAGCTGCTTAAAAATATATGTAGAGCGCAACCATGTGGTGGTTTCTTGTAAATACATGCTGGTGTTTACAAGGAAATGCCGGTGCCTTGCACCGGCTAACACCGGCACAAATTAAGCACTGATTGTACTTCTCCATGAGGCTGTACAAGGTTAACAAATATGTAAGTGTTTTAATACTTCTACGATAGGCAATTATCCTGTTTTGTCAGGATGGCTTATAACCCTGAGGAGCTTTCCTCTGGTTCAAGGGCATGTAGTGTCAGTGCTTTAAAATGTTGAAAATTCTCCCCAGGTCATGCATCCTGTGACCTGGGATACATATGCTTAATTTATAAACGTTAATGAGGGGGAGCTGCTGTGCCTCCTAAAGCCCCCACATCACTTTTTGAAATATGTTGGTGGTGCCCCCGTCCATTTCTGGGCACCAAAAAATCCAGGAAATATGCAAACTAGCATTACAAGGCATTATGGGGTTCTCCTAGCCTGGAATCTGATGAATATTTCAGTAGTGGCTCCTGCCACTTCCTTTTTCAATGTTGTCTCGTTGTTTTTGTAGTGCTTCGGGTGCCCAGCCCCACCCAGGGTACCCACAGTGGTGCGAGTTATTGGGGACCACACGGGGGAGCCCCCCGAGGTCCCCTCAGCACCAGCTGACTCTCTGCACACAGCTCCCATGCTGCATGGGAGCCAGCACATTCTGTACTGCTCCTGCCATGCAGGAACACTCTTTTCTGGCTCCCGCGGCGGGGAGCAATTTTGCCTTGCTTCTCCCAGCAGCAATCCTGGTGCTGGACGCACCTGCCCAGAGTGGTCTCCGGGAACTTGTGGCCCCGGGGGCCAATGGAGTCTTGCACTGGAGCGCTTTCGGTTGCTCCTTTGCCCAGCCCCTGGGGAGACTGGAGGCCTCGAAAACAGTTTGAAATGAGGAGGTGGCCCCACGTTCGGCCACACCACCAAAGCAATAATTCAAGTAAAGATGCGCTGAACCCCACAGGTGTGGTCCTCATGGGAGAATTGAAGCTGCGTATTGCAATGCGCTCATTTTTCCTTGCAGGGGGTCAAAGCTTTCGAGGTGAATAACTCTGGTCCTGATGGGCCAAGTTCATCAATCTCGGGGCCATTCGACTCCTGCTGGTGAGCGCTAGCCACCAGGAGTATTTGCAGCAGGCCTCCATAGGGTGCACATTGCGGGGGTGGTTTTATTGGCTCCCATTGCCATTCTCCTCTTCTGCTTTGCCCTCCACAGACTCCAGGACCAGAACCTTGCAGCAGTTCTCCGCTTTTACTGGTTACTGTCAATAAATCAGATGCCTGTTTCTAATCAACTATTCATGTGCACTATTTCAGTAAGACTCTATGTACCATGTATACCCTTCTACACTAGGTAAACAATCCACTTTCAGACATGGAACCAATCCTGGATATAAGCTCATGTTACAGTAATTTTGAAAGATTCTATTGTTAGAATCAACCATTCATGTGGACAACACCAGCAAGACTCCATGTATCAGGATACCCTTCTGCACAAGACAAACAATGCTCCTCGAAATATGGAGCCAACCCTATATACATATCATATCAAATTGACTATTACCAATCTTTTTCCCTGCATAATCGCCCTCAGCATTTTGTCAAAATTCTATCTTTCTTCTAAGTGCATCTTTTTAACTTTTATGCATACAACTTTTTCTGTGCACACGTGGTGATACTGGTGATAGGGGCTCTATTCTTCTCCTTTTCTTAAAATGAAAAACTTTTCTTAATCTTTTTTGTATATGGAACTATGAAGCACGCTCCTTCTCTAAAAACATAAGCAAAAGCTTCACTCCCAGGCAATGTTCCCTCTAATTTTTTTCCTCCGTGTGCGGCAGAGTAAGGTCTCTGTGCGCTGCAGCCAAGGCTATGTGCGCCAAGAACCCGACCGCACATGTAGACCAGGGCTTTAAGTGGGATGAAAAAACTAGGGGGTCTCTCAAAGGGGCGTGACCGATGCAATTAAGGGCATGGCTTAAAAGCAATTAAGCTAAAAATCTGTATTTAGCATAGTGTGCCACCTGACTGATATTTTGCTTCTTCTGTCATTGCATCCAGATATATAATACAAGTAACATTACACCTACAAGAAGCCAGGACTATTGGCTTTGTCAATGGTTGTTTGTTGCATAAAGTTGTATATAATATTTTAAAATGCTTCCGCTCTTGTGGTAGAGGTTGTGGCTTAATGCTCGAGCTGCTGACTTAGGAGATGGGTTTTGAGTCTCGGGTCAGATTAGCATCCTGTGATTCTCAGCAAATCAATTAATCACCCCATGCATACAAAAATAAATAAATAAATCATCATTTAAATCGCTCCAATACTTTTGGGTTGAGTTCGCACTATATAAAACTTGCTGCATTTCTTTTCTAAATGTGGGGCTGTTGGTTTGCCTTTTGAAAGAATTTATGTTAAATGCAGCCCTTGACGTATGCTGTGATCAGGGGAGCAACTAGACCTGAACTTTGGCGGGCTAACACTCCCAGCCAGGGCTGGCCCTGCACTGGTCGCACATTGTGCAACAGTCTTTTTTGGCACCCCTCCCCCATTTCCTCCTCCTCCATGAATTCCCTCACTACCACTCACCGACAATGCACCTCATCTCTCTATAGCACCTTTCTGACAAACATTTCATTTTTTAATAGCGCTGCTCCTAGTTTACTCACACTCAGTTCTGTGATCTGCATGGTACACGTTCTTTGTAGCAGGCACATTAACCCTCTGCGCTGTGTGGATGGCAGACGTGCCCATGTGAGTGCACGGTGAGCGATGCGACAGTGTAAGAGTAGGGTAAGAGGAGTGACTGCAGGGTGAGTGAGGTGACCATATGAATTTGGGTGAGGATGTAAGTGCAGAGTGGGACGAATGAATGCATGGTTAGTGATGAGCTTGTTTGAGTGCGATTGCAGATTGAGCAGTGAGGGGGACAGGTGAGTGAAGTATCACAAGAGTGCAGGGTGAGTAGTGTGCTCGTGTGACTGCAGGGTGAGGTACAGGGTGAACAGCACAAGTGTATTGTGAGTGCAGAGTGATCACTGTGAGTGCAGGGTGAGCGGGTGAATGGTGTGAGTGCATGGTGATCAGTGTGAGTGCATTGTGATCACTGTGAGTGCAGGGTGAGCGGGAAAGTGAAGGGCGAGAATGAGGAGTGAGTTGTCTGAATGCAGGGTGCATTCCCAGACACAGACAGTATATGACCTGAAGGTGTGTGTATGTGGTGCAAGACTGTAGGAGAAGGTGAGTGAAAAAGTGTGAGAGAACGTTTGTCAGTGTCTATACATTCAATGGAAATATAGCAATGGCACATTGTGTACTGTACAAAAGCTGAACAAAAATACCCAGGGCCCCTGGAATTCTGCAGCAGAGGAAAGCACCAAATTATGCAGCAGTGTTGGCTAAATTATGGAACACGAATAGGCAAATTATGTGGGATAATACAGCACATGCTTTCATAGTGTTACTTCATTCTTTTATAATTTTTTTATACACGGTAATCCTGTCTGCACAAATATTTCACCTCCTTAGGACCGGTTTAGAAACCAAATACAGACATAAGCAACTGAAAGATGCCCAGCCAACCTTTGCGAAGGGCCTTCCATGCACGCAAACATATGTCTAAACTTTTTTTAGTCACTTTTGATCTTTTGATTTGTTTAAGCTAGAAACTATTTTTATTTGGTTTAAATCTACAGATTTCTGTTTCAGATGATGGATTATGTGGCAAATCCATCATTATGCAAATATAAAGCATAATTCCAGTGGCCCTGGTAATACCTTATACTTGTGATTCTGCAATGGGCCATGTGCTTAGGAACAAGCAGACCTTCTAGTCTGTGATGACGTAATATATCACAACATGGTTTCCCATTAAAAGAATGAAAGAGTATGGGAAAATATGTATGCTACCCTGAAAACTATTGTAAGAGCTATTCCTTCTGCTGCAAATGGTGGTGGGTTATGTAACGCAGGGACTACTGGACAAGGCTGAAAAACAGGTAGGCTTTAGCGCTGCTGGCGCCCAGTGTGACAATCGTTTTGTCAGCCCCCAACTGACGACCTTCTCCATGAATTCCCTTATTACCATCCTCCAACAGTACCCTTTACATCTCCAAAGCTTCTCTCTGGCATACATTTATTTTTTTATAGGTCTACTCATTGTTCACTCACACTCAGTTCTGTGATCATGGTACATATCAGTCACACGTTCTTTGCAGAAGGCACATGAAGCAGGAGCATTAATCACTGTCATTATCTTGACATTTTTAATGTTGCCTCAAGACTGATGGCCACCCAAGGAAACTAGCAGCATCTGCTTTCAAACTCAAAAGTTATTGTAAAAACACAGTGACCCCACCCCACACACCTCACAAGGTCAGTGCCAGGTGCGAATGCACTAACGTCCCAAAGCTGGCCCTGATTGAACACACACACAGCAACGGCATTAATCCATCCTGTGTTATGTGAAACAAAGAAAACATTAAAAAAGCAGTCGTGAGCTTTTGAATAACAGCACTATTCACCAACGTCTTCGTGCTGGTCAGAACATGGAACCGGCTACCAGTCCGATCGGAAAACATAACAATTTAATTTTTTTATTTTTAGCAGCATCGACTAGAGAGAGGCATTTGTACAACACACTTTCAAAAATTTAAGTGAAAAGCAGCCCCGATCCTACATTGTGAACAGGCACGCAACGCCCATAGGGCTGAAAGGGCTTCAGCCTCCCCCCTTTCCCCCCCCACCCATCGTGTGTGTCAGCCCGGGCTGAGACAGCTTCCCGGGCACACACAGACAGTTCTTGAGCTGCCAGCCGCACCCGAGTACTTCACAGGTCTTTAAAAGGCCATTCACGTGTTAATGAGGCTTTGTTGTTTTTCACCCCTTCTTAGAGCCCCTGCATCTCCACTCTGCCTATTGCTGGAAGAATTAGCCCCCCCGAAATTTTTATCAGCCCCTCCCCCCTCCCCGAAATTTGGCTCTAGTTGCGCCTCTGAATGTGAACATGGACTTACAAATCTCATTGTTTCCTGTAACATGCCCGAACGCCCGCATGTTACAATCAGTGCAGACTCACTGAAATGTCAGGTAAATATTTCTTGTGAACCAGGGCACCACTGACAAGTAAAGCGAAAACGGCATGTATAACTGCCGCCTACTCCGGGCTGTGTTAAGGCATTCCACAGGCCCATGGCAAGAGTAACCTGAAAGTCGTGCCTGTGCCGTAATACCACTGCGCTTCAAAGTTAAGAAAAGACCACACCTTTCACGGCGCTCAAATTTAAAGACCGTGCCTGGTGCACGTTAATCAACTACATTCGCGCTTTGCAAGAGTCTGTGCGCGCTGGTGAAATGCACTGTGCGCGTGAGCACGTGCGCGCAGGTTACAGGGAACAATGCTCCCAGGTCTCCACTACTAGGTATTTAAAATTAGGTTTTCAGGTGGGCATTATTCTTAATCTGAGATAAGGTAGTTACAAATGATTAAATTTACCTCTTTTATTATATTTGCAGAGAACCCCAGGTTTTCACCCTCGTGAATGCCTGACTGGTAATTATTGGTCCTGATGAAGGTGGCAACGATCCACCGAAACGTGCGTTGACCTATACTAAGGGAGCTTGATGTGCAATAAAGCACCAGTGGATAACAAGATTGACTTAGTACAACCACTGAATTGAACAGTAAAAGGATATGATCAAGAGCTCCCCGGTTAAACACACTTCGCTTTGTGTATGAATGTCTGGTATGGTTGGTATATGTGTTTGGTTGTGGAGTATGAATGATGGATGTTAGTTCTTGGGGTTTGCATATATCACATTTAACATGTTTTACAAATTGTTTTATTGCTTTATCTTTATAAGCTTGGGTCAATCCATATATGTTGATGCTGCTGTTATCACATATGACTATTCTGTTGATTGTCTGTAAAAAATATGAATTCATGTTTTTTACTTGAAATTGCTGATCATAAATTTGTCTTTGTAAAATGAAAAATCAGTATGATGAATACATAAAAAAGAAAATAAATATTTTGATATTTTTATAAATATAGAGATTGTCTGAGCTGTTTATGACATGATATGCCTGCCTTTTTGAGTCTTATATAGACTGTTTATCAAATAACTATTGGTCAGACAAGAGTGGTTTTTCAGACAATAGTTTTTTCCCCCCTTACTCTTGGACCTTTAAAGCATTTCTAGGGGGTACCTTCTCCTTTTGCAGATTCACATTGGCAAAGACACCTAGTCGGATGCCTAAAAACTGTAGGGCTTATATATGGCATTTTTGCATAAGGCAGCGCAGCAAGGCACCTTACTGCGCTGCCCTACTCCAAAGTGAAAGGGCACGAATGCACTGTATTTTAGCAATATGGTGCATTCCTGTCCTTTCTCCCTGTGCTGACACCGTTTCGGCAGCCTAGCGCTAACATAGGCACCATTGCACTATGGTGGATGCAAGGGTTGTTTTTATGCAGGAAGGAGCGCCTTCCTGCACAAAAACAATTGTAAGAGGCATTTTCCTCTTTCTATGTGTGCTACAGAATGCAGCACACATAGAAAGATGATAAAATGAGTAAACATATTTCTCCTTGTTACGCCTCACCTTGGGAGACATACAGATTTGGCACTTCCCCAGATTTACATGACTTTGTAAACCTGGGGCAGCATCAAATGTCATGGGTGTTGCGTGGGAAAACCCACAGCAACGCCCACGGAATGCCTCCCGGGTGCAGAGTAATGTTTTGAAGCAATTTGTGCTGTGCTGCTTTACTCATGATTTATGAAGCCACTCAAAACCACACAGGATGGCTTTGCGTGGCATCGTAATCAAAATGAGAGCTGTGCGTCTCGCATGTACCACTTTACGTGGTGCAAAAGAGACACATGGTTCTTATAAATTAGCCCCTGAATGTGGGACAGGAAATCAAATCTCTCTTACCCTCTGAATACTATATGTTGGTAATCCAGGCTTGTGTTGTCAATATAGTGGCAATGCACAACTATTTGGCCTACACAAATCCTCTATTGTGGCTCTAAATTTACTCTCAAGTTAGCATTCTACCTGGTCACATCTCGTCCAAATGTCCTTTGATTTTTCTGCATTGGCTAACCATAGATGCTTGTATTACATTTGGTATTGCTTTTTTACCTGTAAACCTGGTGCTTCTCGGTTTGACCCTTGGTGTCCGCTACACTGTGAATGGTAGGAAACCTCCATTGGTTCCCCCCAGATGGAGTTTCAAAGGAGTAACTCAATTTTTTCCAGTTTAATATACTTTTCAATTATCCTTATACTTTACCATGCTGCACCATGTACACTATATAGGAAAAATTTAATAAATGTATTAAACATGAAAAATATGAATTATTCTATGTTGAATATTAATGTAAATGTAACTAATGCTTATTTTAAATGTAAAAAGAAATGCTATAGCACTAATAACTTAATTTTGAATTAAATATTTAATTAATGCGAATATGTTAAATTGAATTAAAATTATTTTTGCTAAAGTTTAAATTAAAAAATAAATTTCCACACACACTAAAAAAAGATTGTATTTATTTTGAAAATATTAAATTAAAATTATTTTTCTGGTTAGATTATAAAAAATAATTCACACCTAAAGTAAATGAAATATATTTGTATTAGGCATTACAAATTATTAAAAGTGATGTATAAAATTAATAAAAAGTATTTTAGTTATAGTTTAGGAAATGTATTGTTACATAAATTTTTAATTGCTAAAAAGGTTATTATTAGGTTCCTTTTCGGCTGTAGTAACTATGAAGTGCAGTTTGTGAATAGCAACGGACTTATTCATTTATTGGTGAGTTGACGTCCCTCCCTAAACCCCTACCTGCTACTCCCTGTCCCTCGCTATCTCCCTCCTTACTCCTCTCTTATCCCCTCCCCTTTATTCATAAGTATTATTTTCCAGCTATTCTCCTCTGTCCCTCCCACATTTAGTACTAAAAGGTATACCTACGTCTATGGAGACTTTGCTGTTGGGCAAAGATATCCATGCATTAAAAGATAGGAGAGGCAGAGGTGTAAACGCTGCATGTAGGTTTGTGAATAGCATTTTGTAGTATGTTGTAGTGCTAGTATAGTACCTGAAAATGCACTACAAAATGCAGTTCGTGAATAACCCTCATAGTTTCCTCGGTGCACTCAAGCTAACAGCTTCCTGGATGACAAGGCCCCCTCCATGTTTAGTTTATAGCTGTAAAGTTAACAAAACGTCATCACCAGTATAATCCTTTGTGAACTTAGGAACTTGTTGTTATGATAAAAACTTTGTCAACTTTACTTGTCCACCATCCTTTCAAGTTATTTTCTTTTCATATGTGCACCATGTAAAAGCAATACTGCACTCCTGGGCCCTCAATAAAAAACTGCCCATTCAGCTAGGGTTGCCACCAAGCAGTCCAAGCTGTAGAAATGTTTTTCAAACGAATTTTAAAGCAAACATAGGCAGAATTGCCATATTAACAAGCATTGGCAAACGCCAATAGGTCTCGGCAACCTGAGAGCTATTGGCGTTGTAAATGTTATTGTCTTTTGGCCATGTGTTATGGAGTGGCATAACCTATTGGCTTTGCTTGCAAAAAAACATTAAGAGGAATATCTAAAGCAGGCACAAAATGTGGAACTGAAGCCGGGAGGATAGGGAGATGATATGGTGCCCTTTCGGGAAAGGATGTGACGTAAGGGCCAGAGCTGGCGACTATGCAGCTGGGAAACAGGGTTCGAGTTTAGGTGTCGGTCTAACATCCTTGATTTTGGGCAAATCACTTAATCTCGCTGTGCCTACAAAAATTAATGTGTCCCTGTGTAAAGTAACAGGTGCTACTGTCAAGTGCTCCAATACCTTCAAGTTGTGTTGGCGTTATATAAAACTACACAAAAAAGTAACTAGTGCTAATGTAGTGCACTCCACTGTTGGCGCTATATAAAACTGCACAAAAAAACCCAGAAAGAATCACAGTGTTAGGATGGTTTACAGTAGTGAACATGAGTAAATACACTGCATCAGCAACCACATTAAAAGTACTAGTTTTGCCATGGACACTGACGGGCAGGCAGACCTTGATGACATCAAGACTCAGCCTGCCTTCTTTGAATAGAATTCAAGCTAAGCAACAATGGCGCATGGAAACACTTCGCCAGTGAATGCGGAAAAAGTAAAAAAGTGTCCAGACGGGAGAAATTTGAAGAAATAGAGTCCCACCCTATGAAATGAGAAGCAACAAGGTGAGATAAAAACAGTGTAATCATTTCACCCAGGAGCAACGTGGCTATGTAATTGCAGGAGAAGACACAGGTACTTTAGAAGCTCTGACATACCCTGTGATAACGCATACCTGATTCACTTGAGGTCTGGTTGACCAGCTATAAACACCATCGCCGAACCACCACATATGGTGTAAAAACACACACAAACCTAGTACCCACACGTGTGGAAAATACATAGACTATATGTGCGTCAAGTAATAGCAGCCGTTCACACTTGCTCCAATTCACTTGTCAGCTATACACTAACAGGGCATTAAAAGCAGAACACCACCACTCACTAGAACAAAATAGACTAAAATCGGGCTTTAAAGCAGTGACGGGCCGGAGGAGGGGGTAATTTGTGGATGGGGCAAGCACCGGGAGGTGCGAGGGAGCAAGCGGAGACGGGAGGAAGGAGGTGGGGGAAACAGAAAGCAGAAACAAAGGGAAAAGCATTAACAGGGGAGGGATGATCTTTGGACGGGGCAAGCACTAGGAGGTGCGAGGGAGAAAGCAACGACAGAAGGAAGGAGGTGGGGAAAACGAAATGCAGCAACGATGGGAAAAGCAGTGACAAGGGAGGGGGTGGTCTGTCGAAGGGGCATGAGGGCAGGTGGGAGAAGATGGAGCTGCTAATAGCATGAGCACTGTGCAGAGTGCTGAAAAAGAAAGAAGAAAATAGATCCTAAAATGGTCACAAAAGCGGAGTAGTGGATGTTTACAAGTACTTGGTCCATGCTCTGGAGAGAGGGCTAAACACAAGAAGGGGCATGGCCATGCATGCCAGGGACAAATGGTGACAAAGAATATGAAAATATCAAAAGAGGAATGGATCACTTGTACCTGAGTAACCAGGGTTCAATGTACTTGCCGTCTTTATTCAGTTTGGAATGGAGGCAATTAAAAACAGTGTTGTGCGTGGGAAGACAAATTATTTGTCTAACGCACTGAATTGTCCATGTGAACGGTCGACATGACATGTTTCAGCCCCATAAATAAACGGGCACCGAAAGGAGAGTGAGCACAAGTCGCACTGTGCATTCAAGCCAGCAGGTCAATACGCCCGCTGGCACCCCGAGGAAGTCCGTAACTAAGGACTCAAAGGTACTTTATGACCTTTATCTAATTAGGTGAGCCAAGGTCGCACTCACCCATGCTGTGACAACTCGCAACCTCCACATTTCAAGGTCCTGAAGAAGGCCCCCCGACCTGTGAGGGCAATTTATGGGGCTGAAACATGTCAACCGTTCACATGGACAATTCAGTGCGTTAGACGAATAATTTGTCTTCCCACGCACAACACTGTTTTTAATTGCCTCCATTCCGAACTGAATAAAGGTACAGTTCAGGTAATGCGAGGTTTTCCTTTTTAACTCACCTCACTTGAGCACTTCCACATTTTCATCACTGATCACTACTGTAATAACCAGTGGTTTTTCCTCCTGGTGGAGGAAAGCATACGAGAAAAGAAACCCAATGATGATGCTGCCACGTTTTTAACAAGGCGGAGAACCAAGATTTACCGCCTCACGGCCTGTGTACGTGAATGAGGGTTTTTATTGAAAGACGGCATGTACATTGAACCCTGGTTACTCAGGTACAAGTGATCCATTCCTCTTTTGATATTTTTGTATTACGACAAGGAAGCTGAATGGATCACAGCTCCTTCTTCCTCCCCCTTTTTGATTAAATATGACAAAGAATATGAGACAGACGATGGAGCGAGCACATGGGAAGCCTGTGGACAGGTTGAAGCCCACAGATTACATACAACATGTCTCATAGAGACAGCGCATGCACTGTCTAGCCGAGACTTGAAAATGTATTGTGACAAGACAATCACGTCTTATATAAGACCTACTTGTAACCCCTGTCAGGTTTTGGAAAGAAAACCAAAGGTCTTGAAGAAAGTGTAGGAGCGGCAACCATTTTATATGCAAATGTACACCTCAAACATCACAAAGTACTACATTAGGGCACTCTAGGCAGTTGAGTTATGGAACCACTACAAAAGTCCACGAGTGAGACCCAAATTACAATGAATAGTCTCACAAACCACTTTTTGCTAGCCAAGAGAAAACTCCCAAATAGAAAATGTTTATTTTGTTCCAAGTTCTGAGGGTTTTTGCACCGGAGATTTCAATCTATTGCATACAATGTTGTGTAAAGGAAGATGCAAATGAGATTGGAAATACCACCAGATGAGGAAATGATCCCCATTACCTTGAGTTGGGAGTTTCATGTAATGAGGGCCCAAACATTGATTATCTAAAAGACCTTGCAAGGATTGTAGTTCTTTGAGCCAAATTGAAGAAAATATTATATGCTCTATATTGAGTTTGTGCTTGTTAAAGAAATTTGGTGGGTGATAGTTGTCGGATGCAACATATTCAAAAATAGGAATCATAAAATAATCATTGATGGAGCCGCAGGAGGTGCAAGTTCCAAACCTGTGGTGTCTTTCGCCTAGTGCTTCATCAGAAGGACCTCTTACATGGTTGCCAAAACTAGTGTGCCTAACCTAAATCAAAAGTGGACCCTTGTTCCTCGCACAATGGCCAGTAGATCTCTATATTGGCCACTACCAGCCATAACAAAAATTTGACACATGGTGCAAACGGTTTGATTTTGATACACATGAAAACTCTCATGGCAAATAGTAACCAACAGCTAGGTTATTATCACGTGCTTTAGCGTTTACTGGACCCCAACAAAAATTATCACTTCCATATTGATATATCTCTTGGTACTCCGATTGACCTTGCTGTGTGCCGAGAGGGGTTGGACATAATTGGGTTTCAAGTCATCCAATGAGGACCTTGAATTAGATAACTAGACTACAAGTTTGAAGTCAAACTCATGTCTCAACACAATACTATAGAGATATAGGATTAATACTGCTGGCCCAAATCTCTTGAAGAAATAAAGGCAAGCCAAAATCATACACACTAAAAGTTCAGATAAAGCAATACAAAACAGCAGCATTAGTATTTAATGTCCTATAATCTCTCTTGCATCACTCTTAGTCATTTAGTAAATTTAATTTGAGATTGCTCATTCTCAAATTAAATGAGGAAAATCATGTTAACTGAGTCAATTTAGTTAATATATTTAGTTTATCAATTTTTTGAAAAATAAATGCATCATCAGAAATAAGATTTTTAACAAAGAACGAATCAGTACCCAAAGCTCACAAGTTCAGGAAATGATATAAATTTGCCAGTTCTAGTAGGCTCAGAAGAAAGAGACTACTAAGCGCATGCAGCCTATGCCCAAGTTAGGTAAGGAAAGCCAGGGAGTCTGCAAAACAAGTTCTGCAAATCTTGTCATTCAGTGCAAAATTAGCATGCATGCCTAACAGTGGCCATATGCCACCACCGTCAGCTGCTAAGTGTATGAAAGTCTCTATCCTTCCATGGGCAAGGTAAGGACCGACCACACCGCAATTTGTCAGATCAGGCAATAATATATTCTTAGCGTTTCCGGGGGTGACGCCTCCTGGTGTCACCTCATTTGATCAGACCACTCAGTCTATTGGTCAGTTCATATTGGAATGTGGGTCAGGCGACATAAAGAAGACAAAAAATGCAGAGAAAATAGGTGGAACCATTACGCAGCCCTTAAGTCATCCTGTTATACGAAACGTTAGACAAAGCCCCTTTAGGTAGATCGCATTGTAGAGTTCGAAAGGGCACTTTCCCAGGCAAGTGTCCTGTAGATGGTAACATATTTGTAGCAAAATCTTTATTCAATACATGTGAACTCAAGAGGGAAGAAGAACTTGTTACATACAATTGTTACATCAAGAGATTCTCTCACATTCAGTGTGAGTAGCGAAGCAGAAAACTCCATGAATACAGTTTGGCCTATGTTAACGTAGGCTAATATATCGCAGTGACATATAGAATTACATGTATACATTATAGGAAATCATGAAGAAGTTGAGTTTTTCTACACAGGGGCTGCTCCTCCGCTAAGGCAGAGGAGCGTGGCCCACTGCTCTCTGAGCAGTGAAGAAAGGAAAAATAAAATGATAACAACCAAAGTTATTTTCATTTTATTTTTCCTACTGCCGTGACTCAGTTGTTTCCTGCGGGCAGGGCTGGACTCCGTGATGCCAGAGCACTGCAGGGGGGAGGAGTGTTGGCACTCTCCAAGTGCCCATGACAGTTTTGCCAGCTCTCTCGGGCCGGCCAAACAGTCATGCGTACTTGGCAAGTCCCAACACTCAGGCTGCATTACAGCCTGGGTGGAGAACATGCCCAGGCTCCCAGTCCCTGGCTGAGAGCCGAACCACGGCACTCAGACCAATCACAACGCTACATTGCAGCATTGTGATTGGCTTAGGGGAGCCAGGGAGCCTGGGTGCTTCCTGCTGCAGACTCCAAGAAGAAGATGACAACGGAGGAGAGGCAGCGGCCGGCAGTACTCAGGTAAGTGTTTTTATTTTATCCTTTTCATTTCCTCCACCTTCCACCCACCCTCCTCTTCCTACCACCCCCCTCCAGTAGCAGCCACTACTGTTTGTAAAGTTTTTGATGCACTTAGGAACATTAATATGGTCAAAATTAATTCAGATAGAAATAGGGTAGTACTACGTTATAAGTACCAACATGTATATGCATTTTAAAATTACAGATTTCATTCTCGTTTCACATAATTATTATTAGCACATGTGTAAAGAACATTTTCTGAAAGTTTCGCAATTGCATTTCTTAGCACGAAGCTGTAGCACCTGTTTTTCTTTGTCAATTATGGTGCCCAACTTATCACATACAAATATAAAAATCATAAAATTCAGTATCAAAATCAAGATTAATGATATTATTTCGTACATCTCATTAATTATTCTTACGTTTTATATGAAATGTAAAACGATTAGAAGTAAATTCAATAACGTGAGAATTTCATCACAGACACGTTTTTCTAAACACATGTTAATAAAACAAAATTATTTGTCTTTAGTAAACCACAGCCTATGTTACTTATACATATGATACCATTAAGACTACTCTTTTTCTGCATGCTTTTACGATGCAGTAACTAAAATTCTTTGTTTTCATCATCTTTTCTATAACGTGTAATTTTGCTGCATGTTTATTTGTTTTCCCTCATAAGTGTCATGTTCAGTTTTTACTCGTCTTTAAAGTGTAAATGTAATTTCCTCTCTATCACACGCTATGAAATCTCAAGAGATGTCAGCCCTCGCAGACATATGGCAAGACTAGGAGTAAATAATAAGAGGTGCGGGCTCAAAGAGGCCTGGTAAATCACACACTGGTCTGCAGTGTAGGACCATGAAGGCACTACCCTGCCACCCACTGCCAGTAGGGCATTCAAATTGTGAGGGAACAAGGCAACAAAGATATCAAAACTAAGGCTACAGTGCTCACCCACAGTGTATATTGCACCTGCAGGCAGCCAGTGTACCCATTCCAAAAGAGAGGCAACTGGAAAATTCCTGGCTACATCATGAAAACAACCATCACACACCTAACAAAACAGAAATAACAAATACAAGTAAAAACCTCTGTTTAAAACCACTTTGGGCCCGAATTTGAATCAGGTAGAAATGGTGGCCCTGGGTGAGAAACTGCCCGGCCCAATCACAAAAAGGCTGTTGTTTGTGTACCTGGTTATACTGGTTGCGGAAAAAACAGTCCTCATATTATCAATCAGAAAAGTCAGTTGGTAAAATCATGTGCGGGTCCAGGCATTGGCTGTGGTATAAGCCTAGCCTGTCCCCTGCACATCCCCTCCTACAGAATACAGGGAGCATACAACACACCCCCCAACCGGCCCACAACCTGCCCTGCCCCATAGGCCTTCACCACTTCTGACCCACACCCCTCTCTCCATTTACCAACTGCTCAGAGCAGGTGGTAAACAGGAGCAGAATACTCCCCAGAAACAGTAGTAGTCATTCGGAATTGGACCCCGTAATTCTGGGACCGCATGGTTATTAAATGGTGCATGTTCAATTACCGCCTGAAGTCGTTGATTTTGGACCCAGCAATTTCAGCACCCCTGCATCATGCAAGTCGTATTAGGGACCTATATATCATAAATGATTCACAAGGTGCAATTCTGTAAGTCAACTAAGAATGAAAACCAGTGGGGGGCCTGGGAGCCCTTTTAAGGGGAAACATGAAAGGGGCTGACTTGGTGCAAGATATGGTTCCTTTCACAGAGCTATGACATCATTGTGCTGCAGCTAGTCCATCGATTGCCATGGTAGCATGCAAAACATTGCCGCAGATAGCCCAGCTAGCCTACTACAAAACCCATCTGATCACCCAGATCCAAGAACTGTCCAATGCAAGCAGACCCCAAGGTTTGCTACTGTGCGAACATGTGTGCTCCTGTGCAGATGTGTTTACAGACACATGTCTTACCCTGAGAGACTTGTCCACTTCTGCTCGTCATCGCTGGGAACATAAATGACGTTATCCAGTATTATCTGCAAGGATCACGTCGTTAATTTCCACTGGGCAGCCACCTGGGAGTTGCTTATTATTTTTCCTTACCGTTGTGAAATAGCACATGCTACATACTGCTTTTCCTCTCATTAACACACTCTGAGCCTTTTCAACAAGCGTCCTCGTGCTGTGACAACAATGCATGGCGGCTGGAATTTTATCTGCCACTGCTCTTGAAACTATACAGCCTCCTTTCCCAGCCAGCAGAGGGGACGGGCTGCAATCACAGAACTCGAAGACTAATTTTAAACAATTGAAGTGGGTCAAATCATCCGTTTAATCTGTCTGCTGGTAAATGTACAAGAACGTTGAAGAAAATACATTGCAGGCATAATGGAGCAAACGTAAACAATAGTGCTTGTAAAAGCACTGTTAACCAATGAAAAAAGTAGTCCCGAAATCATTAACTAAAATGGCCGCTGTTTATGGAGATGTGTAATTGGCTGGAGCTCTCAGGGAGAAGCATGAGCATGCATGCTGTGGACGAATGAAGATAAAGAATTGAAGAGTGATGATGGTGCCTGCAAATAGAAAGCCTATGGGCGGGCTGTAAGCCCGCAAACAGATACAGCATGTCTAGGTTCGAGACAGCGCATGCACGCCATCTAGAGCCAAGACCTAAAAGAATTACAGAGGAATTCTATGCTCATTTTTATACAGGCACACAGGGCTTTAAGTGGGCCGGGTCTGAGCACCGGCAGTTATTTTTGGGGGCCCTCGAAACGGGTCTCTATCGGGCTCTATTTTCGCGGCTGGCAAAGGTAGTCCTTTCTTTTTTTAAAAAAATTTCTGGACTGCAGTGAGAGCTCAGTTTTCTCACTGAGTAGTGGAGGTCACGGCATGACGTCCACGGCACGACGGCATGACGTCATGCCAGGTGAGTGTTGTTGGAGGAAGGGAAACCCTTTAAGAGAGCCATTTTCTCTCAGGATTTCCCTTCTCTTCTTTCAGCGCAGGAGCAACGTCGTGGTGGTGCCAGCGTGGGACCTTCGTCACCTTCTCTTTTTCCAGCGCAGGAGCAACGTCGTCGTGGTGCCAGCGTGGGATGATGAAAACTGAGACTTTTAGAAACAGGTATTACCTTCTCTTTCCTCCTTTCGTTTATTTGCTCCCCTGTGAAATGGATCCAAAAAAGAAAAACACTTTTGCTGGAAACGTCCTTTTTTTCTGACTTTTTTCAATTTCTAAGTGCAGCCTCGGGGTGGAGAGAACTAAAACATTCAAAATATGAAAAGTAACTAGCTAAAGCAAGACAGAGTGGTTGCAAGGTGGCCAGATTGATTTATTCACACCTAAACACATTAGCGCCACTTTACAGTGTTTGCCAGTGAAGCGCTACTTTTGTTTTCTCGTCTCTCTTTGAACAACATTGTTTTCCCTGGGTGGGAAAGTGCACTATTCCTGGAGGTACTGAAATACCTGCTTGATGGGTGAATTGGAAAACAAAATGTGTACAGCTGATGTGTGTTCACGAATGTGGTCTTTTTAAACCATACTGCTTATGTTTTGTAAGGATATAAGCAATGGGCATTGAAACGGGTCCCTTCTGGGCCCTGTAGTCATGGCCTTAACTTTTCAGGCAAAAGCACTCACTAATTTCTGAATAATGAGTGTAAAAAGAAAAAGGTAACCGTGTTGTTCCTGCTTACATTTCATGTGCTTTACTTAATCTTGCATTCTCTATGAGTGTTTGCTTTTTCTAGGATGATGTTAATCTTTTTTTAGGCAGCATATTGCTCTTGTCTAGTGCGTAATTTGAATTGAGTCACATTCAGGTGTTTATAGCGGGTCAGTGTAGTGCAAGTTTCTCTCAGTGGGGCAGTATGGTGTTCAGTGGGGGAGAGGATGTGGCACTATGGTCAGAGCTGCTGAATTCGGAACTGGGGAACCAGGGTCAGCCTTCATGACCAGTCCACCAGACCACTCCCGCTGAGGGAGCACATTCCCATGCTAGACCTTAGAAGGCCCCGCAAGATCTTAAAAGCCCTGGTGTCTTAGCACCAGCAGGTGGACCCTAGCAGTGGCATGTGTGGGTTAACCTTGAAGGCCTGTCCGCCACAATTTATTCTGAAGTTCACCTCCAGTCTTGCAGGCAGGCCTATGAAGCAGCACACCATAGAGTGACAGTGACTCTGTCACTGAGGTCAAAGGACCCTTGAGCAGGGTGGCTCTAGGGCAGTGCGAACGCACCAGGCGCTGACCACCCGCGATCCATGCAGCTAACAGCAGTGGGGCAGAGAGGCCGGGTAAGGGGGATTTCAAGGGACGATGGCGAGGGAAAATTAAATAATTTTCTTTCAGCATCATCCCTCGAAACCCCCTCTTACCCGGCCCCACCGCTGTTACCTGCACGGACCGCGGGTGGCACTGACTTCAGGTGGGGGCGTCGTGTTTGCAAGTATAATATGGTTTTAAAAGCACTTGCTGTCTCCTTCCTGGCCTCCAACAATTTTCAGCAACAATAAAAATGTCATGATAACTCCAGGGATTAATGTTCTTAGTAGAGAGAGATGGTGTTTTGTCTAGTGGACGTTTTGACTCATGGAAAGGAAGCGACTTCATGATTTTCTTAAGCACACAATGCTAGTTATCTTGATTTAGACCACGCCCCTACTCGGATAGGCCACACCCCTTGAAGAGATGTGCCACGCCCCTTTTAGAGCACCCACAGCTTTTTTTCCCACTTAAAGCCCTGCAGGCACATGCTCTGGACACCCCCAGAATTTCTAAATATTAACAAATAGGTGTTTTATCTAAAATTGCAGCAACCCTTACACCAGCCAGTGTATACAAAGGCCCTCATTATAGTTGGTTTTGAAATACCAACCACATGCTGACTTTTGCGTCTCAGAGTGGGTGAAAAAATGTATTGGTATTACAACATATTTGTACAAAATACCGATAAAAACGAGTGTTAAAAGTCCGCCTCGGATCTCGCATTGTAAAATAAAAAGAAGAAACAAAAAAAGTTAGCACTTGTAGAGTGCACAAAATGATCCCCGTACACGATGTTTAGATGTCTGCAGAGCTGGCATTTCAAGAGACTTACTGTTACCATAATAAACACTGTAGTGTAACTTCCTGCCGCCAGGATGTGGCCTTTGTTTGCACAACCACAAGCCTGCTCCCGGCCTCCGTTCTCTTAATATTGCGCATTATTCATAGTCCATTGTGAGGACTACACCTGAAGTTACCACACCTGGAAGGGGAGACGCTCCTGTCAGGTATCCGCTGTCAGCAGGCCAACAAGGTTTCCTCTGTTTCCCTTCCCCATTGTGTGCGCGCGGTGTCTTGTGTGTAACCGCCATTGTGAGCGTTAAACCTGTCAAGAGCAGACAATCCCGCGCTTCCGCTCGCTGCTCCGAACAAATTGATGGTTCCTCCAGGTATCAGGTGTACAATAACACAATTGTGTGGCAGCCCCGCCCAGTCTGAGGAAGATTCCCACCGCCGCCTTATTATGCGGTCTCTCTAGTTGGGGCTAATGTGCACTTTCCTTTAATAAAAGCCTCGCGCGTCTCGCTGCCCCTGACACGAGATTTCTGTTAGAAGGTTTCTATTACAGGAGTTATTCGTTATCTCGAGTCACACTACTCTGCTGAAATTGTTTTGTATACGTTTCGTGCATTTCTAGATGAGACAGTCTTTTGTGTCAAAAGGCGCGCGTTCAAAGCCAGTGCCTCGTGCGATTGAGTAAAGGACAAGAAACCGCAGCAGTAGTAGATTAGAGTAGTTCTGTTAATCTTGCAGGAGGTGGGAGTACATTGCAAGGACCCAGCTTCTGAGATAAGGCGTGCACTTAGATCAGGGAAGCCTTGATGGAAACGCCACTTGAGCAATTACAGATGGTTTCTACAGCAAGCATTTGTTGTTTGAGGTGGGCGAGCCAACAGATGTACAGGGAGAGCCGAGCCAGAGCCGAGCATAGGGTCTGGCTCGGATCATAGAGCTCGTGCAGGAGCCAGCCCTGAAAATGTTTGCTATGGAAATCACACAATAAACCACCTAAAATTTCAAAAAGCTGCTTCAAAATTCAAGATTATGTATTTCCTTAACATGCGAAGCTTTGACATTAAATCACATTATAACAATGCACCAAAAAGTACTTATTAAAAGTGATAGGGGCATATTATCAAGAAACGGCGTTAAAATTATCGCCACTGCCGCTAAAGCGGCGATAATGTCTTGTTACTTACCGGTAATCTTCATTACCCCGATTAGGGTCCTCCCCGTCCCAGTCCTTACTACGTGAGGCAGTCCTGCCTCCACCCAGCCAATCACAACGCCAGTATTTTAATATTACATAAGCCCCGCCCACCTACCGCCATGCCTGTTATCAACAAGACTCCGACACAAACACAGCGGGAGGGAGGGAGGGAAGAGGACTGGGACGGGGAGGACCCTAATCGGGGTAATGAAGATTACCGGTAAGTAACAAGACATTACCCCCTCATGGGTCCTCCCCGTCCCAGTCCTTACTACGTGAGGAACTCACAAGCAGAGAACCAACAAAAAACGCAGGACACCAGGGATCCATGCAAAGTACAAAACTTTAATCAAGAAATGATTAACGAACAGCAGCGTTCAAGACGCCAACAGAAAAACTGTCAGCAGAGGCATGTAAAACATCAAGCCGATAATGCCGCACAAAAGTGTGATGGGACTGCCAGGTGGCTGCCCTACAAATCTCCTGGATAGAGACCCCCGCCGCCTCAGCCCAGGAAGCAGACACAGAACGCGTCGAACGGCCCTGCACCTGAGACGGAGGAGGCAGATCCAAAGACCTATAAGATTGGCAGACCGCCAAACGCACCCACCGACTGATCGTGGAAGTGGAAACCTTCTTCCCCTTAGCCACACCCCCACAGGAGACAAACAGGGAAGGAGAAACCCGAAACCCCAGGGAACGTTGGAGGTAAATCTGGAGAGCCCTGCGAACATCCAAGGAAGGGGGAACAAGGGAATCCCCCACAGTAGGCAAATCAGGAAGAATCACCTCCTGTTGCAAATGAAATTTGGAAGAAACCTTAGGCAGGAAAGCCGGATCAAGCCGCAAAACGACCCGATCCTGCAGGAACTGCAAATAAGGAAACGAAATGAGCAAGGCACCCAACTCACCCAACCTGCGAGCGGAGGTTATGGCCAGCAAAAAAGCCACCTTAGCGGACAGCCACAACAAATCCGCCTCCAGCAAAGGCTCAAAAGGGGGCAACTGCAGACCCCGCAAAACAGTAGAGCAAATCCCAAGAAGGAACGAGCACAGGAGAGACCGGCCGATGAAGCCGAAAACTCCGAAGAAGCCGACTGACCAATGGAGCAAGAACCTCCAATGAGGCCCCAGGACCCCTACAAGCACGGACCGCCGCCCACTGAGCAGACAAAGTGGAAGGGGAAAGGCCCAACAAAAAACCATCCCTGAGAAAATCCAACACAGAAGCAGGATCCCCCAGCACAGGATCCACCCCATGGGAAGAACACCAAGAGACAAAAGAACCCCAATGTCGGCCATAGCACTTAAGGGTCGAAGGGCGCCGCGATAACTGAATGTCACGAGCCACCACAGAGGAACAGCCCAAAGACTCCAACGTCAACCGCTCAAGAGCCAAGCCGTCAGCTGCAAACGACGAAGACAAGACAGAGACAGGAGCGGAAACTGAAGAGGAGCCGGGCACAAAGGAAGCCGGACAAACCGACCCTCCGCCAGCCGCCACAGGAGAGGAAACCAAATGCGGCGAGGCCAGAAAGGAGCAATCAACAGGACCGAAACCCTCTCCCCCGAATCTTCTGCAGCACCCTCGGGAGGAGGGAATAGGAGGAACGCATACAGAAGGCCCGAAGGCCAGGGAATTGATAGAGCATCCACCGCCCAAGCCTGAGGACACAGCACCTCCGAACAAAACCGGGGTAGAAGAGCGTTGTGAGGAGAGGCAAAGAGATCGATCCAGGGAGTCCCGAACCGAAGACAAAGGGACTGAAACAGAGGAAGAGAGAGATGGTACAGAACAGAGGATGGAAGGTTGCGGCTCAAAGCGTCCGCATGAAAATTCAACTGTCCCAGAATGTACACCGCCCTCAAGGCCAACAGATGAGATTCCGCCCAAGCACAAATCAAGGAGGCCAACAGGTTCAGAGACGCGCACCTCGTCCCCCTGACGGTTCAAGTAACAACGAGCCACCTGATTGTCGGTACGAACCAACAGATTCGACCCGTGGAGATGAACCTGAAAGAACTGCACAGCCTCCCAGACGGCCGCCAACTCCCGCCAGTTTGAGGAACGGGCGCTGTCCCCCGAGACCACCGACCCTTCGCTTCCAAGGACCCCAAGGTGGCCCCCAACCCCAAAGACTGGCATCCGTAGTCAACAGAAGGGGAGGGGAAGACAAAACCGCACCCCCTTCTCCAGATTGGGAGTGCAAAGCCACCAGTCCAAGTCCAGAACCAGAGCAGGAGAAAGAGGAACCAGAGTCTCGTAATCCGCCCGGGAGGGGTCCCACCGAGCCAACAGATGAGTTACCAAGGGTTTGAGATGGAGGCGAGCCCAAGGAACCACAGCAGTGGTTGCAGCCATCAATCCCTGGACCCGCAACCAAACACGAGCCGGGGCAGAGGGACGGCTTAAGAGATCCCGCAACAGAGTCTGTAAGGAAAGGATCCGAACAGGAGGGAGAAACACCGCCCCCAGAGACGTGTCGAACAGACCCCCGATGAACTGCAGCCTCTGAACAGGATCCAGATGAGACTTGGCCAGATTCACCTTGAAACCCAGCTCCTGGAACAGGGTCAGCGTAGCCTCCACCGCCAGAAGAGCCTTAGGAAAGGAGGAAGCAGAGACCAAACAATCATCAATATAGGGAAACACAGAGAAACCCCGACGTTGCAAAACCCCCACAGCAGGAGCCAATACCTTGGTAAAAGTCCTGGGAGCAGTGGAGAGGCCGAACGGCAGAACCTGAAACTGGAAATGCCTCCCTTGAACAGCAAACCTCAGGAACCGCTGACTGGCAGGATGGACCGGAACGTGAAAATAAGCGTCCTCTAAGTCCAGAGACGCCAAAAAATCGCCCTCCTGGATGAGGGGAATGACGGACTGCAACGTGACCATCCGAAAATGATCCAACCGCACCAATTTGTTCAGGGAACGGAGATTCAATATGGGGCGGAAGGAACCATCGGGCTTTGGAACCAGAAACAGATGGGAATAGAACCCCAGGCCCACTTCTTCCACTGGAACCGGCACCACAGCCCCTTTCCGTAACAACATGGCGACGCCGGACAACATGGCAGAGCGCCGCACGGGGTCTCTTGACAACGGGGTAACCAGGAAACAATCCAGAGGGGAGGGCCCCGGAAGGGAATCTGGTAACCCCACTCGATGACAGACAAGACCCACTGGTCGGAAATCAGAGCTGACCAACGGTCCAGAAACAAACGGAGACGAGCCCCCACAACGGCATAGTCACTTCTGTCCTGCACCAGAGGGAGGCTGTTGTTGCTGCTGCTGCTGTTGTTGCTGAGGCCGGGATTTATAATGGTACGCGGCCCCCGACCACGGGCCCGACCACGAAAGGGCTGAGAAGACAAAACCCCTTGAAACCCCTGCTTCTGAAAGAAAGACCTTTTCTTAGGAGCAGGCTGAAAAGGCTTCAACAACTTCTTTTCCTCCGCTGAGCGCTGCACCATCGTATTCAAAGCATCCCCAAAAAGACGGGGACCCTCAAAAGGCAGTTTATGGACTAAGGCCTTCTGTGCAGCCTCAAGACGCCAAGGTTTAGTCCACAGAGACCTCCTTCCAGCCACCGCCGCCCCAGCAGCCGAGGAGAAAGCCCACAAAGAATCAAAAGTGACATCCGAGAGGAATTGTGCCAACACCTCCATTTGAGCCAACACAGGAGTAGGGTCCCCTGATCCTGAAGACAGTCAAACAGTGTCTCGAAATCCTTAAGCAGGACCTGCGAAGCATAGGCCGCATAAGTGCTAGCACGTATCCCAAAGTGAGAAGCGGCGTAAGAACGCTTGAGAGCAGACTCCACCTTACGCTCCACCGGGTCTGAAAGGGAAGCCTCCTCCGAGGACAAAGAGGAAGAAGAGGCGGAAGCCATAGAGGACAAAAGAGAATTAACTTTTGGAATCGCAGGAAACTGGGAATCAAAGTCCGCCAAGCGATACCGCTTCCCCAGGAATCGCGGAATACCCTGCTTATCCACCTCAAGCCACTCCTTTGCGAGGATATCCTTCAGGACATCATGGAAGGGGAGGTCATCCACCACAGAGGAACTATATTGAGCGTAAAATCCCTCCTCAGCCAGGGATTTAGGGTCAAACCCAAGCACCTCTCGAATATGGACCAGCATGTCAGAAAAAACCTTGCCCCGGACGTACTTTCCCTTAGGGGAAATGTCCATGTCGTCCTCATCATCCTTAGCCCGCTTAGCTGCAGGCTCCAGCAGCGCAGACTGGACCGCAGAATCAATCAAGTCCTGTAAATCCGCCCTAGAAATCTGCAAGACGTCATCCTCCTGCAGATCCTGAACATTATGCTGCTTCGAAATCGCCTTAGCAGGCACAGGTGAAGAAGCCCCTTCACTCATGGCGAGAGATCCAGTGTCAAACCAACAGGAACTCACCACACAATCAAAGGAAGTGCCCAGCAACCTCCAATAAATACTGCCCCCAATCACCCAATCACGCAAAAGGTGAGTGAAATAAAAAAGGGCAGCCCTGTAGTCTCCACCCACAGCCATAGATCAAAGGACAATGGCCGCGGGGGCCGGACGCTGCACGAGAGCCCCAGCGCCGGAACGACCCGGGGCCAGGAAACCACAAAACTCCCCGCCCCAGCCCAGCACATGAACGGGGAGCGTCCCTGACCCCAGAACAGGAGCGTGGTCGACCGGAAAACCGGAGCGGCCGCGCCGAGAAAAACAATGCAGAACACAAAACTGCAACTTCAAACACTCACGGCACCGTCCTGAAGAAAATCCAGACCAGGAAACAGGAACCGGGAGCACCAGCGTTCCGACCGTCCGTCGGAGCAGAAAAAAAACAGGCATGGCGGTAGGTGGGCGGGGCTTATGTAATATTAAAATACTGGCGTTGTGATTGGCTGGGTGGAGGCAGGACTGCCTCACGTAGTAAGGACTGGGACGGGGAGGACCCATGAGGGGGTAATGGGCTTGATAATATGCCCTTGAGAATTCCAATAGAAGCCCATGTTGACACCAGAACATGGGCTTCTATTGGAATTCTCAAGGGCATATTATCAAGCCCATTATCGCCGCTTTAGCGGCAGTTTTCTGCCGCTAAAGCGGCGATAATTTTACCGCCGTTCTTGATAATATGCCCCATAGTTTTTAAACATTTAACCATTAGTGCACTGAGAGGCTAGACAATTGGCATGTAAACAGCGTAGTGACCCAGATTATTATAGAGAAACAGTATAGTCTATTAAATCAAGCACAATAGATTTTTGTATAACTGGTATTCTGAACTCACATTCTGAAAGTGCTTTCATTGGCGTTAATGAAGAAAAAAAAGAGTTTTGGTGAAATAAAGGATTTGCCTAAGATCACACAGTTGAAGCGGAAAGCCGAGATTTATCCAGGTTTTCTGGTTTCACTTTGTACAAATCAGTCAAGATATCGGTATCTAATTGTGTTTCTTTATGTTAACGCTTTGTTTTTTATCTCTTTGTGCATTTTGTGCTGTTTTTATACAGGTTGAACTGGACCTGCAGGTAGTGGAGTGCTTTATATGAGCGTTATTTACATTACACAATGTCACATTTATTGTTTATAAATGGGGAGATTAAGGGGCATATTAGCAAGACCCACGTTAAAATTATCGCCGTTTTAGCGGCAGGAAACTGCTGCTAAAACGGCGATAATGTGCTTGCTAATATGCGTTATAGAATTCCAATAGAAACCCAGGTTAGATGTGCAGGACATCTAACCTGGGCTTCTATTGGAATTCCATAACGCATATTAGCAAGCCCATTATCGCCGTTTTAGTCGCAGTTTCCTGCCGCTAAAACAGCGATAATTTTAACGTGGGTCTTGCTAATATGCCCCTAAGTGATTTGCCCAGAAACACATGATGTTAAGCGGACACAGAGACTCCAACCTAGTTGCCTGCTCTGGTCATAACCCCACATCCTGAGTAGAGAGGCAGGCAGACAGAAGCCACATGAAAGTTCGGCTCGTTATTTATTGGCCCGAGGTTATAACAGGACCTCAGGCTGAACCAGAGCCAGGCTTCAGGCTCATGCCTGGCTCGAGCTTTTAGTGGCTCACCCACCTCTGGTTGGTATGCTGGTGGTTTATCCACAGATAGAGGTAGGCATTCAAATAATCATCCGCAAAGTCAACAGGTCTCCTGTGTCACCAGGCACAAATACATCGGCTTTGTCGCTTTTTACCCCCAGGTGACCGCTAGCTATGTGTGCCCTCGCATGGGTGACCAACTTGGAAAGTTTTTCCTAAAACTTAAAAAAGTATTCAAGATGTAGCTTGTGAATACATTTGTGCAAATGAATGGCAGCCATCTTGGAATGCTTTTTCTTAAAGCAGAAGCATTCCAAGATGCTCTCCGTGCAAACGGCCCATGTGCAGTGGGCAGCAGACAGAGCTAGAGGTCTTTGGCCCCTTGCAGCTACTTTTTTTTAAAAATAAGGCAAATAAGAAGGAATGGAGCAGAGAGAAACAAAGAGAGGGAGAGAAAATAGTTCCTCATGCTCCTCAGTGAAAGGTCTTGATATCAGCACTGAAAGGATACCACTCATCTCATCAAAGCAAGGTGGACCGAAATGTTCCATGAGCAGGACAAACAAAAGAATGAAGAACACAATTGACTCATGAGTACCGGCAGACATAATGCACACTTTAAATCTATATTGGATATCATATAATAAGTCTGTTGTCAAAGCGGTCTTTAGGCAAGACCTAAAAGTTGAGACTCTTCCCAAGGAAGGGAAGTTATCTGACAAGTTTGTAATTGTTTAGAGTTGTCTTTGCTAAAAGTCATGAGGGTGGGAGCATGTTGTCTTCATAAGATTTCATTAAATGAGGTAATCACATTGGAGGGGTCTATGAATGTGAGAAATTTAAAGATTTGCCATTTATGCTTGTCTCATACAGGAATGGAAATTAGGTCAGTGGTTTGGAAGTTGAATTGAAGCTGAGTGATGCATGTGACGCATCTCCATTTGGGGCTAGGCTTTCCGATTCTCACTCAAAGTTCAGAGTTTCCTATTGCAGACCCATACTGAGCGTTTGTAGTCGTCCCTCCCTGTGATGATGCAATGTGTGCTCTTCTGCAAAGTCGCACACTGGGATAGCGAGCTGCCTTATGAAAGATTACAGGTTCCTTACAGTATACAGCTTCTGTAGCTAGACGTTTGTGCAAATGCAAATTTTGCCACGCACATTTAACTGTAATACTGTGTGAATTATCCCAATACCAGGTAAAGCATAGCCTGTTTACCATTGCTCCTTGTATTCTTCCACAAGTGCTCGATTTCTGTAAACAGGCATTCAAACTTTGTTCTTATCTTGTCACATTTGCATTCAAATTACAGAGGTCAAAAGTCAGGCTTTGAGCCTGATTATGAGTGTGACGGTCCAAAGACCGCCGTACTCGCGGTGGCGATCCGACCGCCCAATTATGATAATGGTGGTCAGACCGCCACAAGTCCGCCGCCACCGCCAGGATCCTAGATCCTGCGGTGGGGTGGTGGGAAAAGCAGCAGAGATGGGAGGCGGTGTCCATGCCAGCACCGCCGTCCCAATCACGACCTGCCTTTCCGCCAACCTTTTAATGGCAGGGACCCCGCTATGAAAAGGTTTGCGGAAAGGCAGGGAAGGGCCCCAAACAGGGCGCCAGGTCGATTTTGCCCATTGGGCAAAGTGCATGGGGGCCCTTCTTATTGCATTGTAGTGCATGCACTGCGTGCACAACATGCTGCATGTTACACAGTGCACCCGACGTGCAAGTGGCACTGCCATCACAGCAGCATATGCTTCAGGCTCTCTATGAGAAGACGAATGCCGCCGCTGTGGCACCGCTGACACAACACCGCCAGCCCAGCTGTAAAATTGTAACGTGACGGTCTGGATACTGCCGGCTGGGTGGTGTTTTCCCGACCGCCGCAACGGCAGTCCGATGGTCTGACCGCCAATATCGGAATCTTCTGAGGGAGCTTGGTATTTAGTTTTCTTTCGCTGGCTTCAAAGTGAGAGGATTTATGTGACAATTTTGCTGGATACTGGGGGTTGGATAGAAAATATTTTATTTTTAAGTATACATCAAAATTTAAATGTCTGTAAATGAACTGTGCAATCATTTCAGAATATATCAGAATTAGGAAAGCACAAATGACACTCTTTTTTTGTAATTCTGAAGTATGGTCGAAAAATATTTTAAAACGATCAAAACAAAGCAATACAGTAGGGGATACATCGAGGCAATACAGCCCCAGAAGCCCTCAGTGACTGGCGAGAGTGGGGGAGGAGAAGGCTGGCCACCCTGCAGAATGTCCTAAATAGCGCTACCGCAACTTCGGATGCGTGGAATACATTGAGGCACCACAACCCACAGAAGCCCTCAGTGACTGGTGAGAGTGGAGGAGGAGAAGGCAAGGCCAAACTGCAGAACACGCTATCTATACTACCACCACAACTCCCGCTGTGCGGGATACATAGAGGCACTACTGCCCCAGAAGCCCTCAGTGAATGGCGAGAGTCGGGGAGGCAAAGGCAAGGTCACTTTGCGGAACAAGCTACTTAGCGCCACCACAACTCCTGCTGCGTGGGATACATCGAGGCACTACAACACTCAGAAGCTCTCAGTGACTGGTGAGAGTGGAGGAGGAGAAGGCCGGGGCACCCTGCAGAATGTGCTATATAGTGCCACTGCAACTCCCGCTGCGCGGGATACATCGAGGCACTACAGCCCTCAGCAGCCCTCATGACTGGCATGCGTGGGGAGTAGAAGGCAGGGCCAACCTTTAGAATACGGTATATAGCGCCACCACAACTCCCTCTGCACGGGATACATCGAGGCACTACAGCCCCCAGAAGCCCTCAGTGACTGGTGAGAGTGGGGGAGGAGAAGGCGGGGCCACCCTACAGAACACGCTATATAGCTCCATCTTTGGCCGGAAGAGGCTGGGTTGGGCCACCCCTCAAGGGCCTGTGATTCTGGAGCATAAACATTGCCTTTTGAGGTAAGACTTTATTTTTAAAACGCCCCCCCGGTATGGCATTTGAAAGACTAGGCTAAGCAACAATTAACAACATTAATTCACCTTTCTTTGACTCACTGTTCTAGGTCAGTGGACAGTTTTATTATCCTTTCTGTTTTTCTATCCCTCCCTTACCTTTGTTACTTGGTATTTTTGTAATTAGAAACTATGGGGAAACGGAAGGCAGTGGAACTGCTTCAGAGCCTGAGGAAGCAAAAAAAGTGCTAAAGAATCAGGGTCATACTGTACACTGAAGCGAGATTGATACACTTATAGAGGAGGTAGTAACAATGTTAAGTAGTGACAAGACTCCCTGCACTAGTTTGCGTAAATCATCCCCTAGAGTTCCAAGAATATTCAGACAGAAAAAAATACAAATTCCAGGGTATCATGCAGTAAATCTATGTCTGTGGATAATAATGGCACTGCTGTAGAATTTAATCCATCTAGCAGTACCTCAACGACTCCATCAGCAATGGCCCCACGAGTGCCGCTTGATACAATAATAATAAGTATGAATAGATTGTCCCCCCTAGAGCAGCTCAAGGAAAGGCAGGGAGCAATCTCAGGCAGCACTGTGAGGGGAGTTGATATGATTACATTTCCAAGAGCTAATCTGACTGAATTATGCTTGCAGAAGGAAGTCATGGAATTAAAAGTGACAGAGGCCGCCTTATATATTAGGCTCAATGAGCTTGAGGGTCTAATAAAGAACTTGGGTCAACCACATGCGCAGAACATGGTACAAGGAGATACAACTCAGACCAATCCGGGTAACGTAGGGAGGGGGGTGCAGCACCTACATGTAGGGGTACCCATAGTACACATAAAAAGGGAATTGCCAATAAACACACAGGTCTGCGTGCAGCAAATAAGGATGAGAACATGCCAGCATTCGATAAAGGAATATAGAGCTTTTACACATAGTAAAAATGCTCTGGAGTCCCAAAAACTTCCATTAAGGGAAAAAAGGGGCGTAGAGACCATGAAGCACATTCAACATGTATATATATCCATAGACCCCTCCCAAAGAGTAAATCAGAGGGGCAGTAGCAGTTAATATATCCATAGACCCCTCCCAAAGAGTAAATCAGAGGGGCAGTAGCAGTTATGAACCTTGCCCTGTATTTATGATTGATGTACCAAAATCCTCCACAAATTGCAGAGAGGATGTAAACTCCCTAATTAATAAGTGTACTTATTGGACACGCACAGCTCAGAAATGCCACTCTGTGATACGCTCCAACATTGTGTGGCAAGACGTTACCTTCAGCTGATCACAAGCGCTAACACATTTGATTATATTGAATTGATGCTAAAAAACACAAAATTTGTGGATGGCTTAATTAACCTGAATCATCGTACGACCCCTCCTGCAAATTTGTTAATTCAGCTTAAGTATGAATGCCCAACAGGTCCCGTACACACAACTCAAAGTAATGTTACACAAATGGTATCTTAGAGTGTTAGACTAACACAGGGCTCAGAGCTTGCACAAATTGATTGACCTGTCCTAACAAGTATGGACTGAATCAATCACTGTAGCAAACAAATTCTACCGCTAGTAAATAATGAGTCCCAACATGTTATGTAATGTTATAAGGTTTTGTATAGCGCTCGTATACCCGAAGGTGTCTTGGCGCTGTGCTGCATATGGGCAATCAGAGAGGAAGGATGAAAACCCTAATGACCTTGTTAGAAGAGCCACGTCTTTAATGCTTTTCAGAACTGTAGAAGTGTTTGGGAATTTTTTAATTCTAAAGGGAGGGAGTTCCACAATTTAGTGGTAATGGCCACAAAGCTTTTACTGCCCCAACAGGCAAGTCTGAAATTGGGTACCACCACATTTTTCGAGACCAAAGAATGTAGGAGTACAGGAGGTGTATACCATTTAAAGCATTGCCTAAGGGCAACTGGGCCAATATTGTGTAATGCCTTAAAGGCTGTACTCAAAACCTTGAAAGCAATTCTTTTTTTCACAGGTACCCAATGCAATTGATTCAGTGCCGTAGATGATGGATTAAATTTGGGGAGATTAAAAATGAGACGGGCTGCCGCATTTTGTAGTGTCTGAAGTTTTGATATCATTTTTTGGTTTAGGCTGATATACAATCTGTTGCAATAGTCTAATTTGGACAGAATCAATGCTGACCTGATCAATTTCTGGAGGTTGGAGGGAATGAATGGTAGACTTTTTCTCAGAATCTTCAAACGAAAGAAGATTGAGGAGGCTATTTAGTTGATCTGGTTCTTGAAAGAGAGCTTTCTGTCAAAAATGACCCCCAGGTTTGTAACCTTTTCTGCTAGTGATGGGGGAGGTCCCATATCTGGTGGCCACCAATCTGGTGTCCAAAAATTGGTATTTTTTCCGAAGAGCGATACTTCGGTTTTTCCCGAGTTTAGGCTGAGGCAGTTTTCCGCCATCCAAATGCTGATGTTTTCCATACAGAGATGGAATTTGGAGGCTGTGTGGACCAGATTTCCTGAGGCAGACACCACAATTTGTGTGTTGTCTGCATAGGAGACCACTGAGAAGCCAAAGGTTTTGATCAGTTTAACCAGTGGACTAATGTACAAGTTGAATACGGTGGGACTTAATGATGCTCCCTGGGGGACGCCACAGGGGAGATTACATGTTTTAGAGACATATTTTTCTAGGGTGATATATTGTTCCCTGTGTGCCAGAAAGGATGTTAATAAGGCGAGGGCTTTGCCTCTGATTCCTAGCTCGTGCAAGCGATCAATCAGAATCCCGTGATTGACAGTATCGAACACCGCAGAGAGATCCAGTAGTATCAAGGCTGCACTGTCTCCTTTGTCTACAATGGATCTTATACTCTCTGCGGCTATTATGAGGGCTGATTCAGTGCTATGCTGGCTCCGAAACCCAAATTGTGAATCATTCAGCAAGCTATTTCCATTTATGAAGTCAGAGAGTTGCTGATTGAGTGCTTTATCTACCGTCCAACCTTTAAGTGGGGTTTGTATAAGAGCAATATAGATTACATCCTGCTGGACAGCCATTTCTAGAAGATATGCGGGTAACACCGAGGTTCAATGGTGATCATGATGCATTAGAAGCTTATTTGCATTTGAAAGCCCTTGTAAATCTAACTGAATTGGGAAATTTCACCGCTATAAGTAGAACCAACTTTTGCAACAATAGGAGGAAGGTGAAATGGGCAGTACTCGCTGGCGATGACAACGTGCAGGCGCGCATCTATAGATTGTACGTAGAACAGTTGGCATCGTTCGAATTGTTAGATCCAAATGAAATTGATCTAGTGGATATCCATACTAAACTTATGGGGCAAATAAAGTTACTACTGACCATGGAGAGACATAGGGGGAGTTATAGTATCAACCTTCCTGGTTTTTACACAAGCGACTGCCGACAGGCTAAAATGGCAATTATCAAAAAACAACTAAAGAGTGAAATCAAAAGAAACGAAAATGAAGGAGAAACAACACAAGGAAAACCATTAGTGTTTAAAAGAACCCTCACTCACCAACCTAGTTGGTGACATGCTTCATCATTGGGTCCCCACCAGAGAGGCCGAATGCCTCTCCGGTGTGCTACGAGGCCTGATTACAGCGGAGCTGGTTTGCTGTGATTGGTGTGTGTGATGGTGAAGATTATAAGATGCCTCGGTTTATTCCCAAAGAAATTTAATGGTGGAAAACCAGGCAACAGTAAAAAACAAGTGTATTGGATGGTAGCTGCCCGGCTAATTTGTCCAAGCACATCCAATATGTGAAGTGTATAAAAAAATGGTCAACATGTTTCTGCTTCAGAGTGCGAATAGCGAAGCTTTCATCAGGACCAACCCACCACGGCGGTATGTGCACGCTAAGGCACACCCTAACCTGTGGGGGTATAGCAAATAAACTCACGGTTTACTTGATCTGACCTTCAGTATTTCTGAAAGCCGTTGTAAATCTGTAAAGACAATCAGACATAAAACAGAGACATAAAATGTTTACTGTAAATAAATCACAGCTTCTTGGTATCGGCAACATATTTGTTTGTTCAACATATTTATTTGGTGCCTCATGTTGTTCACATTGTGCTCTCCATAAAGTTTTTACACTCTGCAAGAACCCTCATCTGCAGACCTAGTACCGTAGAAGACTTAACATTCATACAGTGTGCCAATCGGGTGCACTCATCCACCTAGTGGCTTAATGCTGAACAATAGCGTGATACTAATATGAGCACGCTCAACTCCAACATTGTGGAGAGTCTTTTGTGAGAATCTAAAAACAGAGAAACATGACTAACGGGGCATAGGTGTAAAAACAACACCTGTGTGCAATTTCAATGGCGTATGGGTAGGCAGTCTCAAATGCCAGACAGAGCATTCAAGAAAACTGAATAATAAACATGGAAAAACAAAAGGCTTACGAAAAGTTAAACTAAACTCCACAACATGGGTCCCGGTGGGGGCGCTTGACATCTGTTCAAGCCCTGTAAAGTCAGAAAAAAGGGGGGATGAGTACAAGAAAGCACTCTCTCCACTGAACAGTGCTAACTCCCCAGAGGGACTCCTATTTACTCACTTAAATAAAGACCTGCGCCCGTTCAACACCTACTAGTAGCCCTCCGTGGATCCGAATGTTAACTCGGAATCCGAAGCACTCGGTATAAATACCGGCAGGCTTAGCGCTACGTACGCGTGAGCTGATCATTAAACACCTGGGGGGAAAAAAACGCGGAGAAAACTAGACCGCTACCCTCAATATTTAAGAAAAGCCATCTGCGCATGCGTGTCACAAACAGGGGAACACTAAATCTAAATACAAATATTCGACTAAAAGTGAGAATGGAGTGTAATAATGTTCATAAACTACACAGAAAGGTCCCAAATCACTAGCATGACACACGTGTGTTATCGAAGAGATGACTAGCGAAAAGGAAGGGAGCAGTGTAACTAACCTTAACATACCTCAAAAAACATAAAATAGCAATAGCGAAGGAAATCTCATTTCATCAAAATGCCAAGCTACAGAAATCTAGTATAATGAAACTAGGAGTGGATAAGGTCCCAACTCAGTTATTCTGACAGAGTTTCATAAAGATGGAATATCCAGAGTCATGAGCAGGGTAAATGTAAAAAACCTTAAAGTACCAAAGCTGATTAGCGTCTCATAACCGTGCCCCAGGGTATATTGTCATTCAGCCCACGTAAATTAGTAGAAAGTCTATAAATCCAACGTTGCTCCTTTTCGAACAACATATGGGGCAAGTTGTTGCCTTGTTTCATTTGTTCAATCACCGTCCATCGTAAATCATTGGTGGTATGATTACAACGCAGAAAATGTTCAGTAAGTTTCGTGGTGTTCTTACGACACCGGATATTGCTGCGATGTTCACACACTCGTTATTTTATTTTACGTGTCGTCATCCCAACATATCTGGAACCACAGGGGCATGTGATCATATACACCACATTGGTTGAATTACAATTCGTGTGGGTGCGTTGTATCCACGTTTTACCGGGTTCAAGATCCAGAGTCTTGGTAGTGGCAGTCAAATGACATACACTACAGGAGCCACATGGATGATGTCCAGTGACTTTAGGAAGACCCCAGGCACTAAGAACAGTCGTACCCTCTTGAAGTCCAACTCTTCTTGGACGGGTATGAACCAAGCGTATCCCTGATGCTCCTGGCTTTCCTATAAGAGAAAAGGGGTTTCTCCCACTTGATGTTATTGCTTTCAAGGATACGCCAATGTTTCCTGATAGATTTACTAACAGCATTCGCAGCAACACTATATGTGGTGACACACGTGAGTGGTATATCTTCAGTGAGTCTATGATTTTCTTCCAATAAGACTTCCCTTGGCTGGTTCCTAGCTCTCTTGGAACTCCTGGTTAGGATTTTGTCAGGATAACCTCGTTTGCGTAGTTTCATTGTCAATTCCTTCGCTTGATTACGAAAATCCTCCACTTGGCTGCAGTTACGCCTTAAGCGCAGGTATTGGCCGTATGGCAGATTCTCTCTAAGTGGTCTTGGATGGAAGCTGGCGAAGTGTAACAAGTTATTCTTCGCTGTGGGTTTATAGAAAGTTTTGGTAAGAAGATGGTCACCTGCTTTCCTTATAACCACATCCAAGAAGATCATCTCTTCTCTGTTGTAACAATGTGTGAATCTCAAATTAGGATCACAAGTGTTGATCCAGTTAAAAAACTCCAGAAGGACGGTCTCAGGTCCTTGCCAGATGACGAAAACGTCATCGATGTATCTTTTCCAAAAGACACATAGGTCAAGTAAGGGTTGTTGGCCGAAAGTATGTACTTACACTCAAAATCATAGACATACAACCCGGCTACACTTGGGGCGAAGGTACTGCCCATTGAAGTCCCTGTCGACTGAAGGAACAGATCACCTCTGTACTCAAAAAGTTTTGTTTCAATGCTAGTGTTGCACAATCAATGATAAAACTCCTGGGTGTTGTAAAATCCCAAGGCTCTGCATCCAGAGCCTCCCTGAGAACCCTAATGGTCTCATCCTGGGGGATACAAGTGTACAGACTTTCAATGTCCAGCGAGACCAAAAATACGGGCTCGTTGTCAACTGTGAGATCTTGGAGGAGAGCTAGCAAGCTCTTGGTATCTTTGAGATAGGTATTAGTCTTCTGGATCAATGGTTTTAGAAAGAAATCGCAATAACGGGACAACGGTTCCAGTAATGAACCGATACCCGATACTATTGGGCGCCCAGGAGGGCGTGCGATTCTTATGCGTCTTAGGCAGAGTATAGAAATACGGAATAGTCCCCTTCCCTGTAGTGAGGAACTCCGCTTCATGTTTGGTGATATATCCTCTGGTTACTGCATCATCAACAAGGTTCTTAATGGTAGTCGATAGCAGGGGTGTGGGGTCCACTAATAGAGGAGTATAGTTGCCACGATCACCTAATAGGCGTCTGCATTCCTTATCATAATCGGCAGCATCCTGAATGACAACCCCACCCCTTTATCAGCTGGTTTGATGACAATGGAGATGTTGGACTGGAGGGATTGTAAAGCTTGAAATTCAATGGCACTCAAGTTTTTAAAGACACCCGTTTCTTCAAAAGATTCCACATCATTAAACACTGCCTGTTCGAAAGCAGTGATTTCAGGTGGAACAGTATGTGGAGGAGGGGTAAAGGTAGATTTTGAGCGGAAACCTGTGTCGCTGGTAGAGATAGGAGCCTCGCTGGTAGGTTGTTTCTCAAAGAAAAATTTGAGTTTCAACTTCCGGAAGAACTCAGCTAATTCACAGTGCAGCTTGAAGCGATCCAAGCGTGCTGTAGGCATGAAACCAAGCCCTTTTTCCAAAACTGCCATCTCAGTTTCGGTGAGAGTGGCCGTGGAGAGGTTCACAACTAGGCTCTCAGATTGCTGGGTCCTGCTTGTTGATCCCTCGATTTGCTCCGTGTATTGTCGCCCACCACCTCCTCTTGATCCCAATGGACTTGGTTCTGCCCCCTTCTTTTCCTGCGACCTCTCCAGCCCCTCTCTAAAAAAGGCGGTCGGTACATGTTTTGTGGGTGTGCGGGATGTGGCATAAAGTTGGGGTTCCAACCCATAGTTGGAAAAGGAGGGAGTTGGTACGGATTGTGGAACCCACCCACCCCAGGTACAGGGTACGATGGCCACATCTGAGGGTATTGTGAATGTTGTTGACGTCTGTTTCTCCCCCTACCCCGTTGTCTCTGCCTGAAACTATCCCCACTGGACCCGCTAGTAGTGGACGCATCATCATCTGATGTATCCGAACTATTTGAATTCCTAGGTGGTGGTGTATAGTCAGGATTAGCATAGGGGTATGTCTTAATATACGAAAAACGTTTTACATCTTTCTGAAACTTTTGGGCTTTAGATTGGGTGAGATTATCTTTATATTCATTAATCTCCTTATTGAGTTCCTCCAATTTTTCTTATACCCAGTCAATGTTGTTCTAAAATGTGTCTCAGTAAGCTGAATCTCCACCATTAGTGCCTCTGAAAGTCTAAGGGCTGTTTTAATAATCAACACCAACCAGTCGCGGGTGCAATGCCATGCGATCTGGGCCCATTCTTTCTAAATACCGCATCATCCAAAAGATGCGGGGGGCATTGGTGACCAATAAGCCCTTAGGTGCCACATTGTTACGCAAATATTCAGTCAGTATAGTACCGTGTAGAATGGTACGAATACGATTGCGTTTCTGTTCAGTGAGTTTTCCCATTCACTAGTCTGTGAAATTGTCAATGCTATTGAAGGGTCTGAGAAAAGGGAGGTGTCTGCCAAAGGGCATCTATCTCTTCCTTGAGTATGTAAGCCCTAAATTTTCCATGTTTACTGCCAAAGCCAAGAAGTCAGAGGTTCACTTAATTAGAACAAATAATCTCTCGCAGCTGTACGCTGCCACAGACAGAATTCAACAACGGGAGAGCGAGGGAAGACAAAGGAGTCACTCTTAATCCCCCAGGTATATATCAAAAAACAACTAAAGAGTGAAATCAAAAGAAACGAAAAAGAAGGAGAAACAACACAAGGAAAACCATTAGTGTTTAAAAGAACCCTCACTCACCAACCTAGTTGGTGACATGCTTCATCATTGGGTCCCCACCAGAGAGGCCGAATGCCTCTCCGGTGTGCTACGACGCCTGATTACAGCGGAGCTGGTTTGCTGTGATTGGTGTGTGTGATGGTGAAGATTAAAAGATGCCTCGGTTTATTCCCAAAGAAATTTAATGGTGGAAAACCAGGCAACAGTAAAAAACAAGTTTATTGGATGGTAGCTGCCCGGCTAATTTGTCCAAGCACATCCAATATGTGAAGTGTATAAAAAAATGGTCAACATGTTTCTGCTTCAGAGTGCGAATAGCGAAGCTTTCATCAGGACCAACCCACCACGGCGGTATGTGCACGCTAAGGCACACCCTAACCTATGGGGGTATAGCAAATAAACTCACGGTTTACTTGATCTGACCTTCAGTATTTCTGAAAGCCGTTGTAAATCTGTAAAGACAATCAGACATAAAACAGAGACATAAAATGTTTACTGTAAATAAATCACAGCTTCTTGGTATCGGCAACATATTTGTTTGTTCAACATATTTATTTGGTGCCTCATGTTGTTCACATTGTGCTCTCCATAAAGTTTTTACACTCTGCAAGAACCCTCATCTGCAGACCTAGTACCGTAGAAGACTTAACATTCATACAGTGTGCCAATCGGGTGCACTCATCCACCTAGTGGCTTAATGATGAACAATAGCGTGATACTAATATGAGCACGCTCAACTCCAACATTGTGGAGAGTCTTTTGTGAGAATCTAAAAACAGAGAAACATGACTAACGGGGCATAGGTGTAAAAACAACACCCGTGTGCAATTTCAATGGCGTATGGGTAGGCAGTCTCAAATGCCAGACAGAGCATTCAAGAAAACTGAATAATAAACATGGAAAAACAAAAGGCTTACGAAAAGTTAAACTAAACTCCACAACATGGGTCCCCGGTGGGGGGGCGCTTGACATCTGTTCAAGCCCTGTAAAGTCAGAAAAAAGGGGGGGGGATGAGTACAAGAAAGCACTCTCTCCACTGAACAGTGCTAACTCCCCAGAGGGACTCCTATTTATTCACTTAAATAAAGACCTGCGCCCGTTCAACACCTACTTGTCGCCCTCCGTGGATCCGAATGTTAACTCGGAATCCGAAGCACTCAGTATAAATACCGGCAGGCTTAGCGCCACGTACGCGTGAGCTGATCATTAAACACCTGGGGGGAAAAAAACGCGGAGAAAACTTGACCGCTACCCTCAATATTTAAGAAAAGCCATCTGCGCATGCGTGTCACAAACAGGGGAACGCTAAATCTAAATACAAATATTCGACTAAAAAGTGAGAATGGAGTGTAATAATGTTCATAAACTACACAGAAAGGTCCCAAATCACTAGCATGACACACGTGTGTTATCGAAGCGATGACTAGCGAAAAGGAAGGGAGCAGTGTAACTAACCTTAACATACCTCAAAAAAACATAAAATCGCAATAGCGAAGGAAATCTCATTTCATCAAAATGCCAAGCTACAGAAATCTAGTATAATGAAACTAGGAGTGGATAAGGTCCCAACTCAGTTATTCTGACAGAGTTTCATAAAGATGGAATATCCAGAGTCATGAGCAGGGTAAATGTAAAAAACCTTAAAGTACCAAAGCTGATTAGCGTCTCATAACCGTGCCCCAGGGTATATTGTCATTCAGCCCACGTAAATTAGTAGAAAGTCTATAAATCCAACGTTGCTCCTTTTCGAACAACATATGGGGCAAGTTGTTGCCTTGTTTCATTTGTTCAATCACCGTCCATCGTAAATCATTGGTGGTATGATTACAAAGCAGAAAATGTTCAGTAAGTTTCGTGGTGTTCTTACGACACCGGATATTGCTGCGATGTTCACACACTCGTTGTTTTATTTTACGTGTCGTCATCCCAACATATCTGGAACCACAGGGGCATGTGATCATATACACCACATTGGTTGAATTACAATTCGTGTGGGTGCGTTGTATCCACGTTTTACCGGGTTCAAGATCCAGAGTCTTGGTAGTGGCAGTCAAATGACATACACTACAGGAGCCACATGGATGATGTCCAGTGACTTTAGGAAGACCCCAGGCACTAAGAACAGTCGTACCCTCTTCAAGTCCAACTCTTCTTGGATGGGTATGCTATCGACTACCATTAAGAACCTTGTTGATGATGCAGTAACCAGAGGATATATCACCAAACATGAAGCGGAGTTCCTCACTACAGGGGAGGTGACTATTCCGTATTTCTACACCCAGGAGTTTTATCATTGATTGTGCAACACTAGCATTGAAACAAAACTTTTTTGAGTACAGAGGTGATCTGTTCCTTCAGTCGACAGGGACTTCAATGGGCAGTACCTTCGCCCCAAGTGTAGCCGGGTTGTATGTCTATGATTTTGAGTGTAAGTACATACTTTCGGCCAACAACCCTTACTTGACCTATGTGTCTTTTTGGAAAAGATACATCGATGACGTTTTCGTCATCTGGCAAGGACCTGAGACCGTCCTTCTGGAGTTTTTAACTGGATCAACACTTGTGATCCTAATTTGAGATTCACACATTGTTACAACAGAGAAGAGATGATCTTCTTGGATGTGGTTATAAGGAAAGCAGGTGACCAGCTTCTTACCAAAACTTTCTATAAACCCACAGCGAAGAATAACTTGTTACACTTCGCCAGCTTCCATCCAAGACCACTTAGAGAGAATCTGCCATACGGCCAATACCTGCGCTTAAGGCGTAACTGCAGCCAAGTGGAGGATTTTCGTTATCAAGCGAAGGAATTGACAATGAAACTACGCAAACGAGGTTATCCTGACAAAATCCTAACCAGGAGTTCCAAGAGAGCTAGGAACCAGCCAATGGAAGTCTTATTGGAAGAAAATCATAGACTCACTGAAGATATACCACTCACGTGTGTCACCACATATAGTGTTGCTGCGAATGCTGTTAGTAAATCTATCAGGAAACATTGGCGTATCCTTGAAAGCAATAACATCAAGTGGGAGAAACCCCTTTTCTCTTATAGGAAAGCCAGGAGCATCAGGGATACGCTGGTTCATACCCGTCCAAGAAGAGTTGGACTTCAAGAGGGTACGACTGTTCTTAGTGCCTGGGGTCTTCCTAAAGTCACTGGACATCATCCATGTGGCTCCTGTAGTGTATGTCATTTGACTGCCACTACCAAGACTCTGGATCTTGAACCCGGTAAAACGTGGATACAACGCACCCACACGAATTGTAATTCAACCAATGTGGTGTATATGATCACATGCCCCTGTGGTTCCAGATATGTTGGGATGACGACACGTAAAATAAAACAACGAGTGTGTGAACATCGCAGCAATATCCGGTGTCGTAAGAACACCACGAAACTTACTGAACATTTTCTGCGTTGTAATCATACCACCAATGATTTACGATGGACGGTGATTGAACAAATGAAACAAGGCAACAACTTGCCCCATATGTTGTTCGAAAAGGAGCAACGTTGGATTTATAGACTTTCTACTAATTTACGTGGGCTGAATGACAATATACCCTGGGGCACGGTTATGAGACGCTAATCAGCTTTGGTACTTTAAGGTTTTTACATTTACCCTGCTCATGACTCTGGATATTCCATCTTTATGAAACTCTGTCTGAATAACTGAGTTGGGACCTTATCCACTCCTAGTTTCATTATACTAGATTTCTGTAGCTTGGCATTTTGATGAAATGAGATTTCCTTCGCTATTGCGATTTTATGTTTTTTTGAGGTATGTTAAGGTTAGTTACACTGCTCCCTTCCTTTTCGCTAGTCATCTCTTCGATAACACACGTGTGTCATGCTAGTGATTTGGGACCTTTCTGTGTAGTTTATGAACATTATTACACTCCATTCTCACTTTTTAGTCGAATATTTGTATTTAGATTTAGCGTTCCCCTGTTTGTGACACGCATGCGCAGATGGCTTTTCTTAAATATTGAGGGTAGCGGTCTAGTTTTCTCCGCGTTTTTTTCCCCCCAGGTGTTTAATGATCAGCTCACGCGTACGTAGCGCTAAGCCTGCCGGTATTTATACCGAGTGCTTCGGATTCCGAGTTAACATTCGGATCCACGGAGGGCTACTAGTAGGTGTTGAACGGGCGCAGGTCTTTATTTAAGTGAGTAAATAGGAGTCCCTCTGGGGAGTTAGCACTGTTCAGTGGAGAGAGTGCTTTCTTGTACTCATCCCCCTTTTTTCTGACTTTACAGGGCTTGAACAGATGTCAAGCGCCCCACCGGGACCCATGTTGTGGAGTTTAGTTTAACTTTTCGTAAGCCTTTTGTTTTTCCATGTTTATTATTCAGTTTTCTTGAATGCTCTGTCTGGCATTTGAGACTGCCTACCCATACGCCATTGAAATTGCACACAGGTGTTGTTTTTACACCTATGCCCCGTTAGTCATGTTTCTCTGTTTTTAGATTCTCACAAAAGACTCTCCACAATGTTGGAGTTGAGCGTGCTCATATTAGTATCACGCTATTGTTCAGCATTAAGCCACTAGGTGGATGAGTGCACCCGATTGGCACACTGTATGAATGTTAAGTCTCCTACGGTACTAGGTCTGCAGATGAGGGTTCTTGCAGAGTGTAAAAACTTTATGGAGAGCACAATGTGAACAACATGAGGCACCAAATAAATATGTTGAACAAACAAATAGGTTGCCGATACCAAGAAGCTGTGATTTATTTACAGTAAACATTTTATGTCTCTGTTTTATGTCTGATTGTCTTTACAGATTTACAACGGCTTTCAGAAATACTGAAGGTCAGATCAAGTAAACCGTGAGTTTATTTGCTATACCCCCACAGGTTAGGGTGTGCCTTAGCGTGCACATACCGCCGTGGTGGGTTGGTCCTGATGAAAGCTTCGCTATTCGCACTCTGAAGCAGAAACATGTTGACCATTTTTTTATACACTTCACATATTGGATGTGCTTGGACAAATTAGCCGGGCAGCTACCATCCAATACACTTGTTTTTACTGTTGCCTGGTTTTCCACCATTAAATTTCTTTGGGAATAAACCGAGGCATCTTTTAATCTTCACCATCACACACACCAATCACAGCAAACCAGCTCCGCTGTAATCAGGCATAGTAGCACACCGGAGAGGCATTCGGCCTCTCTGGTGGGGACCCAATGATGAAGCATGTCACCAACTAGGTTGGTGAGTGAGGGTTCTTTTAAACACTAATGGTTTTCCTTGTGTTGTTTCTCCTTCTTTTTCGTTTCTTTTGATTTCACTCTTTAGTTGTTTTTTGATATATACCTGGGGGATTAAGAGTGACTCCTTTGTCTTCCCTCGCTCTCCCGTTGTTGAATTCTGTCTGTGGCTGCGTACAGCTGCGAGAGATTATTTGTTCTAATTAAGTGAACCTCTGACTTCTTGGCTTTGGCAGTAAACATGGAAAATTTAGGGCTTACATACTCGAAGGAAGAGGTAGATGCCCTTTAGGCAGACACCTCCCTTTTCTCAGACCCTTCAATAGCATTGACAATTTCACAGACTAGTGAATGGGAAAAACTCACTGAACAGAAACGCAATCGTATTCGTACCATTCTACACAGTACTATACTGACTGAATATTTGCGTAACAATGTGGCACCTAAGGGCTTATTGGTCACCAATGCCCCCCGCATCTTTTTGGATGATGCGGTATTTAGGAAAGAATGGGCCCAGATCGCGTGGCATTGCACCCGCGACTGGTTGGTGTTGATTATTAAAACAGCCCTTAGACTTTCAGAGGCACTAATGGTGGAGATTCAGCTTACTGAGACACATTTTAGAACAACATTGACTGGGTATAAGAAAAAATTGGAGGAACTCAATAAGGAGATTAATGAATATAAAGATAATCTCACCCAATCTAAAGCCCAAAAGTTTCAGAAAGATGTAAAACATTTTTCGTATATTAAGACATACCCCTATGCTAATCCTGACTATACACCACCACCTAGGAATTCAAATAGTTCGGATACATCAGATGATGATGCGTCCACTACTAGCGGGTCCAGTGGGGATAGTTTCAGGCAGAGACAACGGGGTAGGGGGAGAAACAGACGTCAACAACATTCACAATACCCTCAGATGTGGCCATCGTACCCTGTACCTGGGGTGGGTGGGTTCCACAATCTGTACCAACCCCCTCCTTTTCCAACTATGGGTTGGAACCCCAACTTTATGCCACATCCCGCACACCCACAAAACATGTACCGACCGCCTTTTTTAGAGAGGGGCTGGAGAGGTCGCAGGAAAAGAAGGGGGCAGAACCAAGTCCATTGGGATCAATAGGAGGTGGTGGGCGACAATACACGGAGCAAATCGAGGGATCAACAAGCAGGACCCAGCAATCTGAGAGCCTAGTTGTGAACCTCTCCACGGCCACTCTCACCGAAACTGAGATGGCAGTTTTGGAAAAAGGGCTTGGTTTCGTGCCTACAGCACGCTTGGATCGCTTCAAGCTGCACTGTGAATTAGCTGAGTTCTTCCGGAAGTTGAAACTCAAATTTTTCTTTGAGAAACAACCTACCAGCGAGGCTCCTATCTCTACCAGCGACACAGGTTTCCGCTCAAAATCTACCTTTACCCCTCCTCCACATACTGTTCCACCTGAAATCACTGCTTTCGAACAGGCAGTGTTTAATGATGTGGAATCTTTTGAAGAAACGGGTGTCTTTAAAAACTTGAGTGCCATTGAATTTCAAGCTTTACAATCCCTCCAGTCCAACATCTCCATTGTCATCAAACCAGCTGATAAAGGGGTGGGGTTGTCATTCAGGATGCTGCCGATTATGATAAGGAATGCAGACGCCTATTAGGTGATCGTGGCAACTATACTCCTCTATTAGTGGACCCCACACCCCTGCTATCGACTACCATTAAGAACCTTGTTGATGATGCAGTAACCAGAGGATATATCACCAAACATGAAGCGGAGTTCCTCACTACAGGGAAGGGGACTATTCCGTATTTCTATACTCTGCCTAAGACGCATAAGAATCGCACGCCCCCTCCTGGGCGCCCAATAGTATCGGGTATTGGTTCATTACTGGAACCGTTGTCCCGTTATTGCGATTTCTTTCTAAAACCATTGATCCAGAAGACTAATACCTATCTCAAAGATACCAAGAGCTTGCTAGCTCTCCTCCAAGATCTCACAGTTGACAACGAGCCCGTATTTTTGGTCTCGCTGGACATTGAAAGTCTGTACACTTGTATCCCCCAGGATGAGACCATTAGGGTTCTCAGGGAGGCTCTGGATGCAGAGCCTTGGGATTTTACAACACCCAGGAGTTTTATCATTGATTGTGCAACACTAGCATTGAAACAAAACTTTTTTGAGTACAGAGGTGATCTGTTCCTTCAGTTGTCAGGGACTTCAATGGGCAGTACCTTCGCCCCAAGTGTAGCCGGGTTGTATGTCTATGATTTTGAGTGTAAGTACATACTTTCGGCCAAAAACCCTTACTTGACCTATGTGTCTTTTTGGAAAAGATACATCGATGACGTTTTCGTCATCTGGCAAGGACCTGAGACCGTCCTTCTGGAGTTTTTTAACTGGATCAACACTTGTGATCCTAATTTGAGATTCACACATTGTTACAACAGAGAAGAGATGATCTTCTTGGATGTGGTTATAAGGAAAGCAGGTGACCAGCTTCTTACCAAAACTTTCTATAAACCCACAGCGAAGAATAACTTGTTACACTTCGCCAGCTTCCATCCAAGACCACTTAGAGAGAATCTGCCATACGGCCAATACCTGCGCTTAAGGCGTAACTGCAGCCAAGTGGAGGATTTTCGTTATCAAGCGAAGGAATTGACAATGAAACTACGCAAACGAGGTTATCCTGACAAAATCCTAACCAGGAGTTCCAAGAGAGCTAGGAACCAGCCAAGGGAAGTCTTATTGGAAGAAAATCATAGACTCACTGAAGATATACCACTCACGTGTGTCACCACATATAGTGTTGCTGCGAATGCTGTTAGTAAATCTATCAGGAAACATTGGTGTATCCTTGAAAGCAATAACATCAAGTGGGAGAAACCCCTTTTCTCTTATAGGAAAGCCAGGAGCATCAGGGATACGCTGGTTCATACCCGTCCAAGAAGAGTTGGACTTGAAGAGGGTACGACTGTTCTTAGTGCCTGGGGTCTTCCTAAAGTCACTGGACATCATCCATGTGGCTCCTGTAGTGTATGTCATTTGACTGCCACTACCAAGACTCTGGATCTTGAACCCGGTAAAACGTGGATACAACGCACCCACACGAATTGTAATTCAACCAATGTGGTGTATATGATCACATGCCCCTGTGGTTCCAGATATGTTGGGATGACGACACGTAAAATAAAACAACGAGTGTGTGAACATCGCAGCAATATCCGGTGTCGTAAGAACACCACGAAACTTACTGAACATTTTCTGCATTGTAATCATACCACCAATGATTTACGATGGACGGTGATTGAACAAATGAAACAAGGCAACAACTTGCCCCATATGTTGTTCGAAAAGGAGCAACGTTGGATTTATAGACTTTCTACTAATTTACGTGGGCTGAATGACAATATACCCTGGGGCACGGTTATGAGACGCTAATCAGCTTTGGTACTTTAAGGTTTTTACATTTACCCTGCTCATGACTCTGGATATTCCATCTTTATGAAACTCTGTCTGAATAACTGAGTTGGGACCTTATCCACTCCTAGTTTCATTATACTAGATTTCTGTAGCTTGGCATTTTGATGAAATGAGATTTCCTTCGCTATTGCGATTTTATGTTTTTTTGAGGTATGTTAAGGTTAGTTACACTGCTCCCTTCCTTTTCGCTAGTCATCTCTTCGATAACACATGTGTGTCATGCTAGTGATTTGGGACCTTTCTGTGTAGTTTATGAACATTATTACACTCCATTCTCACTTTTTAGTCGAATATTTGTATTTAGATTTAGCGTTCCCCTGTTTGTGACACGCATGCGCAGATGGCTTTTCTTAAATATTGAGGGTAGCGGTCTAGTTTTCTCCGCGTTTTTTCCCCCCCAGGTGTTTAATGATCAGCTCACGCGTACGTAGCGCTAAGCCTGCCGGTATTTATACCGAGTGCTTCGGATTCCGAGTTAACATTCGGATCCACGGAGGGCTACTAGTAGGTGTTGAACGGGCGCAGGTCTTTATTTAAGTGAGTAAATAGGAGTCCCTCTGGGGAGTTAGCACTGTTCAGTGGAGAGAGTGCTTTCTTGTACTCATCCCCCCCTTTTTCTGACTTTACAGGGCTTGAACAGATGTCAAGCGCCCCCCCACCGGGACCCATGTTGTGGAGTTTAGTTTAACTTTTCGTAAGCCTTTTGTTTTTCCATGTTTATTATTCAGTTTTCTTGAATGCTCTGTCTGGCATTTGAGACTGCCTACCCATACGCCATTGAAATTGCACACGGGTGTTGTTTTTACACCTATGCCCCGTTAGTCATGTTTCTCTGTTTTTAGATTCTCACAAAAGACTCTCCACAATGTTGGAGTTGAGCGTGCTCATATTAGTATCACGCTATTGTTCAGCATTAAGCCACTAGGTGGATGAGTGCACCCGATTGGCACACTGTATGAATGTTAAGTCTTCTACGGTACTAGGTCTGCAGATGAGGGTTCTTGCAGAGTGTAAAAACTTTATGGAGAGCACAATGTGAACAACATGAGGCACCAAATAAATATGTTGAACAAACAAATATGTTGCCGATACGAAGAAGCTGTGATTTATTTACAGTAAACATTTTATGTCTCTGTTTTATGTCTGATTGTCTTTACAGATTTACAACGGCTTTCAGAAATACTGAAGGTCAGATCAAGTAAACCGTGAGTTTATTTGCTATACCCCCACAGGTTAGGGTGTGCCTTAGCGTGCACATACCGCCGTGGTGGGTTGGTCCTGATGAAAGCTTCGCTATTCGCACTCTGAAGCAGAAACATGTTGACCATTTTTTTATACACTTCACATATTGGATGTGCTTGGACAAATTAGCCGGGCAGCTACCATCCAATACACTTGTTTTTTACTGTTGCCTGGTTTTCCACCATTAAATTTCTTTGGGAATAAACCGAGGCATCTTTTAATCTTCACCATCACACACACCAATCACAGCAAACCAGCTCCGCTGTAATCAGGCATCGTAGCACACCGGAGAGGCATTCGGCCTCTCTGGTGGGGACCCAATGATGAAGCATGTCACCAACTAGGTTGGTGAGTGAGGGTTCTTTTAAACACTAATGGTTTTCCTTGTGTTGTTTCTCCTTCTTTTTCGTTTCTTTTGATTTCACTCTTTAGTTGTTTTTTGATATATACCTGGGGGATTAAGAGTGACTCCTTTGTCTTCCCTCGCTCTCCCGTTGTTGAATTCTAAAATGGCAATTATTCAGGCAGGTAGGCGGGGGGATCACAAGGGTCTGCAGAATGCCAAAAAAGCTTACAAAGAAAAATTAATAATCACCAAAAGGGGGTGGGAGGTACATCAATGGGAGAAAGCCACCTTAACCCTAACAAATAGAAACGCCAAGGACTTTTGGTCCCTCATAGCATCTGGGTCTAAAACTGCAGGAAATGATTTGGGGACAGCAGTACAACCTGCAGCATGGGAATCTCACTTCTCCATGTGTTATAAGCCATGGTTAAGAAATGGCACCGGATCACCAAAGAGGGGAAGGGTATCTCTTAAGGGCAATTAGCCAGGCCAGATTTTGGGGAAACCATAGTCCTGGATTTTGCAGAAACTGCACAGGCTCTACATTTATTAAAAAGGGAAAAGGCCCCCGGCCCTGATGGCATTCCTGGAGATTTATACTTATCACACCATGAAATTTGGGTCCGATACCTAAACGCTCTCAGCAATGATATTTTGAGAAGTAAGGATATACCATCATCCTGGCATGCTGCAATTATCGTGCCCATTTATAAAAAGGGGAGAAAGGATTTGGCTGCCAATCACAGACCCATTAGTCTAATTGACATAAGTCAAAAGGTCTTTTCCAGACAGATACTATTTACACTTCAAACCTGGCTAAGCAATCATCACATCCTAGAGGATTGCCAGGCAGGGATTAGTCCTGGGATTAATACCTTGGAACAGCTCTTCCACTTCAGTGCAATATGCTGGAAGTATGTAGCCCTGAAGCGGGATAATTTTTATGTTGCCTTCATTGATTTGAGGGCAACATTTGATCTGGTTCTAAGGAAAAACCTTTGGGCAGTTCTGGAGGAGTACGGTATCCCAGACAATCTTATAGGAATCTTAAAAGTACTACACTCAATCAATCAATAATAACTTTATTCGGAGGTGGTTAGCCATCCATAAAAACAATATAAAATACAATATCAGCATGAATAGCATAAAAGTACAGTTCATAGCATCAGCTTGGAGTGTAAGAACAATTTAAAAACTCAATAACAGTGCCACAGTATATCAGTAAGAAAAGGCCAAGTGTGCAACAATTAAAAATTATTAGATAATTAAAAATGCATGTATATAATTTATTTCTACAAGGTCACATAAGGTTCCTGTAACATTATTAACTAAAATTCCACAACACTAAAGTGGGAGACAGGGACAAAAACCTTGTGTTGGGTCCGTCTTGCACCCCCCGCCCCCCTAGGCAGCAAGCTTGAATATTTTTTTTTCTATCATAAAAACAGCCCATAAAAAAGATGCTAAACTACTGCAAATCTCCAAAGAAGGTAAAAACTGTAGATATAAATATGCGGGTCGACATTGCGTAAAGTGCAGAGGTTTTATAATCGGTACAATATAACGCTTCCTCTGATGGTTATAAAACTTGCAAAAAACACCACGTGTATGGTGTTCTGGGCCATCGCATCATTACAAGGACAGTTAGTTAGGGTTATAGACCAGTCATTCATATTTGGGAAACTAACCAATCGGTGAAAGGTGCCCAATCTTAAACGTGTCAAGACATACCTGTGTCTTGGATTTAAAACTATTTTAAGATAGGGATGCATATCAAAAATTATTAAAATCATTTGGTGATTTCGAACGCTGGGTTCAGAAATTTCTAGTGTAAGCCTAAGATTCTCCAAGTGTGCCATTGTTTCGTTTTTTAAGGAATTCCTACTAATAATAGCTAGTGTATCAGGCTTCTCGAAAAACTCAGGGTGACCCAAATCATTGCAGAAACGTCGAATCTAGACAAGCCAAAGTATACGCTGGTAGAGAGTTGAATTAAGGCAATCCCTGATTATGACACGATTCAGCTCAGTGTGTTCAGAAGTCCATATGTTATACCAGAGTAGGATGGGCTGTAGCATGATTAAATCTGTAATGAATGGGGCTCCGAGTTCAGCGTGACACACATGTACTGAGGCACTTTTAGGGGTGCCGAGGAAATATCTAAAAAACACATTCTCTACCATCTGTATATCACTTCATTTCTTGTGCCCCCACACACCAGCCCCATATAGTGCAACACTAAGGCATTTAACTTTATATATTGACATCATCAGCTCTGGTGGATTAGAACCCAATCATCTGGAAAACCCTCTAAGGGCCATACAGGCTATACTGAATTGTAATTTCCTATTGGAAATAGCATTATTCCTTAGGCAACTGTAGTGTAGCTCCTATTTCCCTTATAGGCTCTGCGCATTGGAATAATATATCCTATAGGTTTGACATAGGACTAAGGTCGGTATGTCCCTATCGAGTATATTAAACTTAATTACTTGTGCCAGCTAGCTCAGAGGCCACTAGAAACTTCTTGACGACAAGAAGGGAGTAGTTTCTGGCAGCCGCAAAACATGACCACTGTGTTTCCCTTACAGAATCAGGACGTGTCCCAGAGTCGTAGAAACAATAGATAACTATTTCACTCAGCTCAGTCGTGCATATCTTGGTTACTCTCAAAGTTACACAGAAATAACAGACGGGCGTTTTCAATAAAAAGGTTTATTGAACTGTCTTGTTTCTGTTGTAAGTTAAATGTGCTGTTACGATCACAAGACAGTATGCGAGATAAATAATGTACAGATTGAGCAGTAGAAATAAATAATACTGCGTTAGCATTATCTTTTCAGCATATATGCATTTACATAAAATGACACAGCCTAAAAATGCGAGTACTCATACGATGCGTTTCTAGCCTTGTTCTACCCCAGTGTACCTAACCTGTCCTAGGTGTAGGGAGAAGTAGAAGTAGGTGATGTAGTCCTGACTAGAGTATACTAAGAGTATGTTGCGCCTAGCATGCCAAGAGTCTAGTATGCCAAGAGTCTAGTATGCCAAGAGTCTAGTATGCCAAGAGTCCAGTATGCCAAGAGTCCCTCTAGGTTCTAGTCTGCTCCATACCTGAAGAATGAGAGAGGTAGGAATCTCTTTCCTAGACTCGAACTCCAACACCCCGCAAGGGAAGTTAGATCACTGGAAGCTGGACTCTCTGCGTGCAGGAATGACAGCGTCTTCTCAGTGCGTCCGGCCGGGAATCGGGCTCCTCTGAAGTCGAGGTCTCCTCTGATTTACAGGGGTTTGGGAAGGTATATTTATACCTGAAAATGTTAGCATTGACGTGAGTTGGGCAGCGAAAGACGTCATGAATGAACCCCTAAGGAATAATGGTTCATGCATAATATATGAGTCCTTGAAGAAATCAATAGTCCTGGGCAAGGGAAACTCCCGCAGCCTAAGAGTCTGTTTTTTCATGAACTCGTTGTGAGGCTAGGGTGGACGGATGTCGGAATCCATGCCTGTATTTGGAGTGCGTGGTTTATGCCTAAATAAGGTCTGGGATTTTATGCCTATATAAGGGCAAGGCGAATTGTGCCTATATAAGGACATGAGTCTGGAAAGCCCGTTTATGGACACCCTAGGAAATATACAACACCCACTCCTCTTTCGTGTGTACGATAATGCTAAAATGCTAAACATATAAAATGCTAAAACATTAAAATGGAGTACTGCATATTAAAAATATTTTCTAAAAGCATTAAAAAACATATTGAAAATGCAAAGGTTTCCGTACATCATTAAGCAATGTTTTTCATTTCCAGCATAAAGTTCGAAATAAATGCAATCGGAATGAAATATAAAAGCAATAATTACATTTGACGAAAATGATCGATAACTTAGTACAAAATCGAAGTTATTTCCTGTCATAAAAATTAAATGAACAGTTCTAGACACACAAGATGACTAAGTGTCCCTGGAAGTACTGCCAAGTCCGTATTATAAAGCTAGTTCTACTTTAAGCAGATCGAAGTGCCATTTGCGTTCGAAAAAATGGGACAAAAGTTCAAATTTGGTAGAGTTCTAAGCGTTTGAAAAATGAAGGCCAAATTGTTACTGCATCTCTGGAACACAGTATGCTGATTCAGAGTCAGTTTATGGGTCTGGTGAAAACATGAGATCATCTATTTCAATAGACAAAACATCATCCACAGTCGTTGGTGTAAGTTGGAACACCTCGTGTAAGAGATTGACCGCACAAAGATGTGAAGCATCGCTCTCAGCATAGGTCGCCGCAGCAATGTTCGCGTCCGTTGTTACCTGTGTGCCTGGAGTTGTCTCTCGTACCTCAGCAGCAGCCGGAAGCGTCTGTGAGATCTCAATGAATGCTGACATCAGGATTGGTAGCCTCTGGGGACAACACAAAGCATGGGTTGTTATCGGGACCAGCAAAGTATCGACGTCCTTTGGCGTGGCTGATGGATATGTTAGACAAGCGTCCAACACGCATTCTTCACCGCATAGCAGGCATCGTAGAACAGGTAAGATGCAATCTTGCCAGATTGGTCTGAATGACAGGAACCAAGTTGTATTAAGGTCCCTTAGACGAGTCATGCCCAGTAGCTGTACTATTCGCTCACGGCACTTTCTTTCAAGGAGAGCTTTCTCCATTTCGCTCGGAGTGATGTCTGCGAATAGGCTGGCCATAGCGCAATAGCAGAAAGATGAATAAAATTCCGGCAACAAGTGCGAGAATTAATGGTATGCCACCAAACACCGAATGTGCAAAGGTGGGGATGATTCCGAGTATAGCCTGGAAAGGTGCTAACAGACTGGAGCAAATGCTCTTAAATACATGTACAATTCCGGTCGTATCTGACATGTTAAAGATACGTGATACCATTTCTACGAAATGTATAGGGCAGTTTGTACGTATTAAAGTCTGTATCTCAGCCGAAGTCCTTGCTACTTGTAGATCATAGGTTTCTTTGGCCGAGGTCAAAGGCACTGTTTGCTGTAAAAGCATGGCTTTCATTCTGCTTAAAGTATCAAATCTTATAAAAGAGACGTTCAGCGAAGGCCATAGCGGCGACTCCCTGACTGTGTCTATTGGGGCAAACAATACTTGCATACAGCAAGTGACCCTGGAGTTGACCGTTACTAGATATGGGATGCCTGGCAACATTCCACAGCAACTCTGATCATTCAGCATGAGGTAACTTCCGTTAGAAAGTTGTCCAAATGCTGGATTAATCACAGCAGCTGGTGTACCATGCTGATGGCAAGACAAATTTGCCACTGAACCATTACAAGTCCCGTGTAAAGAAATGTCCTGACACATAAGTGAACCGGTCAGTGCATGTTTACAGTTGGTACCGCTAAGAAACACTTCACGATCCCCACTCCAACATCTATGTGTATACGGTAAATCCCAAGATGTCTTAATGTATTCCTTACCCAACCTTTCATATTTGCCTGCTTGCATTTGTCTGAGGCAATACTGAAACTGAAAAGTTGTCACAGGTAATGTTATTTTGCCATGAATAACCCATTCTGTAGCTGGTTTTTCTGCCACTGTGAATGGTAACTTCTCCAGTTTTTCAATGCTTAGCACTGTATACCTTGCTCCCCTTTGTGCCAATTCGATCTGTTTATCAGTGAGATTGTATTCTGCAAACAGAGACGACGTGTTGATGAAACGCCAAGGCACATAGCCCGCTCGCAAAGATTGCAGCGTCCCGCTCAGTAACACTATAGAACGTAATTGAGATTGACCTTGTTGTAACATAGCCAAATCTTGTTCTAGAATGTCGATAGCAGATGATACAATGCCATCCAATGAATATATTCTGGAGGACAAAGTTGTTAACCCATTGTCGACCACAGAGAGTGCTTTCTCTAAATTAATACGATCAAGTTCACGTATTCGTTCTGCGGCCTCTATCTGTGACACTTTCCATGCTTCATTATAAGCAGCATAAATGCCGGCATATATGAAACGTTTTTGACGCGGTTTTCTTGGTCCAAGCAAGAATTCCCTAAGATCTGCGTCTCGTGTAAGTAAGGATAAGTGTTGTTTCACATCCTGTAGTGTAGATCTATGCAGCCATTCGAGGCATAATTTTCCTACACTGTATGTTGTTACTACCCCCGGATGTTGTCTTTGTACATATCTTGGGTCTGGCCTATGAATAGTAAAGCCCTGAGTTCTGTTCAAGAACATTTCCTGACAGTTGTTTGTGTCTAAGGGCCAGATCAACCATTTCTTCCAATTTGGATCAGATCTGTTGAATTGTAGTATATTGTCAACTGTCACCACTGCCTTTGTATTATTATCACTGGAAGGTGTTGGCACAGAAGGTGATTTCATCTCTTTGATCTTGGCCAATCCAAGACAAGATGTTTGTTGGACGGTTTCATTCAAAAACAGTACTTGTTCAGGGATTATACAGGCTCTAAATAAAGCTTCTATACCCTGTACTTGCCAATCTTTACTACCCCAGACAGTTTTTGTCTCTATTGTGTCTTTCCATAAGTCAAAACCCTGTGTTGACAGTTGGGCAATAAATGCTGCAGAGTAAATCTGTTTCGTATTTGTTAACATAATTTTCAGTCCTGTTTTGTTTACATTTCTGTAGTAAAACGTTTCTGGGTCAGATGTATTGTAACCTAAAAATATGGAAACTTACTAGCAAAAGTTTTTGAACTACCTTGTGGTGGTGTAGGACAATGTTCCCATTGGTTAAACATAAACACATTTCTTGGATATGCAGTTTTATGCAAGTAATGATGACCATAGTGGTTATAACAATACAGTTCTTCATAGTCTGATGAACCCTCTAAATATTCATTTTTAGAAAATGCAGCAGATTTTTCTAGATCAAACATTATGTCAGTCACAGTCTCAAAGTCCCAATCATCTGAATAGGTACTGGACGTAATTAAATCACTTAGTGAAATTTTAAACAAATGTGGAATGTTCAATTGTTCCGTTGGTCCGAAAATTTCATAATCTGTTTTGTCCCACACTATACCATCCTGTATAGGAACAGCTGTGATGTTTACTGATGACAAGTCTCTTGCTTCACGATGGGAAGATTTATGTGGTTTCAAAAGTACGTTAACGCCTTTTCCTTCACTATTCACATGGATGTATCTGCCACTTATAAGCACGCTTACAGTTGTTACCAAAGCTAACCAGAGCAGGAAAACAAAAAGTCCAGATGTAATCCAGAGTTCAATCCATGGAGAAACCAGATAAGTCTTTTTCAGAAAGTGAATAAAGTCTTGTACTTGCTGCTTTAGTTTGAAAGTTGCTGGCGTCGTTTCAGGTTCGCTTGGATCTTCTGAGAACGTATCAAAGTCAATGAAATAGCCAGAAGCAGTTCTGTCAATTGTTGGAATTGCATCAGGATTTGTAGAAATCACAGGAGACAGTTCATCACGTGTCACGTTGGTGTAGACAGGTGTATTTGGACGAACTGTTATTTGGTTGTCAAGAGGGATGAGTTCCATAGCTTGGTTGCTTAGTCCTTCATTTGTTACAGCTGAATTCTCGATCGTGATCAGTCTTTCAGTCTGAACCTCTTGAATAGTAGCGAGAGGAGTGCGTCTGCTACTAGGTCGGAGTCCACGAGGCCTACTGCTTAGTATTGGCCACATACTGTGGTTTGATCAGGTCGATGGACACAAATCTTTTCTCCTTTCTTCCAGCAAGGGGCGGCAGAAGTACTGTCCTTGTTCCTTGAACAGCTAGAACAGGTACCGGTTGTCTGTAAGAAGGTCCAAATTCCTTCTTGTCCGCGATTTTTTCTCTGACTAGATCCCCAACTTTTGGAATCCAGACAGGCCTTGCTGGGACCGCCGATATTTCCCCAGTGGTGGTTGGCTGTAGGGATATGTTGCTTTGTTTCGTTCTTAATTTGTTAAGATCCTGTAAAACAGCCAAACGATCTTTGATATCAAATGGTTTATTTTCCACCACTGTGCCTACGTGTTCTAAGTCTGGAACCCACATTCTTGTCCCAAATAGGACCTCATATGGAGTGACCCCCCTAGAGAACTTCTTGGCAGATTGTTGAGAGCGCGCTGTACGCTATTGAGGTGTTTGACCCACCCATCACCCGAACCTAATACCCTAGCTGTTATAGACTGCTTTATGTCCCGGTTTTTCCTTTCCACAACAGAATTTCCCTCAGGATGGAATGGAGAGGAGTACCGCAATGCAACGCCCAGACTGGCCATGGCCTCCTTGTAAGCCCTAGAGCTAAACGCAGGACCCTGGTCAGAATGTAGCGTGCCTATTGCGTATGTGCCGATAAAGACTCGCAAATCTTTTATAACAGTTCGAGCGTCAGCCGAGCGCTGAGGCCATAACCATAGGAACCTAGATTTAGTATTTGCGAGAATGCCTTTGTCCAGTGGGACGCCGGTGAGTAGATAGCCTAATGCTGTCTAACAGTGGTGTCTGTACTGGGCTGCCGCATTCGCAGCATGGTGTCTGGTGGCTCTCTCGCTGTAATTTACAGTCTAAGCAGTTGTTGATGAATATTTGAATGTGTGTATTCATTCCAGGCCACCAGTACATCTCTTTTAATTTAAAAATTGTGTGTGAGATCCCTTGATGTGACAGACCTTCCCCCAAATGAGTTTCATAAATCAAAGCTGCTCTTCGTTCCACGTTTGGAATTACCCTATCCCCCACTCCAGGGATTCGAGCAAAAGGAACGTTATTCGCATCAATTACATAAGAGTACTTGAGTGGAAACTTTTTTGGTAACGCTCCACTGCTGCCTTTGCTCGAAGCATTGACAGCTAACATTATCTCACCGTCTATTTTTGTTTTTGAACGAGTGATCGCAGCTACGGAAGCCGTCTGAACAGCCCCCTTTGCGGCTTCGTCAGCCAATGAATTCCCTGCAACGTGAACGCCATCACGCTGATGACTCAGTGTGTGAATCACGTGAGCCTTTGGTAGTTCGTTTTTCAACTGAACTACTTGTTCCCAAAGCAGTTTGTGCTTTATTGTGCCACCTTTCGCATCTTTGAAACCATTTTCAAGCCAGTTTTGTATATAGTTATTATACGACTGAACACAGTAAAAGGAATCGCACACGATTAGTGTGAGGAATTCTCGATCCGTACTCTCAAGTGCCAGTTTGAATGCTTGTAGTTCAGCTCGCTGAGCTGTACAATCACCTAGTGATTGAGTTTTTGTGACCATAGGTCTGAAGATGCCATTTTGCATGCGACCTTTAACGATAGCACACGCTGCACTGTAAGCTTGCTTACTCCCTGTTGCGTGCTGTGCGGATCCGTCAGTGTAAATTAGGAATTCATACTGATCGAGAGGCAGAATCTCAGTGGGCAGAGGACATTCTTGTTCATATTGGGGAAATGCTTGTGTTTTTAAATCCGGATCAAAAACTTATTCAACATCAGGTGCAGCAAGATAATTAACCCATTGTATCCATCTCGGATGTAGTGCTTTAGCATTTGGAATGCTTGCTTTTGTGACCGCTTCTAAAGCTGGTACCGGGGTTACGACAATTATGCGTTTCCCTTGGGCTAAGGCTCTTTCTTTTGCTACAGCTGTTTGAACTGCTGTTAGAATTTTTTCAGTAGAACTGAATCGCATTTCCGCTTGTGTGTACAAATGTGATTTGTACGCAATTGGTACTTTTTCACCCTCATTGAAGGTTAAGTAGGTGAATCCACATTGACCCGAAATTATTCGGATCACCAAATTTCTTTGACTTACGCGTGTTTGTAAGTGTTTGGTTGCTAACATGTTAGCCTGGAGTGAACGCAAAATTTCTGTGTGTTCCTGTGTCCAGTTTTTGATTGAAAAATCAGGTTTGATTAATGCATAGAGAGGTTTAACCCTTTCTGCATAGTTTAGTATGTACGTTCTTCCAAAATTTAGGAAACCCAGGATGGATTGTAAGTTTTTTAGCGTCTTTGGAAGTTGGAGCAGCGCACATTTCTCTAAAAAGTTAGCTGCCAAGCTCTTGCCTTCACTTGAAAGCTCATATCCCAAAAATAGGACATTGAGATGGGCAATTCAGGACTTTTTAAAGTTGAACTTGTAGCCCTCAGAGGCGAATCCCAGTATAATGGTGCTCACCCTGTTCAAGTGTTTTTCCAAGTCATCGTCTGTCAGATAAATGTCATCGACATAGGACAATGCCTCGTTGTCATAAATTTGTAATAACTCAGTTACTCTCGCTGAGAATAAACCTGGGCTGTTCTTGAACCCTTGTGGGAGTCGACAAAAGTGACGCTGGGTCCCCATTATGGAGAATGCCGTTAAGTACCTACTTTCAGGTGCTATATTTTGACAAAAGAAACCATTTGAGATGTCTAATGTTGTTTTGTATTTTTTACGCACAATGTTATTCATTAATGCTGTGCTATGTGCATTTTGCACTGCAAAAGTTTTAGAACAAGTGTTTAAATATCTGTAGTCCAAAACTAGACGATATGTATTGTCTGGTTTGGAGACAGGAAACAAAGGATTGTTCATTGCGGAGGTGCATGTTTCAATCACCCCTTGATATTCAAGTTGATCTAAGATCTCCCTGACCTGTTTTTTAGCTTCTTGCTTAATAGGATACTGCCTCTGTGCAGTTGGTTCATGTTTCAGATTTATTTTATGGTGAGGTGAGTCCTCATCCCATCCTACATGATTTTTATATAATGCTGGAGCCTGGGCCACTGCCCATTTTCTGGCATATGTATATTTTAGGTGAATTGGTATGTGATTGGAGAAGGCAGGCATAATAATGTCCTCGCCATGTGGTCACTCCCTGACAAATTGTGGTGGCCAGTCCTTTTCTGCTAGAAGTATGTCAAAACCCTTTGATAGTTTTTCCCAAAAGAGTGCTTTAACCTGTCTAGGTTTGTCTCCCTCCATCCGGAGTGTTATGTCAAATAACTTTTGTGGAGTACTAACCCTGGTGTCTACAGTCTCTACCGTAATGTACTCATTCAAGTCCACTATCTCCAGAAGTTCCTTCAGGTTCTGGCGAGCTATTGTGACTTCTGCTGCACTGTCCAGCATTGTCTGAGCCCATTCTCCGTTCTTGAGTTGTGTTCTCAGTATTCTCGGCATTTCTGATCTTCAGACCTGCTACTTTCTTTTTGGAGAATTGAGGTTTTGCCTTAGTTTTTGGAGCGTGTTTGTCGTCTTTCGATTTCACGCGTTCTTCTCTATGTTCTGTTCGTCCTCTTCTTTCCGAAGTCTGTGATGAGACCTGAAAGGGACGAGAGGAACGTGTATCAGTATCTTGATACCTATCAGGTTTTCTCAAATTATCCCTATTCCTGAGGTTATACCTCCTTTCAGAGGGCTCCTTTTGAGGAGACCTACCTCGGGATTGAGAACCTTTCTCATTTGAATTTTGTTTATTAGACTCCCACTTCTTTTTAGAGGATGTAGGAGTTTGTTTAATTGAGTCCTTCTCAGGACTTTCAGATAGTTTCGGTTTAACTGGTCTCCCACCCAAACTATGTCTGCCTAATTCTGCATAAGATTGTTCTATAATTCTGGGTAGCTCTGTTTGATGTTCTGTAACATCAAATTCCCTTAATTTTTGTCGGATCGCCACTGCTGCTGCCTCTCCTTTAATATTAGATAATATTATTGTTGAGACCTGGTCAAAATTTTTCAGTAATTTCATACCTAAATTTAAAGCAGGCTCTGCCCCGTATTCGTTTTGAATTTGTTTTAGGACATCAGGTATTACCGCAATTGACGGAATGCCGTGTGTTTTAGGGTAGATGGCAGCAAAGACTGAGCCCCAAGTGGTGCAGTATTCCAGTTGTGGTGTGATCCCCATTGGTAAACTAATGGTTAGGATTCTGTGTTTCTCATGTGGGCTAGTATTTGGAAATACTGCTTCGATTTGAGTAATTTTTTGAGTTATCCAAAATGGAATTTGCTCCCGCTTAGTGGGCATTTTACCCATGACTGCGTATAGAGTCTGTGGTGTAATTTTTAGAGTATTCCCCTGGTGAGGGGTTTGATTTGGAATTGTTAATGGTGGTTGGACTGTAAAAGTCCGCATGACATATTGAACCAATTGTCTGTAGATTTTTATTAACTCTGTGAGTTGAGTAAGTAGTTCCTCATCTGACATTATTTCGATGTCGGGATGAGGTGTATAGCCGGCTAGAATCGGCCATGTTGCTCCTGGTCTACCTAGTGGACCGAGCCTTGTTATTTTTTTGTGATGTTTTAGGGCGCCTTTAAACCAGAGCTGATGCTCTTGGTATGTTAATGGAATTTCTATATCCTCGAAAGGAATGTATTCCTCTGGTGGTTCATCTTCTTTGTGGAAGTGAAATGTGTGAGTTACTGAATTGGATTCAGGAAATATTACCCATGAATAGAATACCTCTGTCTGAAATGATTCATGTGCCTCAATCACGAAAACTGCTCTACCTCCTCTCGGTGATAGGCCATGTTTTATAAGTTTTAGAGTAATGGCTCTTCTTAAGTTTGGAGGGATGTTTATGACACCCTCCTCGGTTTCATTTAAACCTGTGTTGTTAAAAAGTGCTGGCTGGGCTGGATCAGCCGCAGCTCCACCGTTTCCGGTGTCAGTGTCTGAGCCAGGCATTTTGTTTTTTGAAAAATGTAGAACAAGTTTCAAGGAAACAAAGATAAGGTGCACAATATTGTGGAACACTGTATCCTTCAACGTTGAGCAAACCAAACAGCTAATATATAGGGTACTGCCCTATGTAGCCGTGGCGGATACTAACCCTGCCCACTCCAGACGTCTTTTGGAGTATATGGGTAGGGGTCTCTGAGAGAGAAAAAGATGCACGGCTGAGTTACTCAGTATCTAACGTTGAATTACTGCCTTACCAAACGTTGGGCGCCATGTAGTGTAGCTCCTATTTCCCTTATAGGCTCTGCGCATTGGAATAATATATCCTATAGGTTTGACATAGGACTAAGGTCGGTATGTCCCTATCGAGTATATTAAACTTAATTACTTGTGCCAGCTAGCTCAGAGGCCACTAGAAACTTCTTGACGACAAGAAGGGAGTAGTTTCTGGCAGCCGCAAAACATGACCACTATGTTTCCCTTACAGAATCAGGACGTGTCCCAGAGTCGTAGAAACAATAGATAACTATTTCACTCTGCTCAGTTGTGCATATCTTGGTTACTCTCAAAGTTACACAGAAATAACAGACGGGCGTTTTCAATAAAAAGGTTTATTGAACTGTCTTGTTTCTGTTGTAAGTTAAATGTGCTGTTACGATCACAAGACAGTATGCGAGACAAATAATGTACAGAGTGAGCATCAGAAATAAATAATACTGCGTTAGCATTATCTTTTCAGCATATATGCATTTACATAAAATGACACAGCCTAAAAATGCGAGTACTCATACGATGCGTTTCTAGCCTAGTTCTACCCCAGTGTACCTAACCTGTCCTAGGTGTAGGGAGAAGTAGAAGTAGGTGATGTAGTCCTGACTAGAGTATACTAAGAGTATGTTGCGCCTAGCATGCCAAGAGTCTAGTATGCCAAGAGTCTAGTATGCCAAGAGTCTAGTATGCCAAGAGTCCAGTATGCCAAGAGTCCCTCTAGGTTCTAGTCTGCTCCATACCTGAAGAATGAGAGAGGTAGGAATCTCTTTCCTAGACTCGAACTCCAACACCCCGCAAGGGAAGTTAGATCACTGGAAGCTGGACTCTCTGCGTGCAGGAATGACAGCGTCTTCTCAGTGCGTCCGGCCGGGAATCGGGCTCCTCTGAAGTCGAGGTCTCCTCTGATTTATAGGGGTTTGGGAAGGTATATTTATACCTGAAAATGTTAGCATTGACGTGAGTTGGGCAGCGAAAGACGTCATGAATGAACCCCTAAGGAATAATGGTTCATGCATAATATATGAGTCCTTGAAGAAATCAATAGTCCTGGGCAAGGGAAACTCCCGCAGCCTAAGAGTCTGTTTTTTTATGAACTCGTTGTGAGGCTAGGGTGGACGGATGTCGGAATCCATGCCTGTATTTGGAGTGCGTGGTTTATGCCTAAATAAGGTCTGGGATTTTATGCCTATATAAGGGCAAGGCGAATTGTGCCTATATAAGGACATGAGTCTGGAAAGCCCGTTTATGGACACCCTAGGAAATATACAACACAACCTTTATCGAATAGGATCCCCAAATAGGAGAAAGTATTAGTGAAACCAACAGTTGTGCCATGTATTTTCAAATCTTGACAGTTGGCGGTGTTCCGCCCACAATTCATAACAAAGGGTTATGACTGGCTCACTAAAAGACCAGGATCCTGCATATATTGTAAGTAGGGTCTGAAGGGCAAGTGGTGTACGTGCCATAAGGATGGCATCGTCGTTGTAAAGGAGGGCCGGTACCGAGCGAATTCCTACTTGTGGGAGATCTTTAGAAGATACAGCTAGTGCCGCACCCACACCGTTTATTTATAGGGAAAACAGAAAGGGGGCCAAGACACAGCCCTATCTCACCCCCCTCTCCCCCCTAAAAGCTTCATTGCATTCGCCTTGAATGCCATATCTGACCCTGGCTTTGCACCCTGAGTATAGATCCCTCACAAAGTTAACAATCGCTGTGTCTACCCCAGAATCTTTCATACTTGCCCACAATTTGGCATGTATAACACAGTCGAAAGCTGAGGAGAGGTCAACAAAGGCTAAGTAAATATTCCCCTCTTTAATTATAACATATTTCCCAAGAAGCATACTTAAATTAAGACTCTGCTCTATTGTTCCAACCCCAGGTCAAAACCCGTACTGTAGATCTGACAAGATTTTATGTGTGTCCACCCAGTCTTGCAGTCTTTTCAAGATGATACGATCTGCAATCTTCACCATCGAATCGAGCAGGGAAATTGGTCTATAACAGGCCGGGTTTGATCGATCTTCCTTTTTATAAATGGGGACAATAGTTGATTCGACCCATGTTGATAAAAAACCTGCTGTACAGCATGACCTAAGTACTAGAGTCAGTAGGGGCCCCCATAGAGCAATGTTAGCTTTGTACAGATCTACGGGGATTCCATCTGGGCCTGAGGCTTTACCGCCTTTACTAGCCAAAATTGAATCATTGACTTCCTCCAAGCTAAAGAGAACCATAGTTGTAGTCTGTGGAGGATCTGCTATTGTAGTGTTACTGTGACCTTGCTCTGGTGCGTACGCCAAATTGGGTATAGAATAAATGCTAATAAAATGCTTTCTCCAATCTTCCTCCAAAATGGCCAACTCAATCCTGGGAACCCTGTCTGCTATCAGTGGTGCGGAATTAATTACCCTCCAAAAGGCTCTGTTGTATTTGCTGGCACTCGCTTCACATGTGGTTAGGAAATAAACTGTGGGATGCCCTTTATCACTCTCCACTACCTGTGGGTCCTCTGTACCCTGTGAAGGAAAAAAGAAGAACGCACAAGACAACCGTAAGTATATTTAGGTCATTCATTTTAAAAGAAGGAACCACTCCACATATTTTAAGCGTGCGTGGTTAGGTGTGTAACACGTGTCTCTCATACGTGAACACACACATGAGAAAAACAAGGGGGAGAAATAACTCCCATGTCTTACCCACAGCCTTCACCCTACGTGCTTCATGGGAGGGGGAATAAAGGGAAAGCCCCTGTAGCCAAACACTGGAAAATTCAAGCACAAAAAACCATGCTAGAGTATCAAGAAGTTTTAAGATTTGTCAGAAAACATAAGGTATTTACTCTTAAACATGCATCCTGCAGCCATTCTCACACAATTGCCTTACTTAATCAAGGTGCGCTTTCCGCTGCATCACCTAGTTGTATCCAGCTCTCCTCCCCGGTGATGAATGAACCTGGTGGAGCGAGCGCTATAAGTAGTGTGAATAATTGGTGGAATGGGCGGGAGGGGCGTATAATCATTGCTAGTTGGTACCACCTGGGTGATTTCCGGTGTCTCTGCGTGCGCCAGTATCCGTAAGTCACAAAATAGCCTGACCTGCGCCTAAGTTGTCGCTCTGGTGCGCGTGTATATCCGCTGTCACAGGCGGTCTTAGCATAAATCGCCTGGTGTATGCCTGATGGTAGGCGGGCCCCGCTGGTCATGAATGCGTCTGACCAGGAGGTGGGCTCCTCTTCCGAATGCGTGCGTATCCGGTGTCACAACCAGAAGTCAGGTACGATTTGCACCCGTACTTCGGAGGGGTGCTGGGAGTGGGAGCGGCCTCATTTGTGTAGAACAGTAATTGTAGTCACCCAGAGAAGACACAAATATAGCATTTCTATCATATATAACTGGCCGGACCAAGGGAGAGGGGAGTCAATCACACTAAAGACATTAGAGAACTTCATAGACTCGAGTCAGGATGAAGGACCTCGAATAGTGCCCGACGGCTTTAATGTCACCTTCGATTTACTTAGAGCAGCTAAGAATAGTGACAGCAAAACATTTTGGCATACAGTAGCTAATGGGAGCAGAAGCACTCAGAATATAATTGAAAATCATACCCAACCCTGCAATTGGTTTAATCACTTTGCTGAGTTATATAAAGATACATAAAAGCTATGCCACAATGAGGCATTCCAGGATATGGCGGCACAGAATCTGGCTTATGATCAGCTAGTAGTTGAACTGCAGGAAACATTATGTGTAATAAAAAGTATAACACCAGGGAAAGCACAGGCCCTGATGACATAGCAGGAGATGTATACCTAAGCAACCCTGAAAAATCCCCAAAACATCCATTAGGGGAAGAAAGGGAAGGAGAGACCATGAAGCACATTCAACACCTCTATATATCCTTAGACCCTGCCCAAACAGTAAATCAGAAGAGCAGTAGCAGCTATGCGCCCTGTATTTTTGATTAATGTACCAAAATCCTCCAAAAATAGCAGAGAGGATGTAAACTCCCTAATTAATAAATGTGTTCATTGGATACGCACAGTTCGTAAATGCAACACTGTGATATGCTCAGACTAAATAAATTAACAAATGCCATCCTAGGGGGTGCACCTATTCCAAGCACTTAGTCGGGAAGGAAAATAGTTCAAATTCATAAGTAAGGCGATCGAGGTATTACAACTAATTATAGACCAATCAGCCTGATCAATAGTCTGCAAAAAGTCTTCTGTCGACTGGGGCTTGACAAATTGCATCAAAGGATAAATGATGATAATATCTTCTCTAATCTGCAAGCCGGTTTCAGAGAAGGTATTAGCACTGTGAATCAGGTTCTCTGATTTTGTACTGTGTATTGGAAAACTGAGTCTTAAATAAGGACCATTTGTATGTTGCCTTTGTCGACCTAAAATACGCTTTTGACTTTGTGCCAAATGGAAAACTGTGGACAGTCCTACAGAGTATGAGGGTTCTGAGCAGTGTTTTGTCAATACTAATAAACCAATCAATCAATCAATCAATCAAGTTTCTTATAAAGCACGAGTACTCACCCATAAGGGTCTCAATGTGCTGAGGGGAGTGGGTGGATGTGCGGTTCACTTGAAGACCCAGGTCTTGAGGTCCTTCCTGAATTGCGGTGGAGGTGCTGAATGGAGGTGCAAAGGCAAGGATTTCCAGGTCTTCGCTGCGAGGTAGGAGAAGGATCTTCCTCCAGCCGTGGTCTTGCGGATCCATGGAAGGGTAGCCAGGGCCATTTGGGCAGAGCGGAGATGTCTGGTGGGAGAGTAGAAAGAGAGGCGGTGGTTGAGGTATGCAGGTCTGGCGTTGTGGAGGGCTTTGTAGGCGTGCGTGAGGACCTTGAAGGTAATTCTTTTGTTGATAGGTAGCCAGTGAAGTTCTCTCAGGTGGCCGGTGATGTAGCTATGGCGTGGGATGTTCAGGATGAATCTGTTGGAGGCGTTCTGGATGTTCAGCAGTTTCTTTAGGAGTTTCTGGGTGGTGCCGGTGTAGAGTGCATTGCAGTAGTCAAGTCTGCTGCTGATGAGCGCATGGGTGACCTATGGGTGCATAGCAAGAATAATGCACAGGTGCATTGGGGAAATCAGGGTGAATTGAATGAACATATCCTAGTTGAGAAAGGAGTGAGACAGGGATGGGTCTTAGCGCCAACGGTTTTTACTTTATACCTTAATGAAGAAATTGCACACCTTGGTGCTTGCAAAAATGATTCCCCAATTTTGGCAGGTAGTAAAGGTCCAGCATTATTATTCGCAGATGATGCTCTGCTGATCTCGAAGAGCCCAAGAGGATTTCAAACTATAATTAATTGCTTTGTTGTATTTTGTACGGAGCACGGATTAGAGGTAAATCCATCAAAAACAATATATATATTAATACATCCACACAAATCATACAGAAGGAAGATATATATTGGAGGTTAAAGTCTTGAAAGGGTCACTGACTTTAATTATTTGGGTATCCTGAACAAAGCATATTAGCAAGACTAGATTGAGACTTTAGCAGAACATCTCTGGTATCATCTTTAGATCAACGTCATCCAGAACAATATCTCCGACGCAGCACATCTACAATGTTAAAGCCTTTGGTGGAACATTGTACAGGGCTGAATTGTGGAGTGCATCACAGGTGACCTAACTACTCTTGAGAATACATTTTGTGCTCCCTGATAACCTTCCCCGGAGTATGAAAGTGCTGTTATACTGGTGTAGCCTGTGGTATACACAGGAATTAGAGCTGTACCATATAGCCCTGGAAGAGATTATTGCCCTTGATAGGCATTACAAGTTTCCCTGGATCAAAAATGTAAATATAATGCTCTCTTGCCTTGGCTAAGGAAATCAACTGAAAACCAGAATGGGATCGACCCTGATAAAACAAAAGAACAGTTAAAAGGAACATATAGGAAATATGTGTCAGAGAAAGAGTTGACTGGACACAATGTTTTATCCTAGTTTTATCATACTTAGTAAATTATTTCTGTTTTTAGCATGTGCATTGTAAAGGTCATGTTTCAAAACTTTAGCATGTTCTTGTATTATGATTGGTGGAATGGACTAACTTTTTTACAATTGTTCTTTTATGGTTTTAATTAAACGAAATAAAGACTTATTGATTGATTGAATACACTAGGTGATGCCATTTCCACACATTATCATTTGTGCACTGTATATTTATATCAGTTAAACTGTATGTTCAAATGCAAAGGTCATTTCAAATGAAAATGTGTTATCTGTAATGGTAGTGCGATACTACACCATGCATGCTCCACTTTACACCTCGCCACTCTATGATACTCCACCCTACCCCACTCCACTTTACGCCCCTCCACTCTATGGCACTCCACTCTGCGACACTCCCCTCTATGGCACTCCACACCACACCATGCTATCCCACTCCACTCTGTGACACTCCAATCTACGACACTCCACTCTACAACGCTCTACTCCATGATACTACACTCCACAACACTCCATTCTATGCCACTCTACTCCACTCCACTTTATTCCACTCTACTCCAATCCACGCCATTCTATGCCACTTCACTTCACTCTACTCTACATCTATGACATTCCACATCTCCGACACTCCACATCTACGACGCTCCACTTTATGACACTGCACTCTATGACACTGCACTCTACAACACTCCACTCTATGGCACTCCATGAAATTCTATGCCACTCCATTCTACGACACTGCCCTTTATGCCATTTCACTCTACGACTCTCCAATTTGACACTTCACCCCACGCCACCCTATGTCACGATACTCTACTTCACTGTACAACACTTACTCCACTCTACGCCACTCCACTCTACACCACTTTACTCCACTCTACCGTGTCTCTCTCAACATGGTTAAAACGCATTGACAAAGTCAATAGCTCTTGCATCGGTAAGACCTATTGGCTTTACCAATGCTTGTTTATTCACTAATAGCCATTATAAACTAATGGGGTAACCCAATTATTGTCCACGGACCTGGGTATCATGTAGTATAGAGAACAAGTGGTCCTAGACTTATTTAACGCACACTTAAGTCAAAAGACGTTTATGATTTGTAGCACAATTTTGGCCTGTAAGAAATCAGCCTAAGGTACTAAATACAAAGTTTACTTGAAAACGTGCACCTTCAAGGAAAAGCAAAAACAAGAAAAGGCAAAATCACCCACTGAATCTTCAAGAGACTATCTGTTTTATTCACAGGATCATATTTAGCATGTAGATAATTTTACCACGTTATACAATAGTTGTAGCGAGGTTGCTCCAAAGAAGGGGGGTGTGAAGGAGTAGTGCTCATGTGTGACAATAGATATAAGTGAAGAGAGGGAGGGGGAAAAAAATCACAGAGTGAAGATATTTCAGTAAAGAATAATTGCAATATTTTCAATCAAAACTGGTTACAGGTAACATAAAAACCAGTTGGTTATGGCCTGCCCTTCATTGATCATTCGTATAGTTAATCTTGATCATTTCCAATAAATATAGAGAGGTATTATCTGTTCGTTTGGGCGGGATAGTGGAGGCAAAAGGTACAGGCCCACTAGGGGGCTGAATGTCGACGTTTCGACCCGACTTAATGCATGGAGGGTAATTTTATCCTCAGCTTGCGGGTCTTCCTCAGGACAGGGGAAGCGCAGGAGGCAACCTATAGGAGGAATCATGAAATCGAATTTAAAAAACCATGTAGTTCAAGTGGGTGATAAAAAGGACCAGAAGGTGCCTAACCTCCTGTGGGTGCCTGTAGGTTAATGGCCCTGATCACAGCTTCCGGGGTTGGGTAGTCTGTAAAAAGGAAGGTGCGTTTTAGATTTCTATATCAAAGATGTAATCAATCAAAATAAGAAGAAAGAAGTGAACCCAAAGGTTCCTTACCCACATCATGATTGCGGTGTGGTTGTAATTAATCCATATTGAGAGTATTCACAACCCAGTCATAGCCAGCCATTAGTACCGGTTTGGGGAAAAGGAATGACTTCCAATCCAAGGGGAACCAATCACCCCTAATAGAATCTGAAAAGTGAAACAGGGTCCCCAATTAGTCTGAGCCCAACTTAGAAAAAGAAGAAAAAGTCATCACGGGCGCCAATGGGCTAACCGTCTTTAATTTTTACCTTGGAAAGCTTAATTAGCGCAGCCCGGGGATTGCAGTACTTTGCTCGTCAGAGACCGGCACAGAACTGGCCGACGCGAACGGTCTCTGTAATGAAGGCACGGAAAAACAGCGCTTGCACGTTGCGAGCGCCGTAAATTGCTATGCACATCTGCCTGACCTCCCGGCTCACGCGTCAGAGGGAAGACAGACTAGGCGGCCTTCGAAAAAATATTTGACCAATCAAATATTCGGGGGTCATTCCTGTAGGACTTCTGACAAATTTCAAGTGTCCGGTTGAAAAGTATATATAAACATGAAGCAAACCTTGCATATATTAGACATAAAATACACATAGATAAATCACAACATTGACAGCGGTGTATTATACAATATACATGGTGATAGTAGACTGCTGCGTTATGTGAAATACATGGTTAGCCTGGACTCCAGTCAGCTAATATGGTAGATGGTTATTTAAAAATAGACTGGTGGGCCTACACTAGGTTATTAAAAAACTTTGCATTGGACATGACGAACATAGCTTACAGACAAATAATTACATACAATTGCGGTGTATTGTACAATGTACACGATGATTGTGTGCAGCATGATATAGGATATTAAATGGTTTCACCACAGGAATCCTAATTATGACAAACACAAACAATTACATTCAATTATGGTGTATTATACAATGCAAATGGTGATTGTGGACCACAGCAATATATACAATATTTACATGGAATACAGCTGATGTGGCCAAAAGGAAACCTTGTCATAAGCACCATATCGAGGTAAAGAAGACACCAGGTGCTAAATGTAAATGCCAGAAAACACATATAAAGGACACAGCCTCTACCCATTGTTTAATGTCGCTACCTGTCTGGCAATTTCCTCGTATTCATTTAGTCCCCAAAGGACAGTGTCAAAGATGTGTATCCATTTACACTCTCTTATACTGATGGTATTGGCAAAATTGCCCCCCCTTGGGTTGATCTTAACTTTTTCAAAAACCCACAACTTGAGACTCGCAGCCGAGTGTCCGAATGTATTGAAATGCTCCACAAGGGGTGCACACTGTACCTTACAGCGTATTCTACTGCAATGTTGCAGTATACGGGTTTTCACTTTCTGTATGGTCTGCCCAATGTATAGGAAATCCCACCGGCAGGTTATTGCATATATCACCCCCATAGAGTTACAGTTGGTGTGTTCCTGTAGTGTACGCCTGAAACATTATTTTAATAAGGTTCCATTTCGACCTACGTTTACTAGCACAGGCTTACGACCACCGTCTAATTTCACCCCACCCTCACAACTGATGTCCCATAAGATTTTGGCTATTGAACAGGTGGTGATGAGAGATGTTACTGACTCCCTATCTAAAAGACAGTATGTAAAATACAACATATCAAGGCATGAACGTTCAGCCCTTGAATCCCTGAAGAACAACAAAACACCACAGCTTACCTGAGGGATACGATGCAAACCATCAAGTTGGTGGACAATCGACCGTTCAATCCTAGTGACCAGATCATGGTCACGTTGGATATAGCCTCCCTGTACACGAGTATCCCCCAGAGGGTAGCTCTCGACATCATCAGGACAGCCCTGGAAGTTCGACCTAGACCATTGCAGGTCCCTACCAAATTCATAGTGGGTCTATTGGAGATCGCTATGACCAAGAATTTTTTCTTTTTTCAGGGAGAGTATTATTTCCAGACCAAAGGGGTGGCCATGGGGGCAAGTTTTGCGCCGGACCTGGCCATCATCTATATGGACAATTATGAACACACATATGTCTTGAGTGATCAGAATCCCTATAGAGACTGCATAGAAGTATGGAGACGTTATATAGACGATGTCATGATGATATGGCAGGGCAACGAGCAACAATTGACTGAGTTCCATCATTGGCTCAATGCCCGTTCAAATGACATCCAATTTTCACTTGAATCTAACAACAAAGTGATAAACTTTCTTGATATCTCAATCAGGGCGGATGAGGGCAGATTGCACACCACCTTATATAGGAAGACTAGTGAGAGGAATACCCACCTACGTTACACCTGCCATCACCCCCGGAACCTCAGGGACAATCTACCTTTTAGCCAGTTCCTGAGGTTACGCAGAAATTGCACCAGGAAACACGATTTCTTTGAGGAATCAGGAAACCTGATGATTCGCCTGACAGATAGGGGATATCCCGTGAGCTTACTGAAGAAAGCCTGCAAACAGGCATGGTTCTGTCATAGAGAATTCCTTTTAGAGCCAAAACAGAAAGTTACCCCTGAGCAAGAACGTCTGGTCTGTGTGACCACTTTCTGTACTAAGAGCAACGAGATCAAAAAGATTATCAATCGCCACTGGCATTTTGTGGCCGATGAAATAGGGATCACGGAACCTCCCATGCATGCATTTAGGAAAGGCAAAAAAGTGAGGGATCACGTGGTAAAATCTTTGCTCCCGACCAGGACAAGGGACAGCCAGTGGGCACTTTGGAACATCCCACCCGTTAAAGGGCACTACAAATGTGGACAGTGCTAGGCCTGCCCAATGACAAAGCAGATCAAACATTTTACACATAACAACCACACTCACACACTAGGAAATTCCAGGCTTGTATTATGACCATCAGTAATTCCCAAATCTTGGAAACATGCCAAGGTTGTTCCCTTACTGAAAAAGCCATCACTGGATGCATCTCTGCCGGAGAATTTCCGGCCAATTTCTCTACTTCCTTACTTGGCCAAGGTTATGGAATCCCATGTTAATATCATCCTGACCAAGTATTTGGAAGCCAATGAGATTTTGGACAAGTCACAAAACGGGTTCCGGCCTAAGCATAGTACTGAATCAGCCCTGTTGGCAGTTACAGAGCAGCTGAGGGCATCGCTGGACGCGGGCAACACCTCGGTACTGATCTTACTCGATCTGAGTGTAGCCTTCGACACGGTCTCCCTCGAGATTTTGCTCCAACGACTCGGGGAGATCGGGGTCAGTGGTAAGGCCTGGGCCTGGTTTGCGTCTTTTCTATCCGATCGCTCCTTTCAGATCCACGCCCCTCCCTACCTGTCCAGTACCTATCCCCTCAGCAGTGGGGTCCCTCAAGGCTCCGCTCTGAGCCCCACGTTGTTTAACGTGTACGTCCGCCCTTTAGCCCTCTTGGCCAAAGCCCGGAAGATCAATATGATATCATACGCGGACGACACGCAATTGATATTCTCTTTCACCAATAACCCAGCCCAAGACCAACTGAAATTCCGTGAAGATGTCCTGGCCATCTCAGATTGGATGGCGGATAACTATCTTCAACTTAATTCCTCAAAAACTGAGGTGCTTTTGGTAGGCCGGGACCCCCATAAATGGGATTACCAGTGGTGGCCTGCTGCACTGGGCACTTCTCCCCAACCGAAAAGCGCAGTTAAGAATCTGGGGGTCCTGATGGACAACTCCCTCGCTTTCGAGCTTCACGCCAAAAAAGTGGCAGGTACATGCTTTGGCCATCTACGCGGTCTGAAACCCATTCTGGGGTTCTTCGACGCTTCCACCCGACAAGTGATTATTCAATCGGTGGTTCTGTCACGTCTTGACTATTGCAATGGACTGCTACTGGGCGTAAATAAAACTGTCACGAAGAGACTTCAAAGGGCACAGAATGCGGCCGCCCGCATTCTTTTCACCCTCCCTAAGCACTGTCATACCTCACACCTCCTGTACCGTCTACACTGGCTGCCTATCAAACAGAGAATTCAGTTCAAAACTCTCTGCACCACCCATAAGATCTTACACGGCCAGGGCCCCCAGATAGTGCAGGGGCTCTGCACACTTTATGCCCCAACGCGAGCACTGCGCTCCGCAGACCTGCATCTGGCCTGCACTCCTAGGGTGCGCAGGAGCAGAGCAGGGGGACGCTCATTTAGGTCCCTGGCCCCAGCCCTATGGAACTCTATTCCACTCACGGCGTGCAGCACACAAGATCACTGGGCATTCAGAAAACAGATGAAAACCTGGCTGTTTTTCTCTATCTAGCACACAATGTGTGTGCATGCTGTGTTCCTGTTCCTTGGGCTTTTAGAAACAGACCATACCTGGCTGTCTTTCCTTCTGGCAAGCATTACTTACCCTGGTCACTCGTCCGCGAACGCTGGGACGCCCCGTTGCTGGGGCAGCCATGCGCTATACAAGCATTCCTAACATAACTACAGGAACACACCAACTGTAACTCTACGGGGGTAATATATGCAATAACCTGCCCGTATGATTTCCTATACATTGGGCAGACCATACAGAAAGTGAAAACCTGTATACTGCAACATTGCAGTAGAATACGCTGTAATGTACAGGGTGCACCCCTTGTGGAGCATTTCAATACATTCGGACACTCGGCTGCGAGTCTCAAGTAGTGGGTTATTGAAAAAGTTAAGACCAACCCAAGGGGGGGGGAGGGGGCAATTTTGCCAATACCATCAGTATAAGAGAGTGTAAATGCATACACATCTTTGACACTGTCCTGAGGGGACTAAATGAATACGAGGAAATTGCCAGACAGGTAGCGACATTAAACAATGGGTAGAGGCTGTGTCCTTTATATGTGTTTTCTGGCATTAACATTTAGCACCTGGTGTCTTCTTTACCTCGATATGGTGCTTATGAAAAGGTTTCCTTTTGGCCACATCAGCTGTATTCCATGTAAATATTGTATATATTGCTGTGGTCCACAATCACCATTTGCATTGTGTAATACACCATAATTGAATGTAATTGTTTGTGTTTGTCATAATTAGGATTCCTGTGGCGAAACCATTTAATATCCTATATCATGCTGCACACAATCATCGTGTACATTGTTCAATACACCGCAATTGTATGTAATTATTTGTCTGTAAGCTATGTTCGTCATGTCTAATGCAACGTTTTTTAATAACCTAGTGTAGGCCCACCAGTCTATTTTTAATTAACCATCTACCATAGTAGCTGACTGGAGTCCAGGCTAACCATGTATTTCACATAACGCAGCAGTCTACTATCACCATGTATATTATATAATACACCGCTGTCAATGCTGTGATTTATCTATGTGTATTTTATGTCTCATGTATGCAAGGTTTGCTTCATGTTTATAAATACTTTTCAACCTGACACTTAAAAATTCGTTAGAAGTCCTACAAGAATTACCCCCAAATATTTGATTTGTCAAAAAAAAATTCGAAGGCCGCCTAGTCTGTCTTCCCTCTGACGCGTGAGCCGGGAGGTCAGGCAGATGTGCGTAGCCATTTACGGAGCTCGCAACGTGCATGCGCTGTTTTTCCGTGCCTTTATTACAGAGAACGTTCGCGTCGGCCAGCTCCGTGCCGGTCTCTGACGAGCGAAGTACTGCGATCCCCGGGCTGTGCTAATTAAGCTTTCCAAGGTAAAAATTGAAGACGGTTAGCCCATTGGCACCCGTGATGACTTTTTCTTCTTTTTATAAGTTGGGCTCAGACTAATTGGGGGCCCTGTACCACTTTTCAGATTCTATTAGGGGGTGATTGGTCCCCTTGGATTGGAATTCATTCCTTTTCCCCAAACCGGTACTAGTGGTTGGCTATGACTGGGTTGTGAATACCCTCAATATGGATTAATTACAACCACACCGCAATCATGATGCAGGTAAGGAACCTTTGGGTTCACTTCTTTCTTCTTATTTTAATTGATTACATCTTTGATATAGAAATCTAAAACGCACCTTCCTTTTTACAGACAACCCAACCACGGGAGCTGTGATCAGGGCCATTAACCTACAGGCACCCACAGGAGGTTAGTAACCAAGGCACCTTCTGGTCCTTTTTATCACCCACTTGAACTACATGGTTTTTTAAATTCGATTTCATGATTCCTCCTATAGGTTGCCTCCTGCGCTTCCCCTGTCCTGAGGAAGACCCGCAAGCTGAGGATAAAATTACCCTCCATACATTAAGTCGGGTCGAAACATCGACATTCCGCCCCCTAGTGGGCCTGTACATTATGCCACCACTATCCCGCCCAAACGAACAGATGATACCTCTCTACATTTATTGGAAATGATCAAGATTAACTATACGAATGATCAATGAAGGGCAGGCCATAACCAACTGGTTTTTATGTTACTTGTAACCAGTTTTGATTGAAAATATTGCAATTATTCTTTACTGAAATATCTTCACTCTGTGATTTTTTTTCCCCTCCCTCTCTTCACTTATATCTATTGTCACACAAGAGCACTACTCCTTCACACCCCCCTTCTTTGGAGCAACCTTGCTACAACTATTGTATAACGCTGTAAAATTATCTACATGCTAAATATGATTCTGTGAACAAAACAGATAGTCTCTTGAAGATTCAGTGAGTTATTTTGCCTTTTCTTGTTTTTGCTTTTCCTTGAAGGTGCACGTTTTCAAGTAAACTTTCTATTTAGTACCTTAGGCTGATTTCTTACATGCCAAAATTGTGCTACAAATCATAAACGTCTTTTGACTTAAGTGTGCGTTAAATAAGTCTAGGACCACTTGTTCTCTATACTGTTTATTCACTAAAGCAGTGTTGTTCTCTGAGATCCTGCACTCAGCTCCAGCACTAGGCTTTAATATAGTTTTGCAGCACTATACTGCTGCAAACCGCCCTCCTCTGCTCAGCTTTTCTTAAAAATAAATAACACACTCATCACTTCCATGTGTGTATATGCTTTAGCAGGAGTGCCTTTTTGGGCCTCCCTTACAATTCCATGCGTAATGAGCCCATACAGGCCCAACAATGCAGGGTTTTCAAAAACATTGATAAAGAGAGTAGGTGTGCATTGTGCAAGTGAATTAATAGTGTCTAGTTTTAGATGGAGATAGTGGTGGAGAGGCGATGGGTGTTCGTTTCGGGGCTTCATTTTTGTCTGTAGCTGTAGTTTTAATAATGTAACTCCACTTACACAATTTATAAAGTCAAATATCCTGCTTAAAGAAAAGCATTCCAAAAACACATACCAACCACATATCCATACTGAGCTCCAGGTGAGAGCTAACGCACCCTCTAGTCAGAAAAAAGAACAGGCTGCAGAAGAATACAAAACGGTCTCCTAAACAAATGAACAAAAATTGACGAGAAAGAGAGAGTGGCTCAACCCACATCTGCAGTGAAACCTTCTGACCCACAGAGGAAGCAACAGATCAGCTTTGGAAAAGGGCAGTTTGGGTAGGCGGCAAGAGACTCCTAAGAGAATAAATATGACAATGTTGAAGAAGCAGCTTTCTGAAAGGCAGAGATATTTGGAATCCTGATGTTTCTCTGTAGGTAAATGGAATCTCTTGCTTATTATTATTATTATTGCAAATTTGTACAGCGCATAGCTGCCCCAGCGACGGGGCGTCCCAGCGCTACCCAAGTGTAAGTGACTAGAGACGGTCCAGAAAAGGAATGAGAGTATGCTGGGAAGAGCCAGGTCTTTATGGCTTTACGGAACTCCAGGTGGTTCTGGAGTCCTCTAATAGCAGAGGGATGAGAAAAACAGATTTAAAAGTAGATGCTAACTACAGGATAATACCTAACCTCAGTCATTGTGAGAATCCTCCTGTCCTGTCATCCGGTTGCGCTACTTGCAGATTCTCTTATGAGTCTGCCTCCATAATGAACACTAGTTTAGAACATGTGCTGCACATCCGTGCACATTCACAGACTTTACAAAACATCTAAGAAATCAGGTCCACTCCATATTACATTTGAGGGTTTATTTATCAACTCCTAATGCATCATGGTTCTTGTGTGCCTTACCCAAGAGAGAGGAGCTTTTTGGTGAATTGCATTATACTTTGAACTCTGTGTTACCACATCTGGAATGCCCATGTGCTCCCTTGCATGAATTTCTGCCATTTTCTGAAACAAGATCACATCCTTGCTCTATTCCAGAATTCTGTTCTGCCCACTGGTTGGTTCCTGGAACTTCAGTGCATTCCTTCAGGTAGAGAGCTGGAGGAAGGACTTTAACTGCTCTCATTGGGCTGCTGCTAGCTCACACCTGTACTGTGTTCCAACAACCCTGTGTGTCTGTGAGCTGGGAGGAGGAATTTGAGACTGGCTTCTGCATTCAGGATTTACTGGGAGGAGCTCCTGCTTCCAGTTGCCTGTACTGCTATACCTTTGAAATCCTGAGAGGAATCCTGTTTCCTGCTACTGTTTTTGGCAGAATACTGCTTTCCTGTGGCTGCCACGTGCAGCATTGCGATTTATGTGTTTTCCTTGTTTCATAGTCTCACCTTTTTTTCTGCCCTTCCTTTCAATACTCATATCCTGAATTCTGTGTTTCCCCTTTTGGGCTTTTGACCACATATTCAGTGAAAAGAGTGTGGTTCCCTTTACTCCTTCTGATTTACTATTCTGACCTTGTTCCGAATTCCCGTGTTTATTCCATGTACCAGCAAGGCAGGACTTGTTCCAGTGCCTTTTGGGTACATTCTTGAATTCCTTGTCCTGAATCCTAATTACAGTTTCACTGTACCAAGAGGGCATTACTTGTCCACTTGCCTGTTGGGTACAGCCTGCTTTTGATCCCAGTAATCCTGTTCTTGATTTCTAAAGCCAGATACAAAATGTGTCGTCTTGGTTTCCTCCATCCACCCTTTCTGTCTTGCCTGTTCTGTATTCTGGGTATCCTTTCCACTCTGATTTCTGTTCCATTCCAAATTCAGTCCACTGTTTGTTGCAGTCCACATCCGTTAACAGTGTGACCCTTGGCTTGGTTTCCATTCTGATCAGGTAAGGGAAAGACTTCTGTTGTTGCATTCAGGTTCTTTGGCATCTTACCTGTCTCATTGCTGTTGTCAGTCTTTGTCCATCATGCACTGAGTACCACCACCTCTTTTTTTTAATTTTTTTAAATATTTTTATTTGTCAATTTCAAGAAGAGAAATACAGACAATGGTGTTGAATAATGCAAAGAAAGAAAAGCATACAAACCCACAAACACCCCTCCCCCCCACCCAGGCAGAGCAATAACATCATTTTTAGTACATTTCAGAAAAAACCTGCAAGCAAAAGATCAGCGTATGTAAGGCAATAGCCAGGACAATCGTAAATAGTTCTTACCCATAGTCCACCCCTGGGGGCCAGAAACCGCAATCACACCAAGTCTAAGGTATCGCTTTGGGAGTGACAAATACCCTGACAGCCAGCAAACACCTCCACAGGGCTGTTAGATTATGGAGGAAATAGGAGGGTGCAGGACGGACAATTCACAATAGGTCAGGGTGGGATAGCAAATAGACTGTGAGGGGGGCCCAAAAATCTTTGGTGCGGGACTTCTCAGGAAGCTCCTCCTCGTAGAGCTGTAGCTGGTCCCTACAATAGATCAGGTCACGGAGCCATCTTTTAACAGTAGGGGTTGTCTTAGCACCCCAGCACTGCGCAACTGCCCTTTTCGCGAAGAGGGTGGAGATTGCTTCAATGCGCCTGTTACATGGCTTAAGGCACTTAACATAACCCAGTAGACATAGCTCAGGAGTGCAGCGCATAGGCACCAGCACAATATCCGTGAGCACGGACGCCACAACTGTCCAGAAAGCAAGGACACCAGCACACAGCCAGGCAACATGAATAAAGTCTGCATCCGCCATTCCACACCGTACACAGTTAGCTGTCTCTCGCAGACCATACTTGTACAACTGCAGGGGGGAGTAGTATACCTGATGTAGGAATTTAAAGTGAATAATTCGAAGATTACAGTTAGCCGTGAGTCGACCCGTGAGTTGGCAACACGCTGTCCAAACCTCCGGTGCAATGGGTATACCCAACGATGCCTGCCAGCGTAAACAAGAGGGATGATCACCCTGCTCCCGCTCGCGCTTAGAAGTGTTGTAAAGTTTAGTGATTAACCCCTTACGCCCGCTCCCAACAGCATCACCTGCAATGCCCGTAGAGTAGTGGGCTCCGTAGGGTACTCTGGATAGGCCGCACGGACAGCCTGACGAACTCGGACGTATGTAAAGCCGAACATAAACCCCCGATCTGCACCATGCTGCGCCTCCCGTAGTGTTTTAAATTGACCCCCCTTGTAGAGGTACCCTAGCCGAGAGATGCCCGCTGCAGCCAGTTCTCGCATGGCCGTCGCCTCTCGTGCCGCAGAGATTTCCGGGTGTGAATCTAGTGGTAGCAATGGAGCATACAAATATGACAGTTGGGCCCGTGACGCGAGCATCCGCCATGCCCACGCCGTGCACTGTGGGGGGTTAATCTCGGTTCGTGGACCACCCGAACCACCCGAAAGGGTCACCGCCGGCAACGCCATTGGCAGAACCGCATCCGATTCAACAGCCACGTGAGGTTGGAACCGCTGGGGGAAATGCCAATAATGTGCAAATTGCGCCTGCGCACACAGGTAATAAAGACGAAAATCAGGAGCCTCAAAGCCACCGCTGTCGAAAGGTTGAACCAAAAGATCCCACCTGCATCTGGGTTTCTTACCGCCCCACCCACCGCCTCTTTAACAGCAGGCACAAGCTATGACTTCGATCTATGACTGCTGTTAGGAACAATCTGCTGGTGTTTGTGCAAAAGGCATTCCCTAACCTCCTAAGGGACATCTTGTCATATACCAGTACATCACTTAGTTTGATCAGACCTTGCTTTTGTCTGTCTCCTATCTCACTCCTTGTCCCTGCTGATCACAATCTCCTAGCCTCTGTAGTTCTGTGACCACAGATACCCTTTGAATGGCCTGGTATTTCCCTTACCCGGTCACCTTGCTAAGTATTACCTTTGAAACCGCCCATTCCTGCCTTCGCACCCTGACTGTAATTACATTACCAGCTGGTATTACCACTGTATTTAACAGTCTTCAGATAACATTGGGAATAAGTTGTGGTAACAGTAACATTGTAATGGTTAGCGTGTTTGGGTAGTGGGTGCTCCCATGGTTCACACACAATGAGACATGACCCAATCCTTGGTATAGCATGTACCTATCTGGTGGTTTCACCCAGGAACCACCTAGTGTAAGGTAAGTATTACGAAAATGCAATAGGTTTGTGGCCACGGTAAATACGTAAAATCCTAGGGTAAGGAAATCCCAAATTCTGGTATGACGTTGTGGATACAGGAAGTAGAATACTGCGTTTTAGTATTTTCTTCTTTATTCCAAAACAAATGAACACAAGAACAGCCGACACATGTTTCGCTTAGACCGGTCCGGTCTCGTCCCCCACGCGACCGGACCGCTGAGACCACAGCACGCATCCCCTTCTGGGATGCCTCTGATACTGAACTGATGATGACCTTAAAATTCTAAACCCTTATATTCAGAAGCTGTCACAGCTTGCCTTGAAAAAGCCCTTGGCCTGTTGGCCATCTGGGTGAAACACGTGTCGGCTGTTCTTGTGTTCATTTGTTTTGGAATAAAGAAGAAAATACTAAAACAAAGTGTTCTACTTCCTGTATCCACAACGTCATACCAGAATTCGGGATTTCCTTACCCTAGGATTTTACGTATTCACTGTGGGCACAAACCTATCGCATTTTCGGACTAGTAACATGGTAATGGCTGATTTATCATGTGTCTTTCTACTGTCAATTAGCGGCAGCCTTTTTTTTGTTGCAGTTTTATATAGCGCAAACTCAACTAGAAGGTTTTGGAGCACTTTACATGAGTACCAATTACATTCCACAAGGTCACATACATTTTTGGTAGGCTCAGGGAGAGTAAGTGATTTGCCCAGAATCACAGGATGTTGAGCTGACGCTGAAACTCAAACCTGGTTCCCCAAATCCAAAGTTGGCAGCTCTGGCAATTGTGTAAATACAACAGAAGCTGCTCCAAGTAATGTGACTGAAACCTACAAACTGCTGGGTGAAGCGAGTGATGGCATCTCACAAAACGTTAAGGACTGTCCTCACACACCACTTGGTGTCATGCTTCATCATCGGCAGTCCTCGCTCTCCAAAAACTTGGTTTGATGGAGAGCGGGCCTACACCTGGAGACAGGGAAGCACTTCTACAACTAAGTGGGGGCCCATAAAGTGAGTGAGTTTAAAAATCAGTATAATCCCCAGAATGAAATTTATTCTCAGGAGGGGATTATATGATATTAAAATACAAGACCGGTGAGCGTGGGGAGCTTATTGCCCCATCACCGTAGTGGTAAGTGTTGTCGACATGTTTCGGCCTATCTGGCCCAAGGGGTCCGTGGCATTCATCAGGACAAAGAATAAAGAAAAAGGGCTCCTTATCTTACCACACACGTTGGTAGGATGACACCACTGCGTAGGCTGACCTATGTCAAAGCTCTACCTAATGTACACTTCATGAAGTCTGTATAGGAAACAAATTAAAAGAAGATTGCCATCAAAATAACCCTAAATGCATCAATAATACAGTTAGTGGGAATTTGTGTAGCACGTGACACTGCAAGCGTGATTCACGTGCAAAAACAGAAGAACAATTAATTGTGAGATTTACTCACTACCTTACCCTATTAGAGGATCCTACACGCCCCATGGGAGGAGAGAGAGAGAGACCCCTGTAATCACACTCTAAAATTGAAGAAAGAAGGAAAATGCCAAAGTTTTAATAATTAAGTGAAGGAATGGAGATGCTCCTCAAAAAGTGGTGCTGCCGCTTTTCTGGAGGTTGACTTATACACAAACATTCAAACCGACACTCATACCCTTACTTCGTCCAGGTGCGTCTCTCGCCGTAACCTGTGTGCATCTGGTCTTCATCCCCGATGACTAATGAGTCAAACGTGGCAACGGGGCTTAAATACTTGCAATAGGTAGGCGGATCGAAGTGCATTGAGCTCAGGTGGGCCCCAATTTGAAGCCAGAAGTTGTATCTGGTGTCCCGGCCGAGCTCGTCTAAACCTAAGCGCGGGTGCCTAACCTGAGCGTAGAGGTGCGGGATAGCCAATCTGAGCCCTTTCATAAGGAAATCCGGTGTCTCACTGGGAGTTGCCTGACATGCGTGTCAGTGCATAACGCGGTCAGCACCAGTGCCGGATCGGGTTCGTGGGCATGCCTCTGATCAAAGAGTGATCAATTTCTGGGCATGCGCAGCTCACTTGATTTTGCTGCAGGAGGCTTTCTGGAGCACCGGTGGTCCCGTGTATGTGCTTAACACAGTAGGTGTGTGAACAACGAGAACGCATGCCCGGGTGTTAAGTGCACCTATTGATGTGCATACAAGTGGTAAAAACATTGTATTTAAACCAATATGCAGCCTCAAAGAATGAGTGTATACAGATGGGCAGTAGGCAAACTGTATTGCACAAAGTTAGAAACTAACACAATGGAAGCGGGGCTAGTGTCTCCATATGACATAATGGCAGTTGGTATTGCACCAGTGTTAAAAAGCAGGACATCAAAAGCTGTCACGGTCTTATAAAAACCAGGCTGGAGTATTAATGTGCAAGTAAGTGGGACACATTGTCATTAAACTAAATGGTGCTGCACAGGTAAAGTAGTTCAGGAGCGCAGTAAGTAAAGTGGATAGCACTGCGTTTGACAGGTGCTTGATAAATGACACTTTTTGTGAGATGCCATCACTCGCTTCACCTAGCAGTTTCTAGGTTTCAATCACATTACTTGGAGCAGCTTCTGTTGTGTTTACATGTGAGGTTGGAGGCAAGCTGTCTCCAAGTGCCCCGCGCCTCTTTTTCCCTCCCCTGGTATCTGCTAGGGTTAGTGTGTTACAAGCTCTGGCAATTGTGCCACATCCTCCCCTGCCGATCCTTCTTGTGAATAATTCTGTCATGTACGAGAAAAAATCAACGATAAACAGATAGAATAATCTCTAACTATACTCGTAAAAGGCTTTGCTGCTTGAGCAAGTCAAGTGTCCTTGTGCCATTGTACTACATCTGGCACAAAATAAATATTGGATATATTTTGCTGATTTATTCTGTGCAAACTTCATTCAAACTTTGAAAATTTAAAAACAAGTTTACCTTGGCATTAATCTCAGAGGGTCAACCAATTTTTTATTTTACTCAGTCCTGAAGATGGTCTAGCGGACGACAGCGTGATAGACCGAAACGTCGACCACAACACCTATCTCCTGCTCAAATGATAGCTTAGGCGACTTTGATTCATATAAACTAATCAGTCTGCCTTCTTTTTATGTTTCTGAGAAAAAGGTGTCCACAATTGCAACTGAGAAATACATGAAATATATATACAACTGTAATTTCCTGCTGCATTGTGTATATTATGATTGTGTACCCTTTAATGTTACTTTTTGAAATGAGATAAATTCTATTATTTGAATATATACACCCGTATCTTTGATATACTTTCATATCTTAAAGTGAATGAAAAAGCATTTCCTGTTGTTTAATTCAAGCATCAATTGTTGATATTATAACTTGTTATAAGAAATTATTCTGCAAGTAATATATTTAAAACTTGTCTTTAACTCAGAATAATAATTTAACTTCAAACAGTTTATACTAAACAAATCCCTTGTAGGCACATCTACCTGATCATACATCCTCCCCTGAGCTTTGTGCTGGTGGTAAACCTAGAGTAATAAGCATGGAGTACTGCAGTTATTTTGTCAGGGCCAAAAATACTCTAATGAAGATAATTTGTAGAAATCCGATTACCACAAATGTTTTACCTATGTGCTGCCATACACCTGCTGTCTTAATAAGGAGCAGAGTAATCTGGAATTTAACCGATTCATAGATATATATATAATTACAGAATGGGATGGCGAGAGGCGTATGCCACCACAACTGTTCCACGTTGTAGAAAAATGCCCCTTTTTGCATGGTCACCCTTATTTTGCTTGCAAGATTTTATTGCTGACTTTTTAACTCTAAACTGGGACACTGCCGTCCAGTGCCCAGTGCATGTGCTCTGACCCCTAAAACATGCTGAATTTGTCTATAGTCCTAATTGACCTATTTAAATTACCTATGAGTCATATGGTACAATGTGTACCCATGGCCTGTACGTTAAATGTCACTAGTGGATTGCAGTACATATTGTGGCACTCACAGTGGAAAACATGACTGTAGACCTACCATTGTAGCCTGTCTGTGCAGTTTTAAAACTGTAATTTCTACCTGTCAAAATAATTGACAGGCCTAAACCCTCTTTTTAAACATTATTTATTCACCCCCTAACTAGGCCTTAATGCACAAATAGGCAGAGTGCATGGTATTCAAAAGTAGGAAATGTAAAAATGTAATGTAAAACATGCCTTTATAGTGACAAGACCTCAAAAGCTATTTTCTCTGTAGCAGGGGTAGCTGTTACATATAGAAACATTGGGATATACTAATAAATTAAATAATGTTATCTCCTCTTAGGAAAGAGCTACTGTTCGACCTGACATCACTGGCGTTATTTTCCCCCAACTATTTGCCTCAATCCTACTTCTATTTGTAAAGCGCAAGGTGACCACAAGGCATTCCAGCGCTGGATCAGAGGTGGCACCGCCAAAGCAGAAAGATCACCTGAGTAATGAATTATTTAAAAAGCCAGGTTTTAATTGCTTTCCTAAAATGTAGCTCATTCTCCATAGCCCGAATGTCCAGAGGGGGTGGTGGCAAGGTAAGGATTTTTTTTCAAGTTTATTGATTTTGAAAAAGAACACAAATTAACATTGGCAGCAAAATCAAGCACAGTATTTGGATAATATACAACCGTATGGGAGATGACAGAGATTTGCGAATCAGTCTTTAGGGTAAAATCTTGCATGAGGTTATCACGAATCTTAAAATCACACGCACCCCTCAGGACAGAAGGTTGAACCATTTACCCCAAATCTTTCCAAAGAGTTCAGGGCAGCCCCGGGCCTCAAAAGGGGCTCCTCCTGAGTTCCGCACCAGTCCACCCCCGTCTCCACCTCCGCATAGTAGGGGGCTGGGCCTGAGACCAGAGTGCCGCTATATCTCGCTTTGCCACCGCCGTCCCAAGGAAGCGCTTGTCGGCCCGAGAGCCGTCCAGGCCATCAAACACGCCTAGAATCAGTCGTAAGGGGTCATGGGGAACCGTCCACCCCAGGGTCTGTGTGAGTTCCAGTTCCACACCCGCCCAGAATGGTGCAAGGACAGGGCATTGCCAGATCACGTGGTTGCATCGCGTGCAGATCGGGGAGGGCCGCAGCCGGGCTCTGTATAGACACGCAGGGGTGAGGTATGCCATGTGTAGGTAGTAGAGTTGGACTAGACGCAATTTGGATGAGGTCGTCAAGGTCTTGGGGGCCATAAGAGCGTCCCTCCAGTCCGCTTCCTCTAGGGGGCCCAACCAACCCTCCCAGCGGGCACGCAACGAATCTAAGGTTGCAGGGCCATTGTTCACAAGGGAGCGATAAATCCGTGACACCCCCCCCTCTACCCAGGTTCCCCATCATCACTTGGGCCTCGAGGGGACTAAATTCAGGGAGGGAGGTGGGGGATGGAATGTGCACCCCGAGGGCATGCCTAAGCTGTAGATATTTATAAAATTGGGAGGAATGAAGGGAGTAGCACTGCTGCAAGTCTGCAAAGGTCCTGATGTGGTCCCCAACCCAGACGTCCCCAAGAAGCGAGATCCCAATGTGGTCCCACCGACGGAAGTCCCGGAGAGACGAGGCCTCTGGCAGCCAAGTGCCACACCACAGGGGAGTCTGTCTGGTAAGTTTCCTGTCCCATTTCGTGTAGCGAAAAGCAGTGCGCCAAGCCAAGAGGACCGTCCTAGTGATGGGGGAGGACCTACGGTATGGGGGCTCCATACAAGTAGGCCTGGAGCTGCGGGTAGTCCATCGTTCGGAGTTCTACCTGATACGCCGGGCCGGACCAGCCGCCCGCGAACCAGTCGTGAACCACGATGAGTCTCGTGGCTACATAGTAAAGGTGAAGGTTGGTTACACCCATACCCCCGTCATAAGGAGGTATGCGGCAGTGAGCCAGGGACATTCGCGGTCTCCCGCCTCCCCATAAAAACCGGGTGAGGATACCATCAATCTCACGAAACCAGCTCCCCGGAAGGTGAAAGGTAATATTTTGCAGAATATATAAAAAACGGGGGAGAACCATCATTTTAAAAAGGGCACTTCGGCCAAGGGGGTTAAGAGGAAGAGATTGCCATCTCCTGAGATCCGCCTTGGCAACCAGGGGTGTAATATTCAGGGCCCATTCGAGTTCTGGAAGCAGGGCAACCCAAACCCCCAGATATTTGAAGGACTGCCTATGCAGGGGAATGGTCGTTTGCCAATCAAAGCAGGCATAGGATGGGTGGAGGGGAACCAGAGTGGACTTCACCGGGTTGAGCCAAAGGCCAGAAAGCTGCTCAAAGGCGGAGAGGGCAGCCAAGCACCGTGGGCCAGAATTCTCGGGGTCCGCCAGGAAGAGAAGGACGTCGTCGGTGTAAAGGGCGATCTTATCGACCTGAAAAGGGTCCCAAGCCCAACCTCGGATGCAGGGATCTTGACGTATGAGAGAGGCCAGGGGCTCCATCGCTAGCGCAAATAAAAGCGGAGAGAGCGGACAGCCTTGGCGAGTGCCCCTCTGAATGGGGAATGAATCCGACAGCACACCGTTAATTAGGACTCTCGCTTTAGGACTGGAGTATAGAACACGGACGAGGCGCCGAAAAGGAAGGCCGAAACCCACCACCTCTAGCACGTCCTCCAGATAGCTCCAATCAACCATATCAAACGCTTTTTCAAAGTCAATGAAAAGCAGGGCCAGATAGGGAGTGAGATGATGGCGGTGTGCGAGGGCGAAGTGGAGACGGCGAAGGCAATGCCGGGTACCCCGGGCGGGCATGAAACCACATTGGTCTGGGTGGACCAAATCATGCAAGAGGGGGCGGAGACGTTGGGCCAGGGCAGTGGCAAAGATCTTCACCTCGGTGTTGATGAGGGAAATGGGGCGATAGTCCGCACAGGCAAGGGAGGGTGGCTGTGTCTTTGGGAGGACCACAATAGTGGCCACGTCCGACTCCGGGGGAAAGGACCCCGTGTCCACCACATGGTGAAACAATTCCACTAAATGCGGGACCAGCAAGTCGCGGTAGGTCGCATAGTATTCCTGAGGATAGCCATCCGGCCCCGGCGTCCTACCGGAATGCAAGAGTGAAATGGCCCCGTGTATCTCCTCCGGGGTAAAGAGGAGGTCCAGAGTCTTCGAGACCGCCTGGGGAAGGCGGGGTAATTGGGTCCCTGTCTCTGACAACAATGCAGCCAGGGAAGTGTCGGTAGGTCGGACTGCATAAAGGTTAGCGTAGTAGCTCGCAAAGGCTTGGGCGATAGCCCGAGAGGTAAAGTGGTGGGTGCCGGCCGCATCACGGACCTCGGGGATAATGCGATTGGCTTTGGGATAAGAGACTAGGTTATGGAGTAATTTGCCATTTTTATCACCCCAGCCATAGACGCGCGCCACTGAGGAGCGCCAGAGCATTTTAGCGGAATCCAGAGAGATCTGACAGATCTCTTCCCAGAGCAGTGCGAGTTGTCGGGTGGAATCAGCACTTTCAGTAGAAGCCTGGGCTGTTTCCAGCTGCGCAGCGCGGGCCTCCAGCTGTACAAGGCGGGTGGCCTGAGCCGTGCGCTTCGCGTGGACTAAGCCCCTAGCCACGCCCCGTATAGTGGCCTTGCCGGCCTCCCACAATGTACCCGGCGAGGGGACCGATCCTGTATTGATCGAAAAATATTGCCTCAGGTCCCGCCCGAGGGATTCGACAAACTCCTCATCCTGCAGAAACCAGGCGTTCATCCGCCAAGTCGTATGAATGCCGTCGGGAGAGTTTCCGAGATGGAGGGAGACAGGGGAATGATCCGAGATGCCTCGGGGCAAAATAGTAGCCCCGGACACCAACTGACAGTCGGGAGCCGGCAATAGGAGCAGATCAATACGAGAGTGAGTGTGGTGGGCCGCCGAAGTGTGAGGGTACTGTTCCCGGTGGGGATTCCACACCCTCCAAGCGTCACAGAGACCCAAGGCGGAGGACCAACCAGAAAGGTGCTTAGCAGAGGCGAGACGGGATGCAGAGGGAGTACCTGTCGTGTCGCGAGGAGGTTGCATGACAGCATTGAAGTCGCCTCCGACGACCGTCACACCCTGAGGGAAGGTGGAGACTGCGAGTGTGAGGCGTCGAAGGGCAGAGGACATTGAGGCGGGGGGAACATAGATGCACAGGAGATTAAGAGGATGCCCCTCGATCTTGCCGGTCAGGGCCACGTAACGGCCCTGTGTGTCGGTCTCAGCCTGTGACAAAGTAAAGGGGAGACCCCTACGAAGCAATATGGCCACCCCCCGGGAGCCTCATGTGAAACCCGAGTGCCAGACCCTATTAAACCCATAACGGGCAAGGAAGGTGCAGTGAGTTCCCAGGAGGTGTGTTTCCTGTAGAAGGAGGATGTCTGGCGCGTGGCGTTGGGCGCTGCGAAGAACTGCAGTTCGTTTTATGCGGTCTAGTAGGCCATTGACGTTCCACGACAAAATGTGAAGGGGTCTATTTAAGGTGGACATCATCAGAGCGGGTAGTGTGTGTGGGGGACAGTGCGGGTAGAACTGGATCCCAGGGGAGGTAACATCCCATAGCCGGGGCACGGGGGTGAAGTTTGTGTGTTCTGATAAGGCTCATGTCGTCATCGGTGACATGTGTGCACAGAAAGCTACCAAGAAAAACAAAGAATGGCGGCCCGTAGGCGGTCAAAAACAATAAACAATCGGGAGACAACGGTCTGCCCACCCTCCCTTGCCCCCCAACAACCCTCACCCTACACTTCCGGAATTGAAGCATCTGTCGCCCTGAAAAGGAAAACAACAAAACAACAACACAAATAAGTCTGAGTGCTAAGCTAAAACGGTTAGCGGAACATGAGCGTGGCAGAGATGGGCCCCTCCATGTAGACGGATAAGACAATCGTTATCAGCTGTAGAACCAATTAAAACAATTAACTAACAGAGGAAGACAAGTGAGTCTGGGTGCTAAGGTAAACAGTCAGCAGAACTTGGCGTAATGAAGATGAACCTCTCCATGTGTATGGATATGAAGTGACCTCAGCTGTAGGAGCGACGTAGGAAATAGTGTACAGATTCCATGCCGTTGGGCCCTGAAGATCAGACCCCCCCGTCCTCCCCTGTTCCTCGAAGTATGGGGCTCCTTGACAAGTCCGAGTCAGATAAGGCCGGGCGTAGTGTCTCGGAGGGGTCTGTGATGCGGCTCAGATCAATCAGGGAACCAGTCGAGCTGGAAGGTGCCGATCTCCGAGATGATGCATGGGGAAGGGGCAGGTGGGACACTGCCCCCGGTGACCGGGAAGCTTCACCGCGACAGTCACCCTTCTTGCGGGACCTAGTACGGCGCCTTTGGGGCTTGGGTAGGGTTGGGTGAGGCTGCGTAGGCTCCCGTCGGGCAGGGGGGGAGACAGGTCGGCTCTGGAGAGGGCGCTCCTCCGTGAGCCAGGTCCAGGCCGCTTGGGGGTTATCGAAAAATAGCGCCTTGTCTTGAAAGACAACTCTGAGCCGGGCCGGAAAAAGGAGACCGTACCGAAGACCCAGGTTACGGAACTTCTGTTTAACATCATCGTAAGTTCGGCGTTGGGCCGGTACCTCCTTGGTGTAGTCTGGGAAGATCATGATCCTGCTGTTTTGGAAGGTCAGTAGACCCTGTGCCCTTGCAGCCTTAAGGATGGCGTCCCTGTCCCGGAAGTTGAGGATCCTCAGGATAATGGGCCAGGCAGGAGCTCCCAGTGGAGGCCGGGGAGCCAGGGAGCGATGGGAACGTTCGATTGCGAACCAGGGGGGGAGGGACTCTTTGGGTATCCAGGATCGCACCCAAGTTTCCACAAACGTGTCCGCACGGCCCTGCTCAGCCCCCTCGGGAAATCCTATGAGGCGCAGGTTGTTCCTCCTCGACCTGTTTTCGGCGTCTTCGGCCCGACGGTGGAGTTCCGAGGTCTGAGTCTGGAGACGGGCCACTTGAGTCTTGAGTTGGCCTATGTCGTCCTCAGTCGTGGAGATACGCAATTCCGCTTCTGAAATTCGGGCCGTGGCGTTACGCAGGTCTTGCCGAATAAGGGCCATGTCCACCCTCACCTCGCCAATCTTATTTTCAACCGAGGCCTGCGAGGCGCCAATTGCTTGGAGGATAGTGGAGAGGTCACCCCCAACGGGGGCAGGAGTATTAGATGCCCCTCCTCCAGGATCCCGATCGTTCGTGGTGTACTGGTCCATTTTTGTTTGGGTATGAGGGGCAGGGGTCTGTTGGGTGCAGTTTCTGCCCATCGCCACAGAGGGTGAGGTCCATTCACTGCACGGGCAAGGGAGGCGGTCAGCAATCCCAGAGAGGAGGGGGGGCCGACACCCAGACCGTCGATACTCGGGCGTCCAGGCCAGCCCCCTCAGGTCTCCGCAAACTTCCGGGATGAACCAGCATACATTCGAGACCCCCTCCCCCGGCCCCGGCCAGGTGCCACGGTCAATGAAGGCTGGGCCCCCTCGTCAGCAGCTCACTGACGCCCTTCCGGGGATGACGAGGGGGCCCAGGAGGATGGACCGCTAATCCGCACCACGGCGGGCGATGGCCTAGTCAATGCAGAAGGCTGGCGCCACTCGATGGTGGTGGCCGGTGATGGACAATAGGCTCCACTGGGGCGCAGACAGGTCCAGGCGAGCGAGCAGCGGCAAAGGGGGGGCCAGCAGCGTGCTCCGTACCACCTGACAGCGATGGCCGGGAGCGGGCCCACAGCAGCTAGGGTATCTTCAACCAGTGGAGGGGCCACGGGGAGGAGAGGAAGGGTCCGACCCCACGGGGGTACGTCGCTAGCGGGGAGCCGATTCCAGGCAGGGATGGTCAGACAGGCTCCCTCCGCACACACGGGCCGACAAACCCATTGGAGCACCCTCGGATGTAGTGCGAGACGGATCCCCTGTGCGCCGCTACCCGACACTGGTAGCCGGGGCCAACAAGTCTGGAGCAAGCATCCACGGGGACCCCCAGGCAAGTCCCTCTAGCGATTGCAGGCAGGTGCAAACAGGTGGGGTAAGCCAGCGAGGGGGGGGCCGCAGCACTCACATCGCCCCCCGCTCCACCCCTCAGAACACCAGCTGGCCCCCGGCACGCACCCCACTCACCGATGGTTCGCCAGTGGGGGCAGTCAGGGATTCTCGCCGTCACCAAGGGCTGGCAACCCCCGAGGGCAGAGATGAGGCTGCAGCGCCGCCGAGGCCCAGGGCGGGCAGAAGGGACCAGTCCCAGCCAAAGCAGGGGGCCGAACAGCAGCAGGCGGCGATATGGGCCCCCCAGGGGCGCGGAGCCTCAGATGGTCCCCCGATGGTCCCCAGTGGGCCCCGACGGGCCGGAGTGCAGGATGCCGGGACAGTCCCTGGCAGGCCAGGACAAACCCCCACCTCCAGCGCCCAGTGGGGCGGAAGAGTCCGGGTCCGCGGAGGGAGGAAGAAGGCCCAGGTCCACCCCGCTGCTGCCCGACAATGGCAGCCGAGTCTGGCGGCACCCCGGATCACCCCAAAGGCACCGCCAAAGACGGTCCGGGCCCACCCCGGGGGATAGCAGGCAGAAGCAGGCGGCAGGACAAGATCTCCAGCGCGGCCGGGCCGCGCTCGCTCCCAGTCCTCCTCCGGCTCCCTTCACACGGAGGGCGGGCCGCCCACCGCGGCCCCGGACACCACCTCACCACCGCCACACGCGGGCCCAAGGCGCGGCCAGGTCCAGGGCAGTGCAGGAGACCAGGTGAGCATAACCGCCACCCCGGAGCGGCAAGGGGGGCCCGGGGAGGGACCGTCAGGGCCCAGGTCGTCCGGCTCAGAGGTAGGTCACCGAAGGGGCCGCCATTTTGCCAAGGCAAGGCCGCAGAAGGAAGGGAGTCACCCCCAGGCAGCGGAGGCTCCAAGTCACCCAAGAACCGGATCAGAGCACAGCTGGGGGACAGGGGACCTCCGTTGACAGTAGGAAGGGTCCGATGACAGCTAGCAACGGGCGGATGCAAGGCGGATGACGGAGGGGGTCCGGAGCACTCTTAGAGTGCGACCGCCATCTTGACGCCTCAGGCCACGCCCCGGCAAGGTAAGGATTTGAGGATCAAATTGATCTAGTGGGGGAGAAATCCTCCTGTTTAGTTTCTGCTGGGCTTAGTAGTCTGTGCACTTTGCCACTGCTAACCAGTGCTAAAGTGCTTGTACTCTCAACTTTAAACATGGTGAAATTGGCTTACACCCAATTGGCACATTTACCTTACTTGTAGGTCCCTAGAAAAGTTGTAAGACATGTACCCAGGGCCTATAAGTTAAATGCTACTAGTTTGCCTGCAGCACTCATTGTGCCACACACTTAAGTAGCCTTTCCAATCATGTCTCAGGCCTGCCACTGCAGTCTGAGTGCAGTTTTAAACTGCCATTTCGAACTGGCAAAATAAACCTTTTGCCAGGCCTAAACCTTCCTTTTTAATACATACAAGTCACCCGTAGGGTAGGCCCTAAACCTCCCATAGAGTATGGTGCAGTGTATTAAAAAATTATTGGGACATATACTTTTACATTTTGCATGTCTTGGTAGTAAGAAAACTCTTAAATTCATTTTTCACTACTGCAAGGCCTTGGATAACATTGGGTTACCTTATTAAATTTAATAAATTATAACTTTTAATTGGGAGCAGGTAGGAATATCGAGTTTGGTGTCTAAAGAATTATATTTTAAAATCCTCTTTAATAGTAAAGTCAGATTTTAAGTCACAATTCTGAAAGTGCCACTTTTAGAAAGTTGACATTTTCTTTTCCCAACCATTTGGTGCATGCAGCAGATATCCTGGGTCACATGACTAGGTGTAGCTGGCAGTTGGTCTTTGTGTATTGGTCTGAGACAGTGAGACAAATGGGGAATAGCTGTTGGCAGGATAGGCAATCTCTGACTTGATGAGGGAGAGGAGCTGTCACCTACCACACTGCACATCACAAAGACTCAGCCTGAGCACACTCACAAAGGGTTTCACACTAGTCTTTTGTGCCCCACAGACAGCTGGGGCCAGGGCAGGGAGTAAGGAAATTCCGCACACCTCTGTAGGGGGAAATTCCAGAAGTTTCTCCCACTTCAAATCTGGCACCAGGTATAAATATTGGACCCTCAGACCCAACTCGTTAGATCACTTTTGTACCTGTGGACTCTGCCAGGAAGAAGGACTGTCCAGCTGCGAAGTCTGTCTTGCTGACCAAGGACTGCTTTGCTGCCCAAGGCCTGCTGTTGCTGCACCAGGACTCTTCTGCTTCTGTGTGCTGCCCTGCTAAATCCAGCATGCCTGTGTGAACCCAGAGCTCCAGTAAATCTCAAAAGATCAGCTGTTGGCCCTCTTGTCAAAGCCACAGGGACATAACAGGCTTCTTCGGCGTCCACGCATCTATAAGCATCTCAACGCAGTGTGATGCATCGACTCCAGCCCAGCGGGATGCAGCTTGTCCTCAACGCATCTCATCACAAGCACCGGCATCTTCTTTAACTCCAATGCAGTCTGTCGCAGACACCAGTCTAGTGCAATGCATCTTGTCCCCTGTGCTGAAGCATCGCAATGCAAGCCTCTGCAAGCTCCACCAACTTCTTCGATGATGATTTAGGACCCCGCATTGCATCTGCTTGTCAGCGGTCATTGACTCTGCCGCTGCACGACGCATCTCAATGCGGACCCCTCATCGCAGCTCCTCAATACCTGTCTGCGCATATCGAAGCAAGGCTTTGCATCTCAATGCCCAGGCCTACAAGGTACTTTCTCAGAGGACTGGACTCCGTCCTGTATTTGGACTGTGCTCCATTGTGGTCAGCCTGAACTTGTGGGTTTGACCAGGTCTACTGTGACCAGATTATTGTGGTTGGCGCTTTTTGCTTCTAAGCCCTTGATTTCCACAAAATCTTTAAAATTGCACAACTCCGGTTCTACTGATTGGATTTTGTCTCAAATAATTTATTACATTTTACTCTATTTTCTAAATTGGGTGGGATTTTTCTCATGTTGTGTTTTCACTTTATCACTGTTTGTGTGCTTCATAAATACTTTACACATTACCTCTAAGTTAAGCCTCACTGCTTTTGTGCCAAGGTATCAGAGGGTTAAGCACAATTTAATTTGGGGTTTGCTTGTGTTTCAGGCTGACAGGAATTGTGGTTGCTGCTTGAGTAGGCTTTCAACCGCCTTAGCCAGTGACCAAATTTCCTACAGCTACAAAGTTAATTTTTGGACTTTTTAAAATATTTATTACAAGCCCATTTCAATGGTAAAGTCAGATTTGTACTAAATATTTTACAAAAGGTACTTTTAAAAAGTCACCTTTTACCTGCCTAAATCCTCTAGAAGCACATTTGTATGAGATTCCAGCTGTCACCCAAGATCTGAAGAGCTCCTTTGATGAGGTGTGAACCTGCTCCCAGAGCTGAGACAAAAGCCTTGAATGTGAGGAGGTGTTCTGTTCCTCTGAAAGGATGACCATCTGGGCAGTGCCAGGGAACTTCATAATTAAATTCAAAGAGGCCCACCCTGTCGCACTCAGATGCAGCTAACACCTGGGCATGTCCGCTCCATTGTCCCTCAAGTCAGCCAGGCACCGTTCCCGGTGGGAAAGAAGCTACCCCCAGAACCAGTTTTGAGTGACCACCCAGGAGAGGTTGCCTATTTCCATTTCCACACCTTTAGAGTGGGTAAAGAAACTCTGAACAGGGGAAAAAAGATTCTGTCATGTTTGATTTAGGCATAGAGGAGCACTGTGGGATTGGTTGCAGTAGAGCACACAGGAACTGCTACAAAAGAGGATAATGTTACCCCTGGGAACTTTTTACCTATTGGTTAGGGAGGGGCCAGGAGTCAAATCCAACCACAGGCTAGTGCCAGGCATAAATGTGGAACCCCAGGCACCCTCTTCAAAACATTACTGGGCCTATGTAAAGCAGAAGAAGGACTACACCTGCTGTTGAGACCTGTGAGGAGACCTGAAAGGCTGGACCTGCTTCCACTTGTACCCTGGTCAAAAAAGTAGACTAAAAGGGTCAGTTGACTGACCCCCTGTTAAGCTACAGAGACACAACAAGCGGTTAGAAGCCAATTTCCTGAATATCCCAGCTGACCAGTTGAAACTGTACTTGCCCTGGACCCTGTTGGTGGTGTCTGCTGGAGTGACTCTTGACCCCCAAGTGCTGATGTCCTGGGACCCTTGGCTGTGTCAAAATGTACTCCGTCTAACATTCTGAAAAAGCTGGGACTTACAAACATTTTGGCACCAAAGACCTCCGGAGGACTGTCAAGTCAATCCCATGAAAGTGTAATGCCACTGGGTCAAATATTTAGATTGCGTCCACTCGAAGCTTTTCCACAGCAGCAAATCTTTTTCAGCGGGAGGCCATGGAGATGCTATCGGCCTCGTGGAGTCCTGTCAGCTACAGCTCTCAGCCTTGCCTAGCAGGACGACTCCAAGCTCCAAAAAAGTGACTAAGGGCCTGATTTGCAGTTTGGTGGATTGGTTACACCATCACAAATGTGACGGATATCCAGTCCACCGTATTACAAGTCATTATATCACGTTTTGGAGTAACTGGTCCGCCAAACTCTAAATCAGGCCTTAAGTCTGAGGGAAAAAATTGTCACTGGGCGAAGGCACCAAAAGTATGCAGCGTGCGAAGGACCTTCCTTGGGCGTGAATTTTGAATTCCTCCTGTTCGGAGCTTTGCTGCCAAAAGTCAGTGGCTCTAATGGGACCTCAACCGACGACTATCTGGCCACGTGGAGCCCTTCTCAGACTGTGCCTTCTGCCTTACCCCATTGAGGATTTTTGACTACCAATGCAGAGTCTAAGGGGCCGATTCCGATCTCGGCCGGTTGTGCTCCGAATCGGATTCGGATTCACCGGATCCGATTCGGAGCCCTGTTTCCCGACCGAATCGTACGAGGGTCCGGCCAAGCGAGTACGATGCAAACACCCGCGAAATCGCCGACCGACTCGAACGCGGCTTCAACACGCTCCGACTGACTCGCATGGACACGACTCGCACCGCGCTATGGAGACGTTTCCCGGCCGGGTAAGTACGATGCGCGCCGCGAGCAGTCCGACCGACTCGCGCCGTCCGGCTCGAAAAAGCTGTCGGAGCTGGACTTTGGGGGTCCGAGTCGGACCCCCCTGTACACGTAGGCGCGCGAGTCGCACACAGGGGGGACCCATGGGTCCCCCCTACCTGTGCATGTACGCCGCGATGCGCTTGGATGCGTACACGCTGTAGGGGGCGCCCTTGTCCGCCTCGCACCCATTGAGTCAAGGGGAGCCCGCGTACGCGTTGTACGACAGGCTCCCATTGACTTCAATGGGAGTCCGACCGACTCGAGTCCGATGGCATGCGTGCGCATCGTACTCGTTCGGTCGGACTGCTAGGGTCCGATTCGGTCGGAATTCTCTCCGGGTCCGGCTCGGTCGGAGAGATTTCCGGCCGGAATCGGAATCGGCCCCTAAGTCGGAAGGTAAAACTTCTCTCTGGGGGTAATCTGGTTTCAGTATCCGACCTGTGATCTATCGCAGTCGGCTGTAAATCATGCCTAGATACCGGTCAAGCTCAACCAGTTGATTGTGGCTAATTTCATTTAAAACTTTAAAAATCATATCTCTGGCCTCCCTTATAGGATTTTTGTTGTTTGGGTTAATTTTGTTCACTAAATTATTCTCTATTTTTATAAATTGGAGTGCAATTTTTATTGTGTTATGTTTTTTGACATTTCAACTATTTTGTTATTTCTAAATGCTTCACATTTCCCTAACTTAAGCCTGTCTGCTCTGTGCCAAAGCTACTAGGGATGAGCTCAAGTTTAAATTATCGAAACCTTTACTGGATCTGACAAGAATAGTGCCATTATTACTTATGTTGAACAACCATCCACCCCAACTGATAATCCAATTGCTCCAAAGTATTTAAATATGTTTAATTGAATAGAGAATTAAATCATATGGAGCTAGCTATATAGAATGATTTAGATTTCGATCCCTATCAGGTCTTGTAGTCTTTGGACCTTTATGCACCACTGCTCCTGATGGAGCAAGGACTCGTAAAGAAAGAGACTTGCTCAAAAGTAATCCTCTCGTTTAACTTACTAATGAATTACTAACAGTGTCCTGTAAATAATAACACGCACCACAGAAACACATGGGTTAGCGAAGCTTGCTTATGTGTGTACTAATGAAAATAACAATGAAAATGGACTAATACAGCTTTAAACAGGAACTCTTTACCGCGCATGCGTCAACTGCATCTAAGCAGTATGACGAATTAAAGCTTGGGGGCAAATTCTAGTGCATGTGCAGAAGGCATTAAAACGGAGTCTTGAAGACTCACGTGCATGGCATCTGCTTAGCCGAAATGGAAATCAGCTATTTTACTAATGCTAATGCGGGGAAAGTATTAATAAGTAAAGAGGGTTAGAGTAGAGATGGGTGGTATACAGTGAGACCATTTATTTGTAAAAGTAACTTTTGTTTTTTTGACTTTATTATTAGTGCGCATTTGGGCCTTTCGCGAATGACCAAAGTAAGCAGAGTCACGTGATTTATCGGGAGGTCCACAAGAAAGTTAACCCGGAAGGATGACCAAGGTTTTGTCAGCCGTCCAAGGACGAGAATGATGTGCCCTGAGAACAGAGGGTGAAGAGTTCAGCCAAAAAGACTTATATTCATGATTTTGTCATAATTGTTGCAAATAAAGTTTGGATATGTATGGGAACGACAGAAATGAATAAAGTTTAAGGGGATGGGTTTTGCAAACAATAGAATGATAGAATAAAAGTAATATGTAAGCATGGTGTGATGATCATCCCCTTTGCCTGACCAATTAGATTTCGTATTTTTACGATATTGAAACTTTAGTGGGTGATACATGATGAACGAAGGATATAATTGAGGTAGCTTTAGTTAGTTAAGTTAGCAGTGAGTAGCGGAGCATGCAGAGCTCGGGATGCTGTTGGTGCTGTGGGTGGTGCTGAAGCTGGGAGAGATGCTGTGAGATGCTGATGAAGAAACCGAATGCAGAACCTTCTATCCTAATTTAATTGGGTTAGATAAGAAGATCGCGGAAGAATCTCGAGGAGGAAGAGAGTGTCAGACAGGGGTGCGACGCAGCCGTCGGTATTTAGAGAGGTCAAGTATCCTGTCCTGATACCTGTCCTGAAGTCTTTGTCTCCTGATCTATCTCGGGGGACCCTCACCAGCCCTTTGGCCAGGGGGTTGGTCTTCACACCATCCTTGGTAATTATTATATCTTGTCTGTTTGTAGATGTTCTATTCTCTCTATCCTCTCTTTTCTGAGCATAGTTATTGCATGAGACTGAAGTATTTTTGTTTAAATGATTATTTCGATTGAATTTACACTCTTATGAATGAGGGTGTTTGTGCTGAAATTTTGAAATGGGTCACATTCATTGAATTTAGATAAAGATTTAAAAAACTTCCAGAGTCTGTGGTTATTTTCTTTAATTAAAGAACAGTTAAGAATTATGTTCATTATCACCATCAATTAGTTCAACTAATGGTCCATCGACCAGAGGAAAGAACTTTTTGATCAGTGAAAGGTTAGTTAGGAATGTTAAATAACTAATCTTGAGAAAATATGAAATTATAAACTTTAAGACTCCAGCGGTCTACTCGATATGGAGTGTGTTGTGATTTATGGACCCAGGTGAGTATATGGTAGCGGAGTATCTGTTGTTAGTATACCGCTGGATCGGTTTTCTGGTAGCAGAGTTATGGTTATTAATAATGATAAGTATAGATTATTGATTATTGATTTATGTTTTAACAAAAGCGTTAGCGTCTTTGTCTTATGTTGTCCAGAATTCCCGGGAAATGAATAGCGGGTGGTGACAGAAGCCATACTGCAGTGAGGCTACTCGTCAGTTGGAATAACACTGAGAAGCTAGGTAGGGCTGGCAGTGTTAAACTAGGGACTATTTCGTATAAAAGTGGAGTGCGAATTATAGCAAAAGGGATTCGCTGGTGAAACTTTGGTCTCATTTCCCAATACGGGTGACACTGGAGGAGTAGCAGGTTCTTTGGAGCTTGAGTGAAGGGTAAACAGAGGTTTTTACTCGCAGTAGAAGAGGAGCAATTCTGAGACTCCAGAATAAGTCGAAAAATTCTATCCTTTTTGTTTAGTGGAACAGACAGAGTAGCGAATGTTTTTATGTTGTTAATAACAAAGAATTTAATTAAAAGTATTAAGAAATAAGTTTTCCGTATTACCTTGTGAAGGGAGGGTCAGTCGCCGGAGTTGTACTGACGTCACAGTGAGCCGCGCTGAGATTGGTAGAAACAGCGGGTGTGTGACAAAAGCAGCCTTGTAAAGGAGGGGTTAGTAGTAAGGAGCAGAACTGACGTCAAAAAAGGCCGCGTTGGCATTGGTCAGACCACGAGCGTGAGCCCGAGTTTGATTGGATAATCAGTTAGAAGCTGTGCTAGGATTGGTAGAAAGAGGAATTGTATGCAGGATTCTGATTTGACTGCCAGTGTGAGACGCGCCGATAGAAGATTTCAAGGGTTTGCAGAATACAATTTTATATATCGTTCATCTAGGATGTATGGAGAAAAGAGAACATTTCATTTATAAAGAAAATTAAGAATTTCTTTAAGAAAGATAAGCCTGTGTTAACTAGGGAAGGAATTCCTATTCTGCCACGGAAGACACCAGCTTCTTTTATGATGATGGAAAGAGGATATCATACTTGCGTGTGGTTGGAAAATTGGATAGAATATACGAAAGATGATGGAGTGCTAGCGTTTCCCGAAAATGGTACGTTTGACGGGAGAATTCTTCAGAATTTGAGAATGAATGATTTAGAACCAAGACTTAGGTTAACTCAATACGAGGCTTTAGAAGAATGGGAGACTGAGTCATATCAACGCGAGAAATGCAGAAGTGGGAGATATAGAGGATTTTTCCCCAGATACTTGCATGAGTCACGTGAAGGACAGATGAAACAATGGAGGAGAGCTATGGTATCAGAAGGTTTATATCCAGTGTTAATGGCTGAGGAACAGTCTGGAGGAAAGTGTAAAGAGAAAACGAAATACTTGAATACAACAGGATATGGTGAATCAGATGATGAGTTATTAGAGGATATTTTAATAAAAATCCACCACCGTATCAAGAAGCAACTAATAAGGTTACCCCAAGTGCACCAGCAGGATAATGAGAGAGATGTTTTGAATAAAACAAGAGAAGAATTAGTACAGAAAATAAGCCAATTAGATTTAAATATAGAAGCTTTGACAGTACCCGTGACCATTGGTCCAGTAATCCCATTGTATGGAGATAAAAAGACTTGCCAGAAATCACAAACTGTAACAATTCCGTTGAATAGTCCCAGAAAAGAAGTAATAATTACAGATGATCAAGTCAGTGAAAGTGAATCAGTTATTTCATTAATGGATCTCCCAAATGTAGAACCTTCAACTGAAACTCCGAAAAGAGTTAGGCCTACAAATTTGAGAGAGAAGAGATCTTTGGTTCCTATAGGAACTGGAGGTGCAACAGTAGTTACCCCTGAAGATATAGAAAGATGGGCACAGGAAATAGATAATCGAAACCCACCACCAAAAATGCTACATATCAGCAGATTGAAAGTGGAATTGGAAGAAATGATAGTGGGAAGTGTGAGCATAGAAAGATTGAACGTTTATAATGATGAAGAGTTATTATTTTTATGTAAGAGTATAACCCGGAGAGCAAGAGTATTTCATGAGAAACTAACAGAAGTCGCTTCAGAAATTGGAATAGATATAGGGAAATCGAAATTGTTGCAGAAACCATATCGAGTGGATTTTACTGACAAAGATTTAGAAAGTGTAAATGCTTCTGGTAAGAGACTACAGATAAAGGAATTAATGAATATTTTGCGAAAATGGGGAGACATTGATAAATGGAGAATTAGATGGATAAGAAAGAAAGAGGAAGTTCAAGCGAGAGAAGCATCATCTGCATTTCCAGTAAGGGAAACAGAAAAGGTTGAGAAATTGTGGCCAATGAGAGAGGTTCCAGGAGGTGGATACCTTCATGTTCCTTGGAGTAGACAAGATATTTTGTCATTTACAAATGACTTTCCAAAATTGAGAGAAAAACCAGTGGAATGGTATAAAAGGTGGAAAGGTTTGTAGAAAGTTTCAAAGGTTTTATTGAAAGATTTGGATGGTTTATTTGACATTGTGGTACTTGCTGATTTATGGACAGAGTGTAAGATTACAATTGATTGGCCAAGTGAAGAGTATGCTAGAGACTCAAAGACAGGAGCACCCTCAGAGGAGGTGATGAAGAAATATCACCAAGTGATTACATACTTGAAAGGGAAAATTCCTCCTAAAGAAACAGATTGGGTAAAGATGGATAGGACAACTCAAGAACCAAACGAGTCTGTACATGCATAGTATGAAAGGTAACTGCAGGTGTTTAAACAGTATAGTGGTTTTGAGAATATTGGTGATAAAGATATGGGACATTTTGTGTATCGGTTTGTATATGGTTTGAAACCAGAGATTAGTCAGATGATTCAGCAGCACATGTTGTGTTGGCAGAGTAAGACAGTGGATGAAATTTTAAAGTATGCAAAATATTGCGGAGATGACATTGAGGCGAGGCGTAGAAAGTTAAAGGAGAAAATGATGTGGGCACAAGTAAAATTGGCAGAGCAGCAGGAGAATAAAACAAATACTCATACTGATACTCATACTGATAATCAAGTGAAAGAGCAAAGTCAGACTGATCAAGTGGCGAATGGTAGTAAATTTAGAGGACGAATGAACAGAGAAGAAGCGAAGAAGAAGTTTCCTTGTCATGCGTGCGGAAAGCTTGGACATTGGAAGAACGAGTGTAAGAGTATTCAGAATAATAATGGGCCAAATCTAAATTTAATTCCACAGACGCAGAATGAAGTACTTATGAATCAGCAGGTAGTTACTCCACAATATCAGGTGCCACCAGCTCCTATGCCAAACTTAGTGAACCACCAAAGGTTCAGTACGAACACCGGATTTCAAGGAGAAAGTGGTAAGAATAACAGAACAGTTACACAATATTTTTTGCAGAATGATGAGGAAAATTCGGACTTCATGCAATGACGGTGCCTGAGAGGGGAGGAAGAGGAGTGTGTGCTTAGTGCATCCTTGCCGGTAGATCAGTCAGGTCCATTTGTTGATGGGAAAGTGGAAGGTAAAGACATCACTTTTCTATTGGATACTGATGCTACCCGGTCTACTGTGAGAACAGCAGACATCCCAAACCTACCCCTCTCGGGAGAGTCCATCCAAGTTGTAGGAGTGTCAAATCAACAGATTAGAACACCAATCACAAAACCGATGGAGGTGCATATCGGAAACTTTAAAGAAATGCATCGATTTGTAGTTTGCGATTCCAGTCCCGTAAATCTGTTGGGAAGAGATCTATTGTGCAAGATGAATTGCACGATCTATTGTACATCAGATGGTGTCGCTTTCCAGACCCCAGATGAGGATGTTATATACAAGATGATGCTAGTGAAGCAAGGAACAGAAGTAGATGAGATGTTTTCATTAATGACTGAAAATGAATTGCTGGAAGAGTTGAGAGCCACAGTCAACCCAGAAGTGTGGGATTTTACAGGAAAAGATATTGGGCTGATGTCAAATGTAGACCCAGTGAAAGTGACAGTGAAGGAAGGTGCAGTTTATCCAAACACACGACAGTACAAAATGAGTCCAGAAGTGAAAGCAGGAATTATTCCAGAAATTGATCGAATGGTTAAACAAGGCATTTTAAAGGAAATAATGGGTAGTCCTTGTAATTCGCCAATAATAGGACTGAAAAAGCCTAGTGGAAAATATAGAATCGTGCAGGATTTGAGAAAGATTAACAAATTTGTAGTGCCATGTTGCCCAATAGTGCCAAATCCAGCAGTAATCCTTTATCAGATACCTTGGAATGCAGGTTGGTTTACAGTAATTGATTTATGCCAAGCGTTCTTTTCTATTCCTTTGCACCCAGATAGCCAGTATCTTTTCGCCTTTAAGTTTGAAAATCGTATTTTCGCATGGTGTCGAGTTCCTCAAGGGTACACAGAGAGTCCCTCAATTTTTAACCAGATCCTGAAAAAGTGTTTAGAGTCATTAGTTATGCCTGGAAATTCGGTTCTGGTTCAGTACATTGATGACCTACTGGTGGCATCAAAAACACGAGAAAATTGTGTCACTGACACAATTGCATTACTGAACCACTTGGCTGAAGGAGGACACAAGGTGTCTCCAGAAAAATTACAGTTCTGTCGACAAGAAGTTAAATATTTAGGGCATAAAATAGAAAGTGGAGTAAGAAAAGTGACACCGGAAAGAATAAAAATAATCAAAGAGATGCAACTGCCTCAGACGCAAAAAGAGATGAGAATGTTTCTGGGAGTGGTTGGGTACTGTAGGCAGTGGATTAACAGGTTTTCTATGCTAGCAAAACCATTGATACAATTGACTAGAAAAAGAGCAAAAGATCCAATTGATTGGAATGATGAATGTTTGGAGGCCTTTGTGAAATTGCGGAATTGTTTGTGTGAAGCTCCTGCCTTGGGCATGCCTGATTATTCAAAAGAATTTACGTTGTTTTGCTGTGAGAGAGAAAATTGTGCACTTTCAGTCTTAACACAAAGACATGGACAGAGCCGACGTCCAGTGGCGTATTTTTCTGCCACATTGGATCCAGTGGCTTCAGCTTTACCTGGCTGCTTAAAAGCAGTAGCTGCTACTTGTATGAGTCTAGAGCAAAGTGAGTCAATAGTGATGGGACATTCTGTAAAAGTCTATGTTCCACACTCAGTTGAAATTCTTTTGACAAGAACAACAACACAACATCTTACACCTAGTCGGCTGACTAAGTATGAAAGAGTGATTTTGGGAGCAGAAAATGTGACAGTAATAAGATGTACAGTCATGAACCCTGCCACATTATTGCCAGACCCATGCAATGAGGAAGTAAGAGATGAAATTGATCATGATTGTTTGGATGTGACTGAATTATGTACCAAGCCCCGTCCTGACATAAAAGAAACACCATTAAAGGAAGCTGATCATGAGATATTTGTGGATGGGTCTTGTCTGAGGACAGAAGAAGGAGGATCAAGTGCTGCATATGCTGTATGTAAGATAACAGGGGTAATTGAAGCATCCTGTTTACCGGGAGTCAAATTTGCACAAGTAGCCGAATTGGTGGCCTTAACAAAGGCATGCAAAATTGGGAAAAATTGGAGGATAACCATATTTACGGACAGTCAATATGGTTTCGGGGTTGTGCACAATTTTGGCCAACTCTGGATGCAAAGGGGATTTCTGACTTCTTCAGGATCTTCTATAAGAAACAGTAAAAATGTGAAAGATCTGCTGGAAGCATTACAATTACCAAAAGAAGTAGCAGTTGTCAAATGCGCTGCACATCAGTCAGGAAATGACTATATGGCAGCCGGCAATAGATATAATGCCCATAAACAGAAAAGTTGAGACGGGTGAAACCAGCTGCCAACTTATGTTTTTCTCAATTCCAGAAACATGGGATGAGGTTAGACAGTTACAAGAAGAAGTTGAGGAAAAGGAAAAGGAAATTTGGATAAAAGCAGCCTGTACATAAAGGTCGGAAGATGAAGTATGGGTGTACTTAGATGGAAGACCAGTCATGCCACATTGTTTGCTCTCTAAAATGGCAAGAGTTTATCATGGAGCAACACACATAGGGAGAGATTCAATGATCAGATTATTCAGACAGAGTTGGTATAATCCGAAATTCAGGGTAGTCGCAGAAAGCCTTTGCCAAAGATGCTTAACCTGTCAGCAGCAATATCCAGGTAGGAAGACAGTGGTTAGTTGGGGAAAAATTGGAAAGTCAGAAGGACCCTTCACCAGGTTGTAGTTAGATTTCATTGAGTTACCTCCTTGTAATGGCCTAAAGTATGTACTTGTCATAGTGTGCCTGTTCTCAATATGGGTGGAGGCATACCCCACCAGAAGAAATGACAGTCTTACAGTTGCTAAACTATTGTTGAGGGAGTTGATTCCTCATTTTGGTTTTCCAGTCACTTTGGAATCAGATGGAGGACCTCATTTTAATAATGAAATAATTTGATTAATCTGTGCTGCATTTAACATTGAACAAAAGCTGCACTGTGCTTATCGTCCAGAGGCTTCTGGAATAGTTGAACAGCTAAATGGCACAATCAAGTCAAGATTAGGGAAAGTGTGTGCATCCACAATGCTGAAATGGCCAGATGCATTACCTCTTGTACTGATGGGTCTCAGAAGTATTCCTGACAGAAAGACAGGAATGAGTCCTCATGAGGTACTCATGGGAAGGGCAATGAGACAAGCATTTATTCCTGGAAATAAATTAATGACTATAACTGATGATCTGGTATTGGACTTCTGCAAAGGATTGGCTGAAATGGTGCGTTCTGTCTCTCACCAGGTTGGAGAAGACGCAGTTGAAAGACAGCCAGACCAAGCACATGATTTGAATCCTGGAGATTGGGTGCTAGTGAAGAAACACGCAAGGAAGTCGTGTCTAGCATCAAGGTGGGATAAACCGCGTCAAGTCATACTAGTCACTACCACAGCAGTGAAGTGTGTAGGTTTGCCCAATTGGATTCATGCTAGTCATACCAGAAGAGTACCAAGCCCATCAGAACAACAAGAGCAACCACTGACTGAATAGGCTGAAACGTTAGAAGTTGAAAGCTGTGAAATTGAAGAATCTAGAGTGATAGATTCTGAAAGACAACTATATGACGAACAGCCAGGTACAAGTCAGGAAGAATGGATACCAGTAATTGAAATACCTGATGACGCTATTGAAACAAGAAGAATAACAAAACAGAAAATACAAGAAAGTAGACAGGAAGAGACAGGGAAAGAAAGAACACACTCAGGTGGAAATAAACAAAGACAATCAGGAACCTGAGGAGGGGGAGTCAGAATTAGAAGAACAAGTTCAGGCAGAAGAAGAACAATCTGAAATAAGACCTGAACAGGATCAGGTAGATCAAGAAGAACAAGTTCAGGCAGAAGAAAAACAAATTATAATAAGACCTGAACAGGTGCAAGTAGAGGGAGGTCCAAGCACAGAGAGTAGAGAACAAGAACAGATTTTGCCTAAATTAAGTGAAAATAAAAGAACTTTAAAAGGAGATAAGGAAGGTGAAAGTGCAGTTCAGGTCAAAAGAGTTAGAAAAGGGGATAATTGGCCAGAAGGAGTGAAGAAATTAAGATATTATTTGAGAAAATCAGAAAAGAAACCAGAACAAGTAAACGAAGTTACAAGTCAAATGCGACCTAAACAAACCTTAGTAAAACTTATACGAAGAAACCCGAGATTGAGAAATTTAAATAGAAAATACAAGGCCCCTGAGTGGACCTACGTTATATTCGAAGAATTTGAAAACTTAGATTTAAGTGAAGAAACAGAAAGGGTTCATGTTGCACAGATTGATGAAAGCAAATTGAGACCTCCTTAAAATAAAAAGAAAGAATTAAAACAGACAAAGAAAGAAAAAAGAGAGAAGAATTTTTGTCAGATTGAAATGGCAGAAGTTGAAGTCACAGAAAGACCAAAACGAGGTTGTAAACAAAAATGTTTTAGATTTTGTTTTTGTAGTATTTTATTGGTAGTATTAGTATGGTTATTCCTAACAGTAGGAGTACCTTTGTTAATGGGAACAAGTGACAAAAATAATACCATTACTAATGAAAAGGTAGATAGAATAAAGGGAACTAAAATAGAAATAGGGGTAGAAGATGAGGCAAATTATCATAATGAGTCAGATTATAATATGTCTTCAAATGTATTTATTAAATTGTTATTTCAGTTTGTTAATACAATGGAAATTAATAAATGTTATGTTTGTATGAAGTTACCCTCATCAGTATCAGAAGGGGTGACATATCACCATATACCTCTAACATATGTTGTGTCATGTAGTGTTTTATCAAGTTTATTTTATGCAACAGGGAGACTTCAGTATTTTTATTCAAATCTAGATGTAGTATTTTCAGAATTGCCTATTAGAAAAAAAAAATGAATCCAGTAGCTAGTAGTAGGAATGCACAGTTTATGGGTGAATTCTTTTTAACAATGAGTTCAATAGATGTAGCTCAGGCACACGTAAATAATTTAACTTGTACCTTACGTGAAGAAGAAAAAGAGTTTTTGAATTTAGTAGAAGAAAGGAGACAGGATTTAATAAAGAAAGCTGCTGAACAGAAAACCCATGTACCTCCATGGGCTGAGAAAGAGAAAATCTATGCAAAACGCAAGGCTCATGCTGTAATGTCCCTGGATTTTGTGAAAAGGGGAAAATTCTGCCTCCACAGATTAGAGACAGATTATAATAATAACTACATTGGTTCCAGTGAGTGTGAACACAACTTCCTAATTTTAGGAGGGTGGGGACTAAAAGGGGGAACTAATCCTGTATTTCCAGGAGTTTATTATGTCTGCGGGAACAATGCCTATTATAGGTTACCCGCAAGATGGTACAGGAGCTGTTATTTTGGAATAGTTTTCCCGAAAATATATCATGTGGACTGAATCAATGGAATCAATGGAAAATCTAATGAAGTAACACGAAGAAGGAGAGCTAGTTTTTCGAAAATAGTAGGAGATATATTTAGTGCATTGATACCCTCAGTTGGAGTCATTCTAAATTCGCAGAAAATTTGTAGGTTATCAACCATAATTGATCGTCTTTCTACAGACACTGCAGGAGGATTCTTAATGATTAACACAGAAATGGCTGCAATTAGGTCTATGGTTTTACAAAACCGTCTTGCTCTTGATATTTTATTAGCAAATATGGGTGGAGTCTGTGGCATGTTGAAAATTCAACATTGCTGCACTTATATTCCGGACAAGAGTAAAGAAATTAAAGGATATATTGGAAATATTACAAGAATGCATAATGATTTGACCCAACTGGAGGTTGACAGTGTATGGGGAAAACTAACAAAGAGTATAACATCAATAGGGAAATGGTTTATTGATTTTGGGAAAAGTTTTCTAGGTCAAATAATGTTACCATTAGTTGTGATAATGACAATAGTGATGATATTAATGATTACATATAAATGTTGTAAAAATAGAGGGAAAGGAAGAATACATTTAGAAAGAGAGGGAAAAGGAAAGAAACGAACAAGAGAATATGAGGAGATACAACTACAAGAAATGAAAGGAAAGATATATAAGAAGATGAAAGATTTAGAAGGAAAAGAAGTAACAAATGGAAGAATGAGAAAAAAAATAGAAAATTGAGATGTGCTAAAGTTGGCATCTGGGATGGGTAATTTTGTTATGGCTTAAAATGCCATCAGAGAGTTGATTGATGGAGCAAGGACTCGGAAAAAGACTTGCTCGGAAGCAATCCTCTCGTTTAACTCACTAACGAATTACTAACAATGTCTTGTGAATAATAACACGCACAACAGAAAACACGCGGGTTAGCGATGCTTGCGTATGTGTGTACTAATATAGATAACAACGAAAACGGACTAATCCAGCTTTAACTGGGAAATCTATATTGTTCATGCGTCAATTGCATCTACGCAATATAACGAGGTAACGCTTGGAGGGAAATTCTAGCGCATGTGCAGAAGGCATTAAAATGGAGTCTTTAAGACTCACGTGCATGGCATCTGCTTAGCTGAAATGAAAACCTGCTATTTTACTAATGCTAATGCGGGAAAGTATTAATAAGTAAGGAGGGTTAGAGTAGAGATGGGTGGTATACAGTGAAACCATTTATTTGTGAAAGTAAAATTTCTTCTTTTGACTTTATTATTAGTGCGCATTTGGGCCTTTCACGTTTGTCTGAACTCAGCCGACTGATTCAAGTTTGCGCATGCTTACATGAGAATTAACCCGGAAGGATGACCACGTTTTTGACAGCCGTCCAAGGACGAGAATGATGTGCCCTGTGAACAGAGGGTGAAGAGTTCACTCAAGAAGACTTGTATTCATGATATTGTAATAAATGTATCTAATAAAGTTTGGACATGTATGGGAACGGAAGAAAAGAATAAAGTTTAAGGGGATGGGTTTTGCGAACAATAGTTCAATGAAAATAAGTTATATGTAAGTATGGTGTGATGATCATCCCCCTTGCCTGACCAATTAGATTTCGTATTTTTGCAATATTGAAACTTTAGTGGGTGGAACATGGTAAACGAAAGGTATAACTGAGGTAGCTTTAGCTAGCTAGTGAGACGTCGATGCTGGAAGTCGAGAGCTCGGGATGCCTTTGGTGCTGTGGGTGGTGCTGATGCTGAAAGAGACACTGTGAGATGCTGATGAAGACACCGAATGCAGAACCATCTATCTTTATTTAATTGGGTTAGAAAAGAAGATCGCGGAAGAAACTCGAGGAGGAAGAGAGTGTCAGAGAGGGGTGCTACGCAGTCATCGGTATTTTAGAGAGGTTAAGTATCCTGTCCTGATTCCTGTCCTGAAGTCTTTGTCTCCTGATCTATCCCGGGGGACCCTTACCAGGCCTTTGGCCAGAGGGTTTGGTCTTCACACCATCCTTGGTAACTATAAATTAATGGTATTTGTGGATGATCTTTTCTCTCTGTCCTCTCCTTTCCGGGCATAGTTATTGTATGAGTCTGAAATATTTTCTTAATGAAAAATTGATCGGATTTGCAATCTTACGAATGAAGGTGTTTGTACTGAAATTTTGAGATGGTTCACATTCATTTAATTTAGATAAAGATTTTAAAAACTTCCCGAGTCTGTGGTTATTTACTTTAATGAAAAGCTAAGAGTTATGTTCATTATCACCATCAATTAGTTCAACTAATGGTCCATCGACCAGAGGAAAGAACTTTTTGATTAGTGAAAGGTTAGTTAGGAATAAGAAATAACTAATCCTAATTAAGGAAAATATAAACTAAAACCCAGCGGTCTACTTGGATTTGTGTAAGTGTTTATGGGCCCAGGTTAGTATATGGTAGTAGAGTATCTGTTGTTTTATACCGCTGGATCAGTACACCACCTTACTAGGGACTTCCAAGTAAATTAAATATGCCAATCAGGTGTAAGCCAATTTTACCATGCTTTACTGCGTGAGCACAAGCACTTTAGCTCTGGTTAGCCATAGAAAAGGGCACATAGTCCAAAGGCCAACAAAAAATATTCAAAATATAGGAGGGGTGAAACTTCCACCTGAAGATTTTAGGCACACCACTTTTATAAACATCCAACATTGCACATATGTCCCATATCGTCGGCTATCACCATACTCACAGCAACAGTTGCCAACATGACATGTTAGGCACTAATAACTAACCAAAAATATTAAACTCATCTTCTAACGCACATTTAACAAAACCCAAATCCACCATGTAGTTAGATGCTCAACAGCACTTATCACTTCCACCCAACAACTCATTAGACATCGCCTCTGCAATCATTTAGAATCACCTTCCTCAAACTGACCACAAACCCCTCATGCCCAAAACACAGCACTTAAGCTATACAGTTTGGAAAGTGCTGCCAACTCAACAGTACACCACACCAATGTATCCTGACACATGTTAAAATCATGGATGTCATTTACGAGTCGCCAGGGGCAGCAACTGCGACCCCCAGCTTGCCCCATGCCAATCATGGTGCTGCCCTTGCAAATACATGCCAATAGACCCGATTCAGGCAGGAGACTCCTGATTTTTAAAGGCAAAAGTGGCTTTATTTTAGCGGTCCCCCACCTGAAATTGCCTCTATTTCAATAGAAGTCAATGGGAAAAATATATTCCCCTGATTATTTTTTCGAAATCTCCCACTTTCCTGTTCTGAAACGTCAGCATGTATGCTTGCATCCCCTGGCCTCAATCTTTTTTTTATTTCAAAATATTTTTATTGCATTCTGTTACCCAAGAACAAAACACAGCATATATTAGTATGTACTGAAAAGTTACAATTCAATTCAATTTAATGAACAGTCAGGGTTTTAACAAAATGTTGGCTGTAGGTTTATGAGTATCAGCATATCTTGAGAAGAAGTCGGAGAGTGAATAAAGCATGTCAAACACGACACATGCAAGAGAGGAAGGAGGTAGATGGGGTAGGAATAAAGAGAGAAGAAGAAGAGTGTAGAGATGTGAGCATTGAATACAGAAACTGTACAAAGAAGTCTCCACGTGTGATTTAGGGCGGATTAATCTTTTACCGATATAAGTTCAGATTGAACCTTAAAAGAGGAGATGACTTTTGTTAAAGGATTGATTATCTACAAGGTTATCAGCACTCCTAACCAAACATACCCACACCCACCATGTATGGTAAAATATGTTATTATAATTTTTCAAGTTAGCAAGGATAGTTTTGATACCTATTGCAAGCAAAATATCAAAGACAAAACAGTCCCAAGATGATAGTGAGTTTAGTGTAATCGGGTCTGTTGCTGCATGGATACCCAGGGAGGTTATGTTATGTGATAATGGAATTTGTATTTTGAATAGAAAGCCAGAAGGGCGTAATGTGTTTGCAGTAAAATAGCAAATGTTCCAGATCACCTGTGGGGTGTTGGCAATGCCAACACGCAGCTGAAGATAAAATGCCACGCTTATTTAACCGTTCCGGGGTCCATAATGCTCTGTATTTGTCCAAAGTTTGCATTGTAAAATGAGAGGCAAGACTTTATACATTAGCATAGATTTCCAGATATTAGGCCATTGCGATAGCAGTATGGGGTCAATATTATATTTAATGGATGACGCATCCCATGTTTTTTGGATCTCGTCTGTAAAAATAGGTGAGGTTTTCTTAAGTATTTTATAGGTTACTGAGATTTTATGGTTTTTAGAAATTAGGCTATGGCGGAAATTGAGACAGACTGCTCTATGTGGCTTCTTAAGACCTCTAAGAGCAACTTTGAGAGACAGGAAGTTATAAGAATCAATTGGTTGAAGGACGAATTTAGATGATAATCTGGCAAAAGTTAGTGGCTCTTACGAGCATATAATGTCTTAATATATAGTAATCCAAGCGAGGCCCATCTTTCCCAGAAAGAAGGGTTAGGATTAAGTTTTATTGATGGATTGAACCATAGGGAGGCAAGTTCAGAATCTTTGATTCTATACGGGAAGCATTTATCTAATTTTTTGACAGATGCAATGGAGTCTTTAATAATTTGGTAAGAATGAGGTACCTTAATATGCTTTGGTGTTAGTATACTTATAGGCGAGAAAGGGGAAGTTAGAACCCTTTCTATGTACACCCAAGTAGGGCCATGAGGAGCAGATGGGTGTAACCACCAAATGGTTGGTCTAATTAAAAAGGCGGTTTGATAGAACAAGAAATTGGGGAAGTTAATCCTGCCCTGCTGTTTGCTTGATTGTAATTTACGTAGGGAGATTCTTGACTTTTTTCCTTTCCAGATAAATGCTGTAATTTGAGCATTGAGATATGTGAAGAAGGAGTTGGAGAACTGTAGAGGTATCATCTTAAGATAGAAATTGATTTGAAGGGTAATAAACATTTTAACAGTGTCAGCCCTACCCCACCAATGTAACTTAGGAGACAACTCCTCAGTAAGCTTTTTGATTTTTGCAAGGAGGGAGGTTTCTATATGATTTTTAGTTTCCGAGATAGACTTTGCAAACTCAATTCCCAAATATTTAAGTTTTGCGGGTTGCTATTTAAGGTTTGAAGTTGATGCCAAAGATGGAAGACACAAGTTGTTGAGGGGGAAGATGTCAGTTTTCTCCTTATTTAAAGAATAACCTGTTACCTTGGCATAATCTGTGATCACATTTAGAATTTCGTGTATGACACTCTCTGCCTTAGTGGAGAAGATTAGGACGTCATCTGCATTTGCAGCTTGTTTCTGAGATCCACTTTTGAAAGAGGTGCCTTTGATTTTTTCATTAGTACGAATAGAATGCAGGAGACGTTTGAACGACAGTAGAAATAATAGAGGGGACAAGGGGCAATCTTGCCTACTACCTTGGGCTAGATCAAAAGCTTCAGAAATATGTCCATTTAGTTTAATGCAGGCAATTGGGTTACAGTATATAGCCATGGCCAAGCGAATAAATCTTGGAACTAGGTTGAATTTCTCCAGAGTGGCATGTAAAAAGGGCCAGGAAACCTTGTCAAATGCTTTTCTGCATCCAGAGCCATAGCCATGGCCAGAGAAGAGTGTAAATTTGCATTATCTAAAGGAAAAGGTCCTAATATTATCAGCAGCTAAGCGGGCCTTAAAAAAACCTGTCTTGGATGTATAAGTAACGGAAGCACTTTCTTAAACCGGAGAGCCAAAATCTTAGTACAAATGTTATAGTCTGTATTTAATAACAAAATAGGTAAAAAAAATTTAGTACCTAAGGGGTCTTTCCCCGTCGAGTTTGCCCATCAAATCGAAGTTATGATGAGGGTAAGAATATGTGGCACTAATATTTGTTGGTAGCTGTAAAAGGAAGCTGAAAAACCGTCTGGGCCAGGGGCTTTGTTTGGTTTCATTGACTTGATATCTATGCAAATTTCTTCCTTGGTAATAGGGTTATTTAGTTGAGCAAGGGTCTCGTTCAGGGTTGTGGGCAGATGAAGAGGATCCAGAAAGGATTTACAGGCAGCTGCACAATCATTATCCCCTGTCTTCGTGGGTTTATATAGTTGTGAATAGAAGGTACGAAAAGTGTCTACAATTTTTGTAGGATCAGTTTGTAGGCATCCTAAATTATCTTTAATGGCCAAAATGGTGACAGATTTTTTAGTATTCTTGAGGGTAGGAGCAAGTAGGCTCCCAGCTTTGTTATGCTCTAGGAGGTTTTTGGATTTAAGTTTGGTTGACCACACGTGAGCCCTTTCACTAAGTATTTTGTTGTATTGGTATTTAAGTTGTTTGATTTTGGAGGTGTTGTTAGATTTAAGGCCTTTGATTCTGACTTGTTCTAAAATTTATATTTCTTTCTTCAGGATATCAAGTAGTTGAGCTCCTTGTTTCTATTTGCCATTACACCTAGCATCACACCCCTAATGGTAGCTTTCATAGCATCCCATTTAGTGCATTCATCAACGTTTGAGGGATGGTTATCGTTGCAAAAATTGGATAATGCTTGTGCCACTAAATTCTTGGAGGCAGGGTGCTCAAGAACCTCATCATTCATTCTCTAGGATCTGGTTTTAGGATATTAACGGTGATGCAAGCATGGGCCGAAACAATAATAAGGCTCAGTGGTAAGATTAGATATTGATTGGACCAGGGAGTTGCTGATAAAAAAATTATCTATTCTGGATAAGGAGTTATGAGTGTGAGAATAAAAGGTAAAATCACTACCGGTTGGGTTATGAAGGCGCCATATATCTGTAAGTTCATTATCTTCTGTACGTTTATGAACCAGAGCATGTGAACGGTTGGGTCTATATGTATACTATGATAATCTGTCTAGGGGGGTGTCATAAGGTAAATTAAAGTCATCTGCTAGGATAAACGTTTTGTTGAGTGTGATTTCGAGAAGTTTCTGGTTTGGATAGGTCCAGAATGTTGGGTCTTCCATCGTCGGGGCATAAATGTTTGCAATATAAAAGGAAGATTTGTTTTGGTGATTTTGGAGATAAGTCATCTACCTTGGTCGTTGTGGGCAATAGTATCAATCTGGCATCCTGCATGTTTCGAGATCAAAGTGAATACTCAATTTTTCTTGATGTAGGTGGGAGAGCAAACCTAGTCAGATATCCAATTGTGTTCTATGCTACGGGGTTCAGTTAGACCGGCTCTTATTTTTTGGAGTAGAAGGATATCACTTTTTAATTTACGACAATAGTCTAAAATATTTTTCCTTTTGATAGGGTGGTTTAACCCCTTGATATTAAGGGAGATAATCTTAATCGAAACTTGAGACATATCAAAAATCTGGCCTAGATTGGAAAATCATCATGTGGAAGGAGGGAGACTCCAAAGAGAGAGTGGGGAATAGTAAGAGCAGAAGGGAAAGGAGAAGGACAAGCTTAGACAAGTGTACAAATTGCATAACCGTGTTCAATGAGATAAGCAACAACGCGTACCTGACTGTCGTTGTAGGTAAACAAAACCTCAGTTTTGAGAAGAAGAACCCCCACCTCCAGAGAACCCACCCCCGAAGCAAAACAAGGAGCCATGAAGGCCTTGGAGTAAAAAACAGCAGCCGGACACTGACACCGGACCCGAGCAGGATTATGAAGGTATTATGAACATCCGTGAATTAATATGATAACATTACAAAATTAAACAATGGATGGTAATCTCTAGAGGATTAAACACAGAACTGAGACATCAAACATAGGTTGACCACATATTAGTCATAAAACAACCCATAGTGTGATATTATAGTGAACTAAATTTAAACACATATTGATAAGTGCAGAGATAATAATCCTAGACGCTTGTGGCAAACATCTATAATATGCTATGGTAGCATTTTTAGCTTAATCACACATGGTAACCACAGATGAACTACTGCAGATGAGTGTGCTTGAAAAACACAAGGAATTAGTCCACGGATTGATCTAATACTGTGGAGGAAACTTGGTTAATCCTAAAAGAGGAAACCCTAGCATTATGAAGGCTGTTGTGGGAGCAAAACAATGAACGAGATCAGATAAAAGCTGAGAACAAATCTAATAGCTGAGCAACAAAGGCCACAAGGCCACAGAGGCATATCTGAGGAGCAGACGTAAAACAAATTGGCGAGTAGAACTATGCAAAATAAGAATTGGTGACAAATCCAACAATAACATTTTGGTGATATCATGAGTGCCAAAACAGAGTAGACCCCAATAAGATTTTGTATCAGAGACGAGGCATTACATAGAAGAAAGGGACACCATAACAATTGAGACAGCAATCAATGTGACATTTGATTAGCAATTATTTGGTGTATCAGAAATACGTGGGCTACCATCAAAGATGATCCTCAACTTCGCTGGGCCAATAAAAGAGAAAGATATGTTGAGAGATCTTGGAGAAGAGATAGGAACTTTTTTCTTCGCTACGCTGTAGGCTTTGCATAGTCTTGTGCGACGCTAATTTTTTTACCTTTCCAGCTGAGAAATTTGATGTTTTTCATACTGTCAAGGATCATTTTGGTGTGCTGGTACCTTAGAGGTCTGAAGATGAGGACCCTTGGTTCGTTTTTTGGGATAGTGATGACGTGTGTTGGAATCCTCTGTGCCCATTCAATCTCAAAATTACGTTCAAAGTTAAGTTCAAGGACCTAAGGAATCCACGCTTCAGGAAGAAGACTCAAGATTTGGCAGAGTTTCTATCTTCCAATGCCAGTATTTCTTTTTCTAGCGAGGATATTTTCCACAACATTATTTCCGATGGTTTTGTAACAAAGCACTGCTTAGCTTGATCTTTGCTAATGTGAGATTCTGCTTCTTCCAGTCTGTTAGTCAGTGCCCATACATCTTGGCCGAGGCCACCCAATTCCGACTGAAGGCATTCCGTATTTACTTCAATTGTCTGAGCAAGATCATAGAAAGCATTGAGTTTAGCTAATATAATGTCCATTCCGCTTGAAAAGTCCTGTTTCCCTTTTACTGCGGAATCTGGCTATGGTGGATATTGTCTTATTCTCTTTTGAGACAGTTTTTGTTCTTTGGGTTCTCTATGCTCTTTTGATCCTCATGAGTCGACTCTGTGATCCTTCTCTCTTGAGTCTGCCATGGTCATGCGTTGAGTGAAGTGAAAGGTCTGTAACCTGTACGCATAAAGTGCATAGCCAAGTGTGGAGAAAACATAATCCCAGGGTTGTAGCAGAATCACCAAAAGTGAACCTAGGTCAGAGGCAGGTAGGGTGAATGCACTATCACTTTTGGGCTGTATACAGCAGGTTGCATTAGACACATTAGTCATTGAGACATTAGAGACTTTGCACGAAGATTAGGATAGTTGAATGTTACATTTGCAGAAACCTGTAAACATTTATAGACACTTGTATATACCTGCAGGCACCAACCGGAGCCACAACCTGAGAGTACTTGCAGGATAAGGTAGACAATATCAACAATTATAGACAAGCATGTAATTTCTGTGCAGTATTAACTCTCTTGTGACTATTGCTCTCAAAGTTGCAAACACTGCGCTGTTATTTTTGCCAAAATCTTTGCGACTTGATGTTTGACAGTTGATGCTTAATGTTAGCAGACACCGTTACCTGTTGGTATATGCTACAGCTTGTCACTATTTTCAAACAGTTGTAGATTCCTCTGGTATTTGATAGGCAATACTTAGATATTATTAGAACATTGGAATGTTGAGCGCTCCATTGAAAACAATGGAGTGCTCCGGGCTTCTAATGGCCGGTAGAAGCCCGGAGCATCAACATTCCAATGGTTGCTATTGCTGTGAACAAAGGCCTCACGGAGCCTGAGGGGATTTCAACCCCTTTGGGCTCTGTGAGGCCTTTGTTTTACAAATTAGAACATTCTGCCCTTTAGGGGCAGAATGTTCTAATAGCCTTAGAGTCCTCCGTAGCAGGCTCTACCAGCCATTAAAGGCCCGTCCCCTTGTTAAAGGCCCTCGCCGAGGAGCAGGCCTTTAATGGCCAGTAGAGTCCGCTTGGTAGGCTCTAAGGCTATATTAGATAGTCTCATTGACATAAATGAAGTCAGTAAACAGACAAAAAGCTCCTGAGGTGCTCTGCAGCATTTTCATTCATATATCCTCCCCAGTGACAAAGAAGCGCAATAACCACAAAAGCGTGAAACGCTTCAGATCGATATAGCATTAAAAGAGCGGAGCATTTTCAGGAACTTGTAGACACTCTCAGACAATACACCTTGGCCATGCTTGCCACTATTATCCTCCACTTTGTCTCTGTGATTTATCAAGAACATCTCTTAATCCCACCCTATATTCTGCCATCTCAGGCATAGACCAAATCCGTACCCTAAAGAGAATAGGTTTCAGCTGCGTTAGGTGTTCAATTGACCGGAAGCCTAAGTCATGTTTAAAAATCAGTGGCGTACTTTACGGCTATTTAAGCGCTACTCTTCAAAATGTATTCTCAGCCACCTCCAGGGCTTTTAATTTAACATATCCTCAGAGTTCAGCTCCATATGTAGCGGTGGCTACAGCTTTGGCCCTCCAGACCTCAAGAAGGGGGGAAATTGGATGGAACGAGGACTTGTTTGCAAATTTTATAATTGCTGCCACCTTGTGCTTTAGTATAAGGATACTTTTGATAACCTGGGAACCCCAGGTATTTGCACTAGATGGGTGAATGTCAAGATAATCAAAATCTAGCAGTTTCTCCAGCTCCTCCCCTTCCAGCATTATTGATCCTCTAGAGCCTCTATGATGGTGGACGGCCAAAAATGTTGTCTTACTCACGTTGATTACCAGTTCATGATCTATGCAGCCTATATTAAATTTATTTAAAAGGGTCTCTAGCACCTTCGGGGTTTTTGATACTAATAAAATATTGTCCACAAATAATAGGGCGGGTATTTTAGTTTCCCCTAGCACCAGAGAGTCATTATCACATCCCAAGAGATAGTCAATGCAGACATTTATAAACAGGAACAATGTGGGGGCAAGGACACATCCTTGTCTGGCTCCTTTTGCAACCTTAAAGGGATCAGTGTTTTCCCCACTTATACCCCATCTGACTTGAGAAAAAATCTCATGGTGAAGCCTGGCAAATATGTCAAGAAGAGGGGGGGAAGCCCAAGGTCACCTAGTGTGTGTCATAACTTATCCTTAGGGACTGTATCAAATGACACCTTGAGATAAACAAAAGCGATATAAAGGCTACCCCTTTTTAGGTCTCGCCTTGGCAGCGCATGCGCTGCATGCGCTGTCTCAGCGAGACATAAAGTAATCTGTATGTTGGGTGAAACTCTGTGCAATTTGTCATACCGCTTGCGATTGGTTTAACTGTGCCATTGTTGTTCTTATCTTGCTTTCTGTTGGCTGTCGATCCCATAGTAACTTCCGTGTAGTCCGGAAGCAGCGGCGCCTAACTACAGTTTTCGTCCGCTCGCACTTGTTTTAAATAGCAGCGGCGCATCGATCTTCTGGAAGGCAGGCTCTTTGTATCTGCGCAGTGCCCTTTCATAAGCGCTGCGCTGGTTTTGCTTTCCCTCTTGTTTTTGAATGCACTTTGAGCACTGTCTGTACTCGTAGTGCTGGGGTTCTATTGCCAATGACGTCTGCATTCTGTGTGGACATTGCCGCGGTTGGTGAGCCTGCGTTGGAATAACAGGGATCAGGTGGGTGTCAGGAGGTCAGGCAGGGGGCAGCGGAGGGGAAGCGTTCACCTGCACAAGCCCAGCCACCCGGCTTTCCGAACCACCAGGCGGGCTGGTGGCCTGCGGGCTCCGTCCTCCTCATTACCTTCATAGACACAGCAAAAGACACACATCCTGCGAGGTCTCCGCACCTGGGGGCCCTCGGGCTCCGTTTTCTCGTTACCTTTGCCAAATTCGCTTTCCCCGGATGACCTTCTCTGACCCTATTCACTGTAACAAAAGGCTGCCCCATCCCTCGCTGCGGAGAGCACAGCCTGCAGGTGTGATCCGAGCTCGGGGCCGCCTCACAGGGCGCAGACTGAAGCCGTTCATAGCGCACAGAGGCAGGCAAGAGGTAACCCTTTAGCACTACACGGGGGACGGACGATTAGACCTGTAAAATAGAATGATGCCTGAGGCTTAGTACTGTTCCACAACTGTGCGCTCAACACAAAGCCACCACGGATTCATATGTTGTTACCACACAGCCCCCAAAGCTCTGACCAGCCTGTGCTGCCATTGGAGCAGGGCACGTCTTTGGCCTCGTCAGTTTTATTGTACAGATAGGTGCCCCACTTCTGCACTCCTGCCCTCACACACTGCCTGTCTCCCCACTGCTCCCGCGGGTCTATGCCCCACTTCTGCACTCCTGCCCTCACACACTGCCTGTCTCCCCGCTGCTCCCGCGGGTCTATGCCCCACTTCTGCACTCCTGCCCTCACACACTGCCTGTCTCCCCGCTGCTCCCGCAGGTCTATGCCCCACTTCTGCACTACTGCCCTCACACACTGCCGGTCTCTCCGCTGCTCCTGCGGGTCTATACCCCACTTCTGCACTCCAGCCCGCACACAGTGCCTGCTCCCCGCTGCTCCCGTGGGTCTATGCCCCACTTCTGCACTCCTGCCCTCACACACTGCCTGTCTCTCCGCGGGTCAATGCCCCACTTCTGCACTCCGGCCCGCACACACTACCTGCCTCCCCACTGCTGCCGCAGAGCTGTGCCCAGTGCCCCCACAATGCCTTCGACACAAGTTCCTTCACACGCATCTTTGGGTCACGCTGACAGATGACTGGAATACAAAGCCAGCAATCACCCCAACAACACCCTTCACTCCACTTCTAAGCCACATCAGTCAACACCCTTTCCATGAATTCACCTGCATGCTGCTGAGGGTCGCACTGGTAGTGACACTGTGCTATTTAAATGACACTGGACCCAGAGACATTTTAAAGCATGGGCACAGTGGGCTCTGGCCCAGGGCCCCAGCCTTTCAGCCCCATCCCCCAGAGAGGCAGCTATGTTCAGCAGAGAGAGTTTCCCATATGACCTTGAATAAGTCTTAAACAGATTGTTTTTAAATACCATTTTCTTTAATTGATTTTGAATGTGGGGGTTGTGTGAGAGTCTATTACAGACAGTTTGCAGAGAAATGTTGTGCTTATGTTTTATGCAACATCCATAAAAAAGTTTCTTTTAGATCAAAACAGGACCTCACATATGAGAAATGGGAGGGTGTCACAGAGATTATTTGCAGTAATATTAGTGAGGTGCTGCTGCGTTACTATATTGATAACAAATGTCACTATCCCTGAATATTAGATGTAAATACATTTAGAATGTGGATGTTCCTGGGCACTGTCAGTAACCTGGCTAAAGAGGGTATTAAAGAGCTGAAATTGGGTTATAAATTCAAAGCTGTTTCGAGCACAGGTCCCCACCCCCAAATACGTTTGGCCCCAGGCTCCAAAAAACCTTAAGATGTCCCTGACTTGGACCTAAGCCTCTTCCATCAGTACCACCACGACAGTGCAATATGGTCTTCACAGCAACAATGACTTCTACAATATCTGCAGTATTCACCTCATCACGTTCATGCACTCCCATTTCCGCACTGCCACCTCATTTACACTCACATGTGGCAGCTTCAGAACTGTAGAGCTACAGAGGAGTGCATCGTCTTCACATTAATATTTATTTTCTACTTACATTAGGGCATTTATTTACATCTCTAACTTTTGCAGATATGGGCACTGAGCTCATTTCTCTTATTTCGAAATGAATACGCTTGGTCTTGAACTTCTGCCTTAGGAGTAGAGCTCCCAAATCTCTTAATTAAAGGTCAAGTGGCAATAAAATGCGATCACATCAGGCAGTAACTATATTATGATCAGTATGATGTCCTAGAGGACCTATTGGAAGCATCTAAGTACAAGTAGCTGGCCTTGATGGGACGAGGGTAGGGGTCTGTAAAGCTGTTTATAAGGCAATAGTATGATTGGGGCTTTGGAAGTACGTCGACGCATTGGCGTCGACCATGAGGGACAGTGCAAGCCTCCATTAAAGGCAGTAGTGCCCTATTGCTTAACTGAATAGAATTTGTCATGGGCCTCATGTGTACAAGATAAGTCCCCTGCTAAGGCCCGAGAAATCTATCGGGTCAGTGCAAGGAGTGCTTCCTCATCAGCTGTCCTGGGGATCAAGCATCAGCATAATCTTGGCCTGTGAGGCCGCAAGCCTAAGTGAAATATTAGGGGCTGCTCAAGAAATTTTGCATGGGACCCCATCATTTTGTATTATGACACTGGTGATTGGGAACAAGTTCTTAAAGGGCCTTACACTGACACACTACTTACTAGCAAGTCACAGTTTTGAATCTTTGTCTGACTTTAGGAAGAAGGATCACAGAAGCAGGAACATTGGTATTCAGCATTGGATCTCTAAAGGATTCACATGCTTGAATCATTCTCAGTTGTAGTTGTGGAAGCCTCCGGTCCAATAAACAAGAGGGCATAAGATTAATAAATTATAGAAATAAGTTAAAACCACTATATTCGTGGGCTGTATTCTTCATTGGATATGACCCAAACTCCAGTTAATGAGGTGAAGGCGAAGTGAACTCCACTTTCCTCAGAATTCTAGCACCAATTTCTACTGATGTGGTGCGTGCATAAAGTCTCCGCAGAGCTCTGTTCTTTTTCACAACAAATCCGAAATCCTATTATTTCTTTGGCTTTCTGGATTACTTCAACCATATTGGCAGCCTTTCTGATGGAGTTGTTGCCCCTGGGGATATTTTGAGCCAGGACTTTCTTGAATCATCATGTCTGAAACACCTAAACAGACTCATCAGGCCATGTGGGCTTTGTGGGAAACAGCACATACATTCAGATGATCTGCATGATAATTGCAACGTAAGCCTCTGGACTGCAAAATTTGCTGGAAATTCTCTGCACAGACCCTCCAGTACTGAGGAAGCAGGGTCCTGTACAAGCTTAAACATGAGAAGGCACAATTTACCACCTAACTCTAACAAGCATTTGCAATGCAATAGGTCTCGCATTTGCAAAATTTTAAGCTATTGGCATTGTAAATGACAATGCCTTTTATTTATATGTTTTCAAAAACCAACACATAGATAAAAGGTTTGTCATTTACAATGCCAGTAGCTTAAAGTCTCGCAAATGCGAGACCTATTGCATTGCAAATGCTTGTTATGTTTACTGTTTGCCACCTTTTTAATTGAAACCTAAAAACCTGCTCAATTGTGCTAATTTTCAGGCAAAATCCAGCCTGAAACTGGGTTAAAATGTAATTTTCTTCGACCCAAATAAGGAGCTGATCTAATAAAAGCTTGCAATTTTTTTTTAAAGAATCAATAAGGATAATTGGGCGGTAGTTGGTTCGGTCAGACTTTGGGCCTTTCTTATGTATGGGATTAAGCTCCGCCCTTTTCCATGAGGATGGAATCTCACCTACTGCTAAAATGGCATTAAAAATGCGTGTAAGGTAGGGTGCTCAAATTGCCAGTTCGGACTTAAAAAGGTCCACTGGGATTCGATCTAGCCCGGGTGCCTTTCTTGCCTTCTGAGATCTAATGGCCGCAGTCACTTCGGTCACAGAAAATACCTATACATCTTTAATAATATCTAGGTCAAATGGAGTCTCACATGATGTGCGGGGCACCATCGGATCAGTGGAATCAAGATTCGCAAGGATTAGAGGGGAGTTACTATATAAAGATTAAAAATGATTCACCCAATCTTGTGGGAGAATGTGTACTTCCGGCTTCATCCTATTTGTCTTGGCACCATGTGCTATTATGTGCCAACAAACTACCTGGTTCCCTGGGCGTCTTGCAGACAAGATGCCATTCCAAATTGCTGTATCCCATGTCGATTTTGCATGTTTCAGGACTAGTTTATAATTTGCTCTATCTAACTTTATATCCTGCGGGAACACTCTTTTATGGGCACTAAGGAGATTGCACTCAGCTGATCTGCAAGTTCTGTCATACCATGTGGAATCTGCCTTCTGAGGGGGATTCTTGTGTGCGGGAGGTTTAGTAAAAAAGCTCATTTTCAGTTTCTCAAACCATTTGGAATGAGCATTCATGATCATGTCAGGGGCTTCCTCTCAGTATGTCCCTTTGCCTCCTCCCATGTGGTTCTGAAAACCTGCACCTTCACCCTCTGCGTGTTCTTCCTCTTTGTGCTCCTCCTCCGCCCCCCTCCCCCCCACACTCTCCTGTTTGCAAACGACTTGGCGTCTATGAATGCATCCCATATTTCATATGTCATTAAATATCATTTGGACGTGTGGGGCTTGAATACAAAATGTCCTATGCTGTTATAACAACAAAATCCTTGTAAAATATTTGCTTAAGTAGACTGTAATACTCAAAAGCCTACTTTTGAAACAGACTCTTCAACCACTCTGAACAAGCCTGTGAGCATAGGAGAGTTCTCTAAACACAACAGAGCCTGAGGGCGTTGCAAGAACAGAATAGTTTTGACAGTTTACAGGAAATAAAGGCATTTATTAGACATTCATTAAGTTGAATTGCATATCACTTTTGATCCCTCTGGGCAATGTTGTCTGTGAAACCTAGAGCCAATGTTGTACAAACCTGCAGCAAGCCGCAGGCTGCAGACATATCATGAACTTTTCCATAAAAAATAACATCAGGTTTCACTCGGCCCCGAAGTAGATATTTAGGATTGTTCTCACTTTTTTAACATTTATGTGAGTATTGCTCAAAAGAAGTCATTTTATTTTTGTGCCTGAATACACTCATGTTCAGCGTGCACCTCCTTAGGGGAGGCTCACATTGTAGGCAACACGATCAAGATTTTCAATAGTCCATAAAAAAACCCTGAAAGGCTGACCTTATTCGACAGCGGTGCTATTGCATTCTTTAGGCTTTTCCGAATCAGGACAATGGTTGTCTTTATGCGGTGTGCACTGGAGCAGAAAAACAATCACTTATTCCCTCTGGTGGGGTAATTCTGGCAGCAACACCAAACCACGCTCCACCATGAACAACAATGAACTTGCACGTCTAATGTCTTTTTAAACGCCGTCATTTGTTTCACTTTTGCATATTTTCCATTCAAGCTTGTGTGTCTTTTAAGCCTTCCAATGGATTTATTTCCTATTTGGAGAGTGATTGAAAGAGAGATAGAGCAGGAGAAAGCCAGAAAACCCCAAGTGTTGGAGCAAGAAACTTGTCTGGTTTTTACAAAATATTTCTGTGACAAACTTCGTGTAATTTAAGCTAGTGTTGTAGCATTTAATATTTGCATTTTACAATGTTTTAAAATAAATCATAATTTTTGCCCTGGCCTACATTTAGCTGTCAGCTGGCCCCAAGTCACAATAGTTACTTTGAGCCAATGCTCTTTTTTGTAGCCAGCAACATTACGGGGCCTAGTAAGAGTCGGCAGGGCGGAATCCCTGGAAGGCTACTGGTCCAGCTGAACCTGGTACTAACAGCTGCAAGAACACCAGGCCCTAAATAACCCTTGTAAAATTGCATGCTAGGGGCTGCAACCAGAAGCAAAGCCTTGCACTCACCAACTCCCACCAAAGCACCACCCAGCCATCCCAGACCCAGCTCAGGCCCGTGATACTTCCCTCCCCCACTGTTCACATTGGTCTCCCCACTCTCAATTACCACCTGCAGAGAACACTTTTTAAATGGGATTGGAAAAGTCCCTGGAGTTCCTGTGGAAAAGGACCCAAAAATTCCAGATCTGCATGGTTAGTTCCCATTCTGGTGACTCAATCTTCTACTTGCACGGTGCACGGGGTGTAATTTCCGACTAGAGTTGATGATTGCTGCTCCAGTAATTGTGGCACCCTTGTATCATGCAACTCGTATTTGGGCCCTGTGTATGCTAATACATATTGGTCTGCTTTCATTACAAGTACACAGGCTTATAAGGCATATTTAGTGTATGTTAGCTAAATACCTACAGATGACTCTAAATCTTCCTCATGGCATGGGGTCATTTGACACTTATGCTTATAGCACGTTGTTTTTTCTTTTTCTAGCTTTAAATGTATTAGAAACAGGACTTGTGCTTACATGAACCAACTTATGTTTTCCTCCATCTTGAATTGATGTCACAGCACAACACATGATCATTGTTGTTGTTGTTTAGCGGCTCTAAATAAATAATGTTGAGCTTCGGTGAGCATTCCAAGAGGTTTCTTACCACGCTGTACCTATCCAGGGACATCCTAACTGTCTTAGACAGTCCTCTATGCAATGTGCCAATTACAGAGCATGAATAAACTGTGAGCGCAGCTGAATGCAATGCAACAGTATTATGAGAGAATCTTCAAATGTATTCTGAAGTAAAATGTTTCTTCTTGCTTGTTCCTCATTGGTGGATTTTTTGAGAACCATGTCACTGTGTCTTAATGTATGAAATCCTTTGTCTAAAGTCCTACGATAGACAAACTTGTCCTCTGTAGACATGAACCCCATTTCTCACGTTTACAAGGCGCTTCTATGCTGGATTTTCTAAAGAACTGAACTAAGTTCCTTTGCACTTATGTTTTGCATGCCTTGCTGAAAACTATATTGAGGGCATACTCCATGTATTTTTGCTTGCTTATTCATTATGTAAACTCCTTGAAAATGTGATCAGTGCCTGTCATTCTTACTGAGAATGTCACAGTTCCTCTTATTGATTTAATTTGAGATTTCAAGAAATAGAGACAAGTCCACTCGGGTAGTACCAAAGTCGGTAAAGGGGCAACACTGATCCGAGCCATTGGGGCGTTCTTGGTAAAGTTATGAGAAACTGCTTTGCACCCCAGCAGTAGCTTGTTCATCATATCCAGGGTCTCTACATGTCCGATTCTATAGGCAGCAGCATTTAGTGGGGCCTCTCTCTCTTGGGTGCTCTCATCCTCCGTAGATTAGCCTCTATAGTTACCTTGAAATCTGATTTTCCATGCCCAAACCTTGTCAATTCCAGATTACCTTTAGGTTTTGTTCCTATGAAGCATTTGCCCACCTATTCTGTAAATCTGGTCATATTAACATGTAGGGCCCGATTCACAAAAGTAATCTGAGACAAAATCCTAACTTTACGACTTTCGGTATTCACAAAGGGCATTTAGGAGTAGTAAAGTTAGAATTTTGTCTCAGTTAAACTTAAGTTTTGGTCTTAAGTTTAACTGAGACAAAATCCTAACTTTACTACTCCTAAATGCTCTTTGTGAATACCGAAAGTCGTAAAGTTAGGATTTTGTCTCAGTTAAACTTAAGTTTTGGTCTTAAGTTTAACTCAAGACCAAAACTTAAGTTTAACTGAAACAAAATCCTTACTTTACTACTCCTAGATGCCCTTTGTGAATACCGAAAGTCGTAAAGTTAGGATTTTGTCTCAGATTACTTTTGTGAATCGGGCCCATAGTTGTTCAAATGGTACCCAGCTTTTCTGTTTTACTCTGGTTTCTTTCTACCCAAATCTAAGTCTCAAACTCCCCCTTGATATTTCTTTCTGTGTGTACTGTTAATACCACCTTCCAAATATATTAAATTCAAAACCATTAACCCTTTGTATAGTATAGAAAAACGAGTGTAACATTCTTAGGCTGCGCAGAAGACATTTAGCACTTAGGATTGATTTCACTTAAATTAGAGAGTCCTGAATGCCAAAGACCCTGGCAGTGCAAATTGTCAGCAAAGAGAATAAAGAGGCAGGATTGTTGCCAGTAGCCTAATGGAAGTGAGGATCATAACTGAGAAGACATTGCTAGTTCACTGTGTGGTGTTTAGGAAGGAATGACTTTACATGCAAACCTAAGGCAACTTAACTTTTTGCAGTGGTAAATTATCATTATTGGAAATAATGATCACAAACATATCTAATTTCTTTTAGGAAGAAGAAGCCAATAAATCTTCAGATTGGAGACTCCTAAAATCAAGTCTGAACACATCCTGTAAAAACCAGTTTTAGGCTCAGCAGCTTCTGTTTAGAACATTCTCCCTCTTGAGAATCAAACTTAACTCTTGCTTTTCAACTTACACCAGGGCCTAAAACATTTGTCTTCCACATGTAATTTGGCAAATAATCCTCCAATTCTCTTCTCTTCTTTGCAGCATTCTTGAAGCCCCTTTCACATCTCCAGTCCCTTCCTTATTATCCTTTGCTTACCTTGCTTTCCTCCAGCATTCTGCTTATCCCCACATCCCCTATCCTTGCAGACTTTGGTCTTTCATCTTCCAGATGAATTTATGTATTTTGTAAAATCTCATGCAATATGTCAGTTTACTCGTATCAATGTTTTTCTTTTTGTAAATAACTCTTAAAAACCATTAGCTTGCAAATGTTCTAAAACAATAACAGATACATGGGCTATTTTGTTTTAGGTTTGAACCTATAATATAAAACCCCACCTAAAGGGAAACAGCCCTCATCAGTGTAAACATATACACACACACTGATAAACACCTGCACAACCACAAACTAAAATGCCATTCAAAGAAGAGAAAGTGAGAGACGACACCCAGCGGATTCTCTCCCTCAACAACGAACCCCCAGTCGCCAAAAACAACTTTCACGGCGGGATGAAGACTGTCGCCGCCTGGATGAAGAGCAGCTGCCTCAAACACAGCTCAGAAAAGACCAAAGTCCTCATCCTGGGCTTCACCCCATCCGCCTGGGTCAACTCCTGGTGGCCCGCAGCACTTGAAACCTCCCCCACACCTACAGACCACGCCTGGAACCTTAGCATCATCCTGGACTCCTCACTCACCATGAACCGCCAGATCAACGTCGTCTCATCATCCTGCTTCCACACACTATGCTTGCTCCGAAAGATCTTCAAATGGATTCCAGAAAGACGGTCACCCATGCACTGGTCTGCAGCAGAATCATCTACGGCAATGCACTCTACGCCGGCATCATCCAGAAACTCATCAAGAAACTGCAGAACATCCAGAACGCCTCCGCCAGACTCATCCTCAACATCCCCTGCTGCAGCCACCTCAGAGATCTCCACAACAAAAGAATCACCTTCAAGCTCCTCACACATGCCTACAAAGCCCTACACAATGCGGGACCGGCGTACCTCAACCACCGCTTCACATTCCACGTACCCACTAGAGACCTCAGCTCCGCCCAAATGGCCCTGGCTACTGTCCCACGTATCCACAAGGCCACAGCCGGAGGAAGATCCTTCTCCTACTGCGCAATGAAGAACTGGAACACTCTACCTCTCCACCTCAGGCAATCGCAGTCACTGCCTCAATTCAGGAAGGACCTCAACACCTGGCTCTTCGACTGAACCAAAGCGTCTTCGACGGACCAGCAGCTCTACCTCCACCCCCTCCCCCCCAGCACCTCGAGACCCTTACGGGTGAGTAGTCACGCTTTACAAGCCATTGATTGATTGATTGATTGATTGAGAGAGAATGAGTCATTTTTATTTCTTTCAGAAGGGCCACCACATTGTAACTTTGTTATACAAGGTAGTTGCAAAAAAGACTGGTCTAAGATTTTTCTGGTTGAGTAATGTTGTTTAGGTATGCACTAAAATATTGTTCCTTCTTCCTTTTGTTTTCTCCAGTTTTGTGTGCTTGGACAAAAGGTGTAGGATTTAGAAGCATGTTTAAGGTTTGATCCAATTAATTTATAAACTATAAATAATCTGTGATTATTAAAACCACATTTGATCTTTATTTTGGCAGTGTTTAATTCTTTCACTGATTAGTGATATGGCTGGCTGATAAGAATCTTAGCCAATATGTACTATCACATTTACCCACAGACACAGAATGTGTAAAACTCTTACATATGCCCCCTTTTCTAACAAATCACTATTGATAGCAGGCCACTTACCCAAAATCCCAGGCTTTAAACATTCAATGCAAGTTGTGGTGGTAGGTAGCTGTGAAAAGAGTGCTGTCATCATGCACATGGGATAGTGGTGAAAACACGACACAAGACTTTCCACATACCAACAAAATTCATAGCTGCAAGGTGTCCCATTGTTATGTGTGATACCTCCAGCTAACACTGGCTTTTTACCCAACTGCCCTTTACTGCTGGGATTTTTGAGGCCAAAGTCGCAAGAATAACAGCAAAATTTCAAGTCACAGAATACAGTGTAATGTCTGTGAAAAGGGCAGGACTGACTTGACATTTGTCATGGGGATACTTGGCAGCTATGGTTGTCCCCACTGCAGCAACCCCACCTTAATGTAGTCAGTTGAAGAGTGCAGAAAAGCAGTGCCGAGCATGCTTAAAGCATCGAGTTCCAGGTGCCTCAGAATGCAAGACTACAAATTATTCTGGTTTAATTCAAAATGTTAAAGGTTTCACACGGTACTATTCTGTTGCCAGGGTTGACCACCCCGACAACGTCATAATATTTAATAAGGAGTTGAATGACTCCATCTGTGTTCAGGAATGTGTTTACTAAAACATTTGAACATAAAACTCTTACTTTTCAAATCCATTATTAGTAAAATAAAACAGAAAGAGTCTGACTGTGAGAGGTAATGATTTGTGAGAGAGGGTGATGAGATGTGAGTGTGATTATAGAACAGTCCAAGATAAGTGCATTGTACACACTGCCAATGGGAAAACACAACATGACATGCATTATTTCTCCATTTAATTAGACATGTGCTTTATAAAAATCACTGCAAAAAAACATATTTTGTAAACAATGGAAAAACACAGTGTTTGTCTATTTTGGGGGTTAAGTAGCTGAATAAACACTGATAAGTCCTGATTTCAAACAATTAAGAAAACACTGAGAAAACACAACTGAAATCCACAAAAATAAACACTGAAATCAGGATAGCCTACATATACGTATTAATGGACAGGAAGAGTAGGCCACCCAGAAATCCTGACAACAAGCTTAATCTATAAGCCACTAATTGGGAACCTATTTATTAAGCCATTTAAGCCTGTAAATGGCCTCATTTATACCTGACAGTTATCCGCCAAATGATACCTGCCAGGCTTAAAAAAATGTAGTACAGCATAATTCTCTGACACAAATATTTAGAAATGCACAATAGTAAACCCATGCAAGGGGATGAGAGTTGGAGGAAAAAGGTGTGGTTTGTCTTGTACTGAATGCCCACAATCCTATAGGTTGTGGGTGTTCACTAACTCCTATTAGACCCTTTCCCACCCAGGATGCAGTTAGAATTTTACTCTAGAATAGGGCTTGAATATCTCCTCTTCCAGTGAGGGAAGGGTAATGGCTTACCCCCAAACCTGGTTGAGGTGGTTTGGACATGGGAGAAATGTGTCCTCCACAGAAAGTTTGAAAACAAATGCTAAAACATGGTGATTTTTACAGCACATAAAAAAATCACCCACTCTCTCCAAGTATGCAATTTAGCATGGACTCTTGTAATTTTTAAACATACATATACAATAAGATTTATTCTTCAATTCGAAGAGTCATCAGGGCTAAACTTGTACCAACAATAAGTTATGGCCACCTTGCCTGTCCAGGAAGGCTAACAGAGACATTAGAATGGAACCACACATTGTCATATAAGAAGATATTTGACATGCCAAAGAACACTCGACACACTTTAATCCGGCTGGAATTCAATTTAGTAAGCATGGACATAGCATGCAAAAAAGACATAATCGACTACTATCTTCAGGTGCACTGGGCAGATCCTGTGTCTTTGCGGGATGCCCTCATGGCAATGTTCTCGGACAAGAAAAGTGCCTGGGCGAAGTACTTGGACATAGCTGGATTAACGTTAAATCTGGATCCAGCACTCTTGTTAGCTCTCCCAGTCAGCAAACTTCAACTAAAGAACAAACTAAAGTCACATGCCAAAAAGGCCTTAAGGGTTCTGGACTTAAATCAGGCAAGAAGCATCAAAGGCGCAGAGGAGCTTGCAGTATCCCATGAATCCTCTCTTTGCCAACCATACCTGAGAGCAGCAATTGGAAGGCATGCATTCAGAAACATCCTATCAGTTAGGCTCCTAACAACGCCCATTAGGCAGTACCAGGCACATTGGAAAAACGGGGCTTTGACATAGGAGCGATGTAGGCTGTGTAAATACCTTTCTGAATCAGCTGCCCATATTGTTTGCTGCTGCTCAAGCTTACTACAACAGAGATGCAGGTACTTAAGGCCTATTTTCATGCAGCATGAGATAAGATCATATAAGGAAGCAGTATCGTTCATATACACATCTGTTACCCAGAAGGACCTAGCACAGTTTGGCAACTTCTTCATGGAAGCAGGTAGATAACTACGAGAGTCTGGACTAACAATGGGGGCCTCCCGCCAGGGGCAATCGACAATCTCATAAACATCTTATGGCGTTTCCACTTGTCTGCACGTTATGGAGCCACTGGTAATATGTAGGTGTTAAACCTGGCTTTTTCAGTGGGTTTTTCCAAAGACTTTTTGCTTTTTTTGGCCTCCTGTTTCTGACCTGTTTTTGTTGGTTTTATGACTCTGGTCACTTTACCACTGCTGATCAGTGCTAAAGTGCATATGCTCTCCCTGTAAATTGTGTTTATGGATTGGTGTTTCCATGATTGGCTTATTTGATTTACTACTAAGTCCCTAGTACAGTGCACTGTGTGTGCTCAGGGCCTGTAAATAAAATGCTGCTAGCGGGCCTGCAGCACTGATTGTGCTACCCACACCAGAAGCCTTTCAAAGGGTTCTCAGACCAGCCACTGCAGTGTCTGCGCACAGTTTTACACTGCCATGTCGACCTGGCAAGTGCACCCTCTTGCCAGGCCCTAACCGTCCCTTTTATTACATATGAGTCACCCCCAAGGTAGGCCCAAGGTAACCCTGTGGGCAGGGTACAGTGAATGTGAAAGGTAGAACATTTACTGATGTGTGTGACATGTTCTGATAGTGAAATACAGTGTATTTAGTTTTTCACTATTGAAAGGCTATCTGTCCCATAGGAAAGAATGGGAGTTTATTTCTAACATCTTATAAGTATAACTTCCCATTGGGACAAGATAGAAAGATGGAGTTTGGTATGCCTGAACTCAAAATATAAAAATACATCTTTTAGTAAAGGTGATTTTTACATTGTGTGTTTGATAATACCACTTTTAGAAAGTGCCTATTTTCTTGCTTAGCCAGCCTGTGTGCCTCTGCTGGTTTGTGGAATGACTGTCTGGTTTTTGAGTGACTGGGGCTGGGCATCTGCATTCTCTCAGAAAGCCACGGGGGTTTGAGGTGTGTCCTGCCTTTCCTGGATGAGTCAGGACTGGGCTGAATAGACTTGGGCTGCATTTGGAGTAGGGGGAAGAGATTTCCTTGCACCTGAATTGACCTGTTCTGCCTTACACAATGCTGTCTTCACCTCCTGCTGGGAAGCTAGGCCAGAGAGGACGGAACTGGTTTGGACTGAACACAGAGCCTCTCTGCCACAGAGAACATAGGAAAATGCTGTATAAATATTGGAGCCCAGACCCCAGAACTTTAGATCACTTCTGGACTCAAGAGGAACCTCTGCCAAGGAGAAAAGCTTGGAAAGCTGAAGAAGAAGTACTGCCCCTTTGCTGTGTGCTGTCTGGGGTGGGCCTGCAGTGGCTGTTTCTGCCATGGAGAGGACAAAGACTTTGCTTTGTGCTGTGTATCCTGCTTGAAGAACATCTCCAAGGACTTGAAGTAGAACTTGTCTCCCCTGAACTCCACTGCTGGGAGTTTTGACTTGCCAAAAGGTGCCTGTTCCTGTGTTGGGCCTCTGGAGGTTTTTCCTGCTGCTGGGAGGTAAGAAAACTCGAAGCAACTAAAGAAGCGTGACGCATCTGCACCTGTTCCCCATGCAACACTGCAGTGCAGGAAGAATTCCAACGCATAGCCGCTGTGCCGTTGAAGAAACCGACGCAGTGCCTGCCCGCGGCTGGAGAAACAGCTGCACTCCGAGTCTTGTGCACCACTCTCCGAAGTCCAAGATCCCCGCACCGACTCCGACGTAGGCCCTGCTGTGCGGCTGCAAGAACCGACGCATCTGGGACCACGGCTGAAGATATCGATGCAGCACCCGTGTGCTGCCACCGCATCGAGAGCTGTTGCATCCCGAATCCCCACTCATCGCACCAGGGCGCCAAGTCTGCAACAATGTGAAGGTTGCAGTAAGAAACCAACGGATCACCGCCCCACACAGTAAAAAACTGACGCATCACCTCCTCTCCAGTAAGGAACCGATGCATCACCTCCCCTGCGTGGCAGTAAGGAACCGACGTATCACCTCCCCTGGAGCAAGGAACTGACACATCACCTTCCCTGTGTGTAAGGAACTGATGCATCACCTTCCCTGCGGCTGTTTTTGCTTATGATTTTGATGCATCCAAGGTACTTTGTGTTGAAATGGCGCATCCATAGTTTACTATGGACAGAACTGTTTTTACCTTTTAAAAGTCATATTTGGATAACTGTATGTTGGACTTTTGTCATTCTGGTCTTGTTTGCTTTAAATAAAGGTTACTTATTTTTCTAAACTGGTATGGTGTACATTTGTAGTGTTTTCACTGTATTACTGTATGTGTGCACAAATGCTTTACACACTGCCTCTGAGATAAGCCTTACAGCTCGTGCCAAGCTACCAAGGGGGTGAGCAGGGGTTGTCTAAGGGCGTAACTCCCTTACCCTGACTAGAAGCAAGGGTCCCTACTTGGACAAAGGTACCTACCTCTGCCAACTAGAGACCCCTATTTCTAACAGTAGCATAGCATGGTCCAAAACTCAATAAAAACGCAGGACTTAAAGCTGCTATTCACATAAGCCCGTGCAATCCTATCAAGTTTGTACATGCCGTTCTGGCACTCATTTTAATACTTGCGTACTCACTTTTTAAACACTTGCGTACTTGCACAGATATTGAGTTCGATTTGTCCATGTTTGTAACATTCATGCTTACACCAGCTATTTTAATGGACTGAATTGTCTAGACTAATCAAATCAACTAACCAACAATCACAACTATTTTATTATATGTTTCATATTAGGTTTTGCAAAGGATTCACTCAAAGAACGCTGACAGCTAACTAACCTCAGACAAAATTTGTATTATGTTTTATCCTAAGAATGAAGTTTGCGCTCATAGCTATGGCTAGCCTCGAGTCAAACAATGTACTCAAATAATGTACAATGTCCGGTTTATTCCCATATAAGGAATTAACGTTTTGATCATGCTTCTTTCAATTATGAATCTTGCTGTATTATGTTTTTATTATACTAAAATTATTACGGTTTTAATTAACTAAACAATAAAATCAATCGATCAATCAATACAGCTCTAATACTCTCAGTCAGTAGCCAGCAGTGCTATACCTCAGATTAGAGTGATCTCATAGCTCAGACATTAGAACTATCCCATAGGTTCAAAAAGCAGACATATCTGTCAGATTATGCCAATCTTAATATTGAGTTTGTAATACCTCCACTTTAGTCAAGAAAGAAGAGCTCTAGCAGAAAGTGCCTATTGCACCAAGGAAATTACATCAACAATAAGAATCACAAAGTCACCGCGAAATATCCCTTAAATATTTGCTTAAAATATGATTTTTAAATGGAGTAACTTTGGGCCTTGTATGAAAAACACTTTTGCAGTCACAAAGCCTGTGAATTGCAAAAAGCTTTGCAATTGCAAAAGAAGGTTTTGCAATCCACGAAATCTCTTTAACAAGTCAGAAAATGCTTTCCGACCCACAAAAGTGGTTTTGCGACCCATTATGAATCACAGTTTATGAAAGGTGTGCCTCCCTCCCATTTGGATGGCCCAGTGATATGCAACATTGCATGGTGGCTGCAGCTGTGGTCTCAAACCATCGACCAGATACCAACACACGCCTTGGGGGGGTATCTGATTCGCTAAAGGGAAACTGCCAATAGGCGAAGGTTGCCCTATCGGCAATTGTGACTGCCAGCCTTAGGAGGAGCATCAGCCTTCCAATGTTCCTTTAATGTTTTCTTGTCCAGAATGGGAACGAAGGAATTGAGGCTGTCCCTCGCAGGCCTACAGCTATGGTTTTCAGCCATTCACAGCAGGTTGCAAATTGCATTCTCCTTCTTTAATAATAATGAGGCAGGAGGTTTTGGAACTTCCTGTGAATATTCATGTTTTTGGAGCGACTTATTAGTACATCAGTCACATCGCAAAACACCAGGCTGGTTGCACAAATTTGTTGTGTATGTGCACCCAGCTTTTGCAACCTGCTCGATAATTCTTGAGGCTATGTGTCCATAGATATCAACTGACTATTAACTGGAAAAAAATCACATTTTATTCTCCACTACAAGCTTTTTATTTTGTGTAAATAAGAACGAGTATCCCAAACAAAAGCTTGCGCCTTTTTTAACATCATGTTCTATCACCAAAATAACAGGGGCATATTAGCAAGACTGGCGATAAAATTATCGCCGTTTTAGCGGCAGGAAACTGCCGCTAAAACGGCGATAATGGGCTTGCTAATATGCGTTATAGAATTCCAATAGAAGCCCAGGTTAGATGTGCAGGACATCTAACCTGGGCTTCTATTGAATTCTATAACGCATATTAGCAAGCCCATTATCGCCGTTTTAGCCACAGTTTCCTGCCGCTAAAACGGCGATAATTTTATCGCCGGTCTTGCTAATATGCCCCGTGAGTTTTTCACTTTCGTCAAGTGTTCATAAATAGTACAAACCTACAAGGACAGAATTAGGCTCACACATCAGTGTCTCACTATCACAATTTAAGATCTTAGTGGTTGCCGCCCTATGCCTTGGATGCCCAGTTAATGCCACAGAGCGCAACAGAAGCTATGGTTGGCCACCTTATGCCAGTGAACGTCCTTAGTCTGCCTAGCATAGCACAAAAATGGCAAGGATTGTGCAAAACATGTCATATGGATACCATGGCCATCATGGCCATGGCTGGCAACATAAGGTCTAAGATTCCTAAAACATGCCAATGAAAACCACTTTATGCCAGGGCCATCACAATACCTAAAGTATACCACTGAAACTGACCTCACATTATGTCTCGGTAATACTTGAAATTCTCACAATATGATATGGGGGATACATTTGCCAGTGCAACCATCATTCAGAGAATAGAAACAACATGTCACGGAGGGCCATCATAATGCCTGGAACACCCTAAATGTGCCAAGAACGATCACCTTCTGCCAGTGCCATCATCATAATGAATAGAACCCACACAGTATGCCAAATATATCTGTCACAATGGCTAGAATGCCCATTGTATACTGTGGGGGCACCGGGTGCCAGGACCAACATTATTCCTATAACCCTCACACAGTCTCTATCATTATCTTTCAACACAACCTCTGAGTTTCTGTATCATCTCCACATCTGTCTTGTTTGATCACTCTAATATATCTCCCCTTCATTTCCCAGCTCTCTCACAACTGAATCTCTACCTGTCTCTCTCACTTCTCTATGTCTGTCTGTTTTTTATCACCACAAACTACTATTCCTACACTACATCCTGTTTTGTATGCTTCTCATTGATTTCCAATATCAATCTTGTTCCCCCTTCGTTTTCTTCCAAGTTTTCATCTCACCTTTATCTTTAATGTTTTATCACCTCTCTCCACTTTCCACATCATGGTTCAATATTGCATTACTACAAAGAAACCGTTATAAGCACCGATATTGTTCAGTGCTAAAACATCCATGACATAGCATCTTTCTCTGCATTTGCGCTCCTACCGACTATCAAAAATGCGTTAAATTAAGGAAGGAAAATATTCTGCAAGCCCAGAAATTCCAGAAATGTTTGTAATTTAAAGACACTGATGTATGAGGCTTTTAAAACAGGAGCAGACATTGTTTTATGGCTCACGAGTTATAGAAATATATTGTCAGATAAACAGAATGACTAATGGATTATTTGACCCCACCAAGTTTGCGATCAAGTCGTGAAACAACATATAATCCAAAAATGCTGTTGAAAGGTATGTAAAAAGCCATGAAGGGTTACAGAGAGATGTTTTATTCCATTGTTTTGTTTTCTGTAGCTCTTTCGTGTCTTTTCGGTCATTTTACATGGTTTTGATGCCCAGGTGAGAGTGAGATGAGTAGCAAACACGGGGAGTAAAACAAAGTCAACTTTGGCTCGAGGGCAAGGGAGAGGGGAGGCATCAGTGGTAGAAAATTAAGGTGTTAAGTTGGAGAGTAGGAGAAGGAGTGACAGGAGACAGATGTCATTTTATGGTAATTATAATTTTGTGTTGCATGTTGCATGCTTTCGCTGGCCACATCAGAGTGCTGGGCTCAGTAGCAGGGGCGCAACTAGACCCGAACTTCTAACACTCCCAGCCAGGGTTGGCCCTAGCACTGGTCGCACACGGTGCAACATTTCTTTTGGTGCCCCCTCCCCCATTTCCTCCATTTACATGAATTCCCTCAGTACCACTCACCAACAATACACCTCATCTCTCAATAGCACCTTTCTGACAAACATTTCATTTTTTATTTAATTGTTTTAAAGCGCTACTCATAGTACACACACATTTCTGTGATCTGCATGGTACACGTTCTTTGTAGCAGGCACATTCATCCTCTGCACTGTGTGGGTGGCAGGAGTGCCCATGTGAGTGCACGATGAGCGATGCGACAGTGTGAGAGTAGGGTAGAGGAGTGACTGCAGAGTGAGTGAGGTGACCATATGGTGCGGATGTAAGTGCAGAGTGGGATGAATGAATGCATGGTTAGTGATGGGCTTTTTTGAGTGAGATTGCACATTGAGCACTGAGGGGGACAGGTGGGTGAAGTGTCACATGAGGCGGGTGAGTGGTGTGTTTGTGTGACTACAGGGTGAGGTACAGGGTGAACAGCGCAAGTGCATTGTGAGTGCAGAGTGATTGCTGTGAGTGCAGGGTGAGCGGGTGAATGGTGTGAGTGCATGGTGATCAGTGTGAGTGCATTGTGATCGCTGTGAGTGCAGGGTGAGCGTGAAAGTGAAGAGCGAGAATGAGTGAGTTGTCTGAATGCAGGGTGCATTCCCAGACACTTGAAGTAACTCAGCATGCTATTGACGGCGGCATAGAGTTTCAGATATAAGTTAAACTATTGCTATTATGCAGGGCTTTAAGTGGGATGAAAAAACTGGGGAGTGTAGGAAGCTGGGTTTCTGTTGCAGTAACCCCCCCACTTTTTTCTAGATTTCTGATGCACTTTGACTTGATGTGCCCTGGGTCCCTGCCAATCCGGTTGCCAGGGCCTGTGTTCTTTCCCAAAACTGTACCTTTGTACCCTCAATTGGCACCTCTCTGGCCACATGTAAGTCCCTTGTAAAGGGTAACATGGGTACCAAGGGCACTGTGATCGGGGAAGGCCTCTAAGGGCTGCAGCACATATTGTGTCACCCTTAGAGGTCCTGTACCTTAACACGCACGCACACTGCCATTTCAGGCTGCGTGTTTTGGTGCAGAGAAAAGTGAAGAGTCGACATGGCACACATTCCTGTGTAATACTTGGCTTGAAAAAATGAGTAAGTACCGCACACCTTTTTTATAATTAAAGAAACAAAATTGGAGCTATATTTGACAAAAACAATTCTCCAGTTCAACTACTCAATGTGTGCTACGCAGTATCTAAGGGCTGCCTGTCCCTTAAAGAACATTGGTATACAAAAGAGCAAGCTGAATGGCTTGCAGTGACCGTGTGCACTACTAGCAAAACAAATTATTCAATCCTTATAATCATTCAAACTACACAATACCACGATGTAAGAGCAAAATAAATGCAACAAAACTGTAGTCGAAGTGAATGTATCCACAAGAATCTTCATTGATTGGAAAAGAACTCTTGTTGACAAGTTGAATGGTTACAAACCTTTGTTTCGCATTCTAATATCCCCCACTTCTATCCTTTTGTCATGCAATTTTTTATGGGCACATTTCAGTATTTGGTTGCTGCTGGTTGGGCATTTGTGCTTTCACAAGATCACCTTTTTGTGTTGTTTTTTTGGTTTTCCACATACTTTCAGGTTTGATTAGTACTTTGGCCTCCCTACACAGGCTTATGTTGACTCATGGCAGTAGTGTTGCCGCATCGCTTTAATATTTTAATATTTGGATCCGGTCTGTCTTATGGGTCTTTATAACTTGTATTCCCTTTAGCTTTCAGCAATTTAGCGATTTTCGCTCAATTATAGGATTTGGATCCGCTCATAGATGTTTTTGTGTACTGTTTCGTTGTTTCACCCTCTTTTCAATATGGCCGCACCTCCAGCAGGTATTACCCATAGTATTTTGACATCCGGGTCGTCTCCGACCCACGTGACCTGTGAGAAGTTGGCCTGGCATATGCTGTCCACTAGTTATAGTGGGCACCTTGCACCAGTCCAAACGACCTTTATTGATGATAGGTTTAAAGACAACCTTTATTGAAAGCTATCCTAGTGGTAGCTATGGAGAGCAGCCTTCAGGGTAAGTCTTGAAGGAGTGTTAAGCTGTTTGTTTTACCAGTTATAAGCTCATGAATGATCAAATGAATGGAGAACCACACCAGGTATGTATATAAAATATATGTATTTATTACTAAACACTACCCAATAGTCTCTTTATGAGGCTAGAGGTCAAAGTACACAAGTTACAAGTCAAATAGCACAGTAAGTTAGCACAATATACGATCAGCCCTAGGGGCGTACCAAACCATATATTAAGAAAATGGTATAAGAACCACGATTTAAGTAGACTCAAGGCCTAGAGCCTGTAGAATCGCTGGGACCCCAAGGAACCACTCAAGGTAGTGACACAGGGGACCCACGGGGGCTGTGTGCAGTGTGTGAACACAGCCGCGAGCTCCGTTAAAGTCTATGGGAAAGTCGCGGTTATCGTTTTAGAGATTAGGGACACTTAGAAATGGACTAGGACCAAACCCTCTTGGACTTAGACAGTTCTAGGGTCAACACCCACGGGAGCACCGTAGTACTCGAGTTACCTCACCCAGGGAAGCCGGGTGCATAGGTGTCAAATGGTGTCGGGTCGCGTCGTCCTTTTCAATGGCAGCCTGCCACGAAGTGCTGCTGCCGGGAAGATGCGAAGTGTCCGAAGAGATCCAAGACTGGATCGAAGATGAGAAGAACCTGAAAGCAGAGGGGACAGAGTCTGGGTCACTTGCCAGTGACCAGGGGCACGATAGTCGAATGCCCACCGATGTCGGGTGCTTCAGGTGAAAGAGGTGAAGCTTGACTCTTCAGCCACGAGGACCAGGAGGCATTGACGACAACCAGGAGCTGGATTCGAGCTGTCCCACAAAGGATGTCGAGTGCTGCAGCATTGGTTTCCGGATTGAACACAACAAGCCTTGGCAACAGCTACCCACGCAGAAAGGAGAAAGATGCTTCAGAGCAGACCAGCAAGGTCTGAGGGACTCACCACTTGGTGGGGAGTTAGGGCATGTCTGGAGCAACCAGAAACGCCCAAAGAAAATCAGATTTGCCTTCCCAGGGACCCACCAGTCGATGGACCAGGGATCGTGAAGGAGCCCCAAGCGGAAATGCAGGAAGCAGGCCCACGGAACACTCGTGGAGTGTAGGCTCACAATCTTTGGTACAAATAGTGCTCGGGGCCTGGGCTACGAGTAACCCAAAGCAGGACTTCAAGAGTCGTCGAGAAATCAATGCACTAGCAAATGTGCACGGTGACCAGGAGTTCCGGTTCCACACTATGCACGAGGGCTGTGGGTCTCAGCTTTGCTGGGGACTCGGGTCGGCCTCTGAGATGTCTGGAAATCCTCTTCCTGGGCTGCATGTACTTCGGAGTCCGGCGGGAGCTTCGGAGATGCAGACCGGCAAATGCTTTGTTGGTGCCTGCCAAGCAGGGGAGTCACTCCTTGACCCCAAGGGAGATTTCTTCAGTCCTCTAGTCTTTAGTAGAGCGTCGAAGTTCCAGGATTCAGTAGCAGAGTTTCGTCCAGGGATATCTAAAGTCCTGTTGCCAGGGTTCCCTTACTTATACTAAAGAAAGGGGTTGGACTAACTCTGGGGACCCACCTATGGGAGGGTTTGGAAAGAGGGGTGGCTACACCCATTTCCTTTGTCCAGTTTCGCGCCAGAGCAGGGGCTGGTAGCCCCTGCAACCGGTTTGAACTGGGGTATGCACGAGGACACCAAATGTGCCCCCAGTGCAGGACTTCAAAGCACTCAGAGAGTGCACCCACCCAGCCCCAATCCACTACGGCCTGTCTGGGAGGTGGTCACACCTCCCTGTGACAGGAAACCAATTGTCCAGGCCTCCCCTGCTGGAGTTTCGGTCAGGAGCAGGAGGCCAGACTCGTGTCTGTGGCTGCAGCATCCATTTTGTGATGCCAGGGCTCTTTAAGGTTTCTACCGGGTATACCGGTGCTGTCATGTCTCTCCCTCTAGAAGGGTGGGATCATACTCCCACACCAGTTACTGGTGTGGAGGTATGATTCCAAGGTGTTTGACACCAAACACGACATGTTTCCGTGCAGCCATCCCAAAGTTAGCATTTACCGTTTAGATATAATGCACTTAAGAGTATATGGTCAGGCTGCACCACAGACAACCCCGGAGAGGAGATTCCGAAGGCTGCAGAGGGGCTCTGCTCATGCATGGGCACCCTCTCACATAAAACCAAGCACCCTGCCTTCAGGATTGATAAGGCCTGCCATAGGGGTGACTGATAGGTTTCTATGTGCAGTGATAGGTGAGATACAGTGAACCTATATCTCTGTAAGGGGTGCATGCACCACCTTACTCAGGCTGCAGTAGCAGTCCTGAGGTGTCATTTTGGAGGGCCTTCCAGGGGTGGCACAATATATGCTTCAACCCCTGGTAGGCCTCTGGGGTACCTATGCCCTGGGTACATAGTATACCATATACTACAGACTTATAAGGGTACCCCAGAATCCAATCTGAAGTGTACTTAAGGTACATGGAATCAATTTAGAGAGGAAGCAGCTAGGCTGGGGTCCTGGATAGCAGGGCCCCAGCCAGACTAAAGTCGAAAAACAGTGATACACCAGCAAAAAGTGGGGGTTATCATAAGAGGCAGATCCTACTCTCTTACACAACCCCCCCCCCACCCCCAAACGCAGGGACATTAAACTAAACTTGACCAGTTAAGTCTTCATGTTCTAAGTGGAAATATCTGGAGAGTCCATCTGCATTGGCATGGTTACTCCCAGGTCTATGTTCCACTGTATAGTCCATCCCCTGTAGGGAAATGGACCACCTCAAAAGTTTGGGGTTTTCACCCTTCATCTGTTTTAGCCATAAGAGGGGCTTATGGTCTGTCTGAACAAGGAAGTGAGTGCCAAACAAGTATGGCCTCAGCTTCTTCAGAGCCCAAACCACAGCAAAGGCCTCCCTCTCAATGGCTGACCAACGTTTCTCTCTGGGGGTCAGTCTTCTGCTTATAAAAGCTACTGGCTGATCCTGACCTTCATCATTCAACTGTGATAGTACAGCCCCTACCCCCAACTCGGATGCATCTGTTTGCACAATGAACTTCTTGGAGTAATCAGGACTTTGCAGAATGGGAGCAGTGCACATGGCCTGCTTCAGGTCATCAAATGCCTTTTGACAGCTAACTGTCCACTGAACCTTTTTGGGCATTTTCTTAGAGGTTAAGTCATTCAGGGGTGTCACTATTGATCCATACCCCTTGACAAATCTTCTGTAGTACCCAGTCAGGCCTAAAAAGGCTCTCACCTGAGTCTGGGGAGTTGGAGCAACCCAGTCCATGATGGTCTGGATTTTGCTCTGCAATGGTTGAACCTGGCCTCCACCCACAAGGTGGCCCAGGTACCCAACCTGACTCTCCCCTATCTGGCACTTTGTGGCCTTGATAGTTAGGCCTGCCTTCTGCAGGGCCTCCAAAACATTTCTGAGGTGGACCAGGTGATCCTCCCAGGTGGAGCTAAAGACAGCAATATCATCTAGATATGCTGCACTATAGGCTTCCAGACCTGTAAGGACTGTGTTCACCAACCTCTGAAAAGTGGCAGGTGCTTTTTCAAACCAAAGGGCATCACCATAAATTGGTAAAGCCCACCAGGGGTAGAAAATGCAGTTTTTGGCTTTGCATCATCAGCTAGTCTGATCTGCCAGTAGCCAGCTGTTAGGTCAAATGTGCTTAGATACTTGGCTGAGGCCAAAGTGTCTATTAGCTCATCTGCCCTGGGGATTGGATGGACATCAGTCCTAGTGACTGCATTGAGGCCTCTGTAGTCCACACAAAACCTCATCTCTCTCTTACCATCTTTGGTGTGAGGTTTTGGCACCAGGACCACTGGACTAGCCCAAGGGCTATCTGAAGGCTCAATGACACCCAGTTCCAACATTTTCTGGACTTCTGTCCTGATACAGTCCCTGACTTGGTCAGGTTGCCTGTAAATCTTACTTTTAACAGGCAGACTGTCCCCAGTGTCCACTTCATGAGTGCACCAGCTGGTCTGACTTGGAGTCAGAGAAAACATGTGTCTGAACTGATTGAGCACCTGTCTACAATCAGTTTGCTGCTGGGCAGTGAGGCTGCCTGCCAAGGCTACACCATCTACTGACCCATCATCAGGGTTCTGTGAGAGCAGGTCAGGGAGAGGGTCACTCTCCTCCTCCTGTCCCTCATCAGTTGCCATGAGCAAGCCCATGTCAGCCCTGTCCACATATGGCTTCAGCCTGTTGACATGGAGCACCCTGTGGGGGCTCCTGGGAGTTCCCAGGTCTACCAGATAGGTGACCTCTCCCTTCTGTTCAACAATGGTATGGGGGCCACTCCACTTGTCTTGGAGGGCTGCTGGGGCCATTGGCTCCAACACCCACACCTTCTGTCCTGGCTGGTAAACAGTCAGCACAGCCTTTTGGTCATGCCAGGCTTTCTGTAATTCCTGGCTAGCCTCAAGGTTTTTTTTTGCCTTTTTCATATACTCAGCCATCCTGGAGCGGAGACCAAGTACATAGTCCACTATGTCCTGTTTAGGGGGTTTGAGAGGTAACTCCCAACCTTCCTTCACCAGACACAATGGACCCCTGACAGGATGGCCAAACAAAAGTTCAAAAGGGCTGTAGCCAACCCCTTTTGAGGCACCTCCCTGTATGCAAATAAAAGGCAGGGCAAGAGTTTGTCCCATCTTCGCCTAAGCTTTTCTGGGAGCCCTTTAATCATGCCCTTCAAGGTTTTGTTGAATCTCTCAACTAAACCATTGCATTGTGGGTGATAGGGTGTGGTGAACTTATAAGTCACTCCACACTCCTTCCACATTGCAGTCAAGTAACTGGACATAAAGTTTGCAACTCTGTCAGATACTACCTCCTTAGGAAAGCCCACTCTTGAGAAAATTCCCAGGAGGGCCCTTGCCACCACAGGGGCTGTAGTGGTTCTAAGGGGAATGGCTTCTGGGTATCTGGTGGCATGCTCCACCACCACCAGGATAAACCTGTGCCCAGATGCTGTTTGGGGATCCATGGAACCAACTATGTCAATCCCCACCCTCTCAAAGGGAACCCCCACCACAGGTAGTGGTATCAGGGGGCCTTTGTGGTGCCACCTGCCTTCCCACTGGCTTGGCAGGTTACACAGGAGCGACAAAACTCCTTGGTGTCTTCAGACATGTGGGGCCAGTGAAAGTGAGGGACAATTCTGTCCCAAGTCTTGTTCTGGCCCAAGTGACCTGCTAAGGGAATATCATGGGCTAGTGTCAATAGGAAGCCCCTGAACTTCAGAGGTATAACCAACCTCCTGGCTGCTCCAGGCTTGGGGTCTCTACTCTCTGAGTACAGGAGTCCATCATCCCAATATATCTTATGGGTGCCACTAGCATTCCCAGCAGCCTCAGCAGCAGCTTGCTGTCTGAGGGGTTCAAGAGAGGGGCAGTTCAGCTGCTCCTAGCTCAGATCTGCCCTGGAAGGGCCCCCTGTCCCCAAGAACTCAACCTGATCAGGTTCAAGCTCCTCTGGGACAGTTCCTTCTTCAGGCCTGAGATCATCTTCCTCAAAAGACTGATCTGCTTCCTGAGCCAAGGGGAAAGGCACTGCCTTAACCCTACTGCTCCTTCTCTTGGGAGGCACCTGGTCCATTGTTCCAGAATCCAGGGCCTGTTCAGCTTTTGACATTTTTGCCTGTGACCTAATCACAGCAAAGACATGTGCAGGGATCCCTAACATTTCTGCATGTTTCCTGAGCTCCACCTCTGCCCAAGCTGAGGTTTCAAGATCATTGCCAAGCAAGCATTCAACTGGTAGCTCTGCACTCACCACAACCTTCTTAAGGCCAATTACCCCTCCCCATGAGAAGTTAACAACTGCCAGAGAATGGTCTGTTCTGACATTGCTAGCATTGGTCACTTGGTACATTTCACCAAGTATAATCTGCCCAGGATCCACAAGATCTTGTGTCACCATGGTGACACTTGCTCCTGTGTCCCTGAATGCCAAAGTCTCTCTTCCATTAATTAAAGGCTGCTGTCTGTATTTGCCCAAATTATTGGGACTCACAAAGGGGGACATATCCATGCCCCCATCACAGACTAGGACAGCCTGAGTTGGCACTCTGACTAGGCCAGAGCCCATCTCAGTACCCAGGGTCAACCCTACTAAACCCTTATTCTGAGTGGTTCCACCACCATTTGTAGCTGGACTGGGGGGAACAGTTGCCTTAGGGGCAATGGTGGCTGGATTAGAGTCTTTGGACTTGGTGCAATCACTTGTCTAGTGAGTCTTCTGCTTACAGATTTTACACCATGGTTTCTTTTGGCCTTTTCCTTTAGTAGATTGGGATTCCCCACCAGATGCAGATTTTTGGGGACCTTGAGAAGACTTCTGGTCTTTACCCTTTTCCCCACCCTTGTCAGAGTTTTTGGAATCTTGCTTCTTCTGGTCACCACCTTGGTTCTGCACTTTCTGCTTCACCCTGGTTCTGACCCATTTGTCTGCCTTCTTTCCCAATTCTTGGGGAGAGGTCCGATCAGAGTCAACCAGGTACTGATGTAGCAACTGATTCTGACAGTTATTAAGAATCTGCTCCCTCATGATTAAATTATACAATCCCTTGAAGTCACACACCTTACTGCCAAGTAACCAACCTTCCAGAGCCTTAGTAGCACAATCTACAAAGTCCACCCAGTCCTGTGTCTGTGCCTTTTGGGTATCTCTGAACTTTAACCTGTATTGCTCAGTGGTTAGGCCAAACCCATCTATTAGGGCACTCTTTAGGACTTGGTAATCATCAGCATCCTCTTCTCTTACAGTGAGGAGCTTGTCTCTACCTTTGTCTGCAAAGGAGTGCCACAAGATTGCTGCCCACTGCTCCTGGGGGACCCTCTGAACTTTACAGGCCCTCTCCAGTGCAGTAATCCATTTGTGATTGTCATCCCCACTCTGGTAGGGAGGGCCAATCTTGCTCAGGTTTCTATGGTCATAAGACCTTTCCCTACCACTAGGGAAGCTGCGGCCACCATGGGACTCTAGTCCCAACTTTCTTCTTTGTCTATGAAGCTCTAGGGACTCCCTGTCTATAGCCAGCTGCTCTCTTCTGATCCTAAGCTGAGCTTCTTCATACTGGTGCAGTCTCTTTTTCCTTTCATTAGAGGTTTCCCTCCTATGAGAAGAAACAGAGGTCCCTACTGAGGTGTCAGAATGGTTAGACTCCTGAGAAGGAGATCTGGACCTTCTAGGCACACTCACAACTCTTCCTGGTGGGACAAAGGGGAAGTCATTCTGATCTTCCTCCTCATCTGCAGGAGGAGCTGCATTGTCCAGGACAAGATCATTTTCATCTTCCTGGCCAGTTTCAGAGGTCAGGTCCTGGGAATTTTCACCCCTGGTCCCTTCCTCATCTTCTGCCCCACCCTCTCTGCCTACCCCTGCAGACCCTATGGGTCTTCTGAGATCATCCAGCAGAAGCATCTCCATGAGACGTTGGGTGTTGGCACTTTTGCCTGTCTTCAGCTTCCTAATCTTGCACAACTCTCTCAATTCCAAGAATGGGAGGTTGTCATATTTGGAGGATAGGAGCCCACTGGTTCCTGGCAGGGACCTACTGGTTCCTGGCCCTGAAGACATCACTAGTGAGGTGTGGTGTATGCACTACCTACTCTAGTGTGGCCTACTAAACTCTCTTGAGTTGTAGAAAGGGTGTGCTAAGCCCTTAACACACAACTCTAAGCTCAGTAGAACTGACTGTATTTCTAAGCTTGAATTTATATGTACCTGAGGTACCTTTAGTGGTTTTCAGTTGATCACACACTTGAGATTATCTGGTAAAACAAAGGCAAGCTTGAATCCCACCCCTGCACACCAATGTGAGAAGTTGGCCTGGCATTTGCTGTCCACTAGTTATAGTGGGCACCTTGCACCAGTCCAAACGACCTTTATTGATGATAGGTTTAAAGACAACCTTTATTGAAAGCTATCCTAGTGGTAGCTATGGAGAGCAGCCTTCAGGCTAAGTCTTGAAGGAGTGTTAAGCTGTTTGTTTTACCAGTTATAAGCTCATGAATGATCAAATGAAAGGAGAACCACACCAGGTATGTATATAAAATATATGTATTTATTACTAAACACTACCCAATAGTCTCTTTATGAGGCTAGAGGTCAAAGTACACAAGTTACAAGTCAAATAGCACAGTAAGTTAGCACAATATACGATCAGCCCTAGGGGCGTACCAAACCATATATTAAGAAAGTGGTATAAGAACCACGACTTAAGTAGACTCAAGGCCTAGAGCCTGTAGAATTGCTGGGACCCCAAGGAACCACCCAAGGTAGTGACACAGGGGACCCACGGGGGCTGTGTGCAGTGTGTGAACACAGCCGCGAGCTCCGTTAAAGTCTATGGGAAAGTCGCGGTTATCGTTTTAGAGATTAGGGACACTTAGAAATGGACTAGGACCAAACCCTCTTGGACTTAGACAGTTCTAGGGGCACCACCCACGGGAGCACCGTAGTACTCGAGTTACCTCACCCAGGAAAGCCGGGTGCATAGGAGTCAAATGGTGTCGGGTCGCGTCGTCGTTTTCAATGGCAGCCTGTCACGAAGTGCTGCTGCCGGGAAGATGCGAAGTGTCCGAAGAGATCCAAGCCTGGATAGAAGATGAGAAGAACCTGAAAGCAGAGGGGACAGAGTCTGGGTCACTTGCCAGTGACCAGGGGCACGATAGTCGAATGCCCACAGATGTCGGGTGCTTTAGGTGAAAGAGGCGAAGCTTGACTCTTCAGCCACGAGGACCAGGAGGCATTGACGACAACCAGGAGCTGGATTCGAGCTGTCCCACAAAGGATGTCGAGTGCTGCAGCATTGGTGTCCGGATTGAACACAACAAGTCTTGGCAACAGCAACCCACGCAGAAAGGAGAAAGATGCTTCGGAGCAGACCAGCAAGGTCTGAGGGACTCACCACTTGGTGGGGAGTTAGGACACGCCTGGAGCAACCAGAAACGCCCAAAGAAAATCAGAGTTGCCTTCCCAGGGACCCACCAGTCGACGGACCAGTGATCGCGAAGGAGCCCCAAGCAGAAATGCAGGAAGCGGGCCCACGGAACACTCGTGGAGTGTGAGCTCACAATCTTCGGTGCAAATGGTGCTCGGGGTCTGGGCTACGAGTAACCCAAAGCAGGACTTCAAGAGTCGTCGAGAAGTTAATGCACTAGCAAATGTGCACGGTGACCAGGAGTTCTGGTTCCACACTACTCACGAGGGCTGCGGGTCTCAGCTTTGCTGGGGACTCGGGTCAGCCTCTGAGATGTCTGGAAATCCTCTTCCTGGGCTGCGAGTACTTCGGAGTCCGGCGGGAGCTTTGGAGATGCAGACCGGCAAATGCTTCATTGGTGCCTGCCAAGCAGGGGAGTCACTCCTTGACCCCAAGGGAGATTTCTTCAGTCCTCTAGTCTTTAGTAGAGCGTCGAAGTTCCAGGATTCAGTATCAGAGTTTCGTCCAGGGATATCTAAAGTCCTGTTGCTAGAGTTCCCTTACTTATACTAAAGAAAGGGGTTGGACTAACTCTGGGGACCCACCTATGGGAGGGTTTGGAAAGAGGGGTGGCTACACCCATTTCCTTTGTCCAGTTTCATGCCAGAGCAGGGGCTGATAGCCCCTGCAACCGGTTTGAACTGGGGTATGCACGAGGACACCAAATGTGCCCCAAGGCAGGACTTCAAAGCACTCAGAGAGTGCACCCACCCAGCCCCAATCCACTACGGCCTGTCTGGGAGGTGGTCACACCTCCCTGTGACAGGAAACCTATTGTTCAGGCCTCCCCTGCCGGAGTTTCGGTCAGCAGCAGAAGGCCAGACTCGTGTCTGTGGCTGCAGCATCCATTTTGTGATGCCAGGGCTCTTTAAGGTTTCTACCGGGTATACCGGTGCTGTCATGTCTCTCCCTCTAGAAGGGTGGGATCATACTCCCACACCAGTTACTGGTGTGGGGGTATGATTCCAAGGTGTTTGACACCAAACACAACATGTTTCCGTGCAGCCATCCCAAAGTTAGGATTTACCGTTTAGATATAATGCACTTAAGAGTATATGGTCAGGCTGCACCACAGACAACCCCGGAGAGGAGATTACGAAGGCTGCAGAGGGGCTCTGCTCATGCATGGGCACCCTCTCACATAAAACCAAGCACCCTGCCTTCAGGATTGATAAGGCCTGCCATAGGGGTGACTGATAGGTTTCTATGTGCAGTAATAGGTGAGATATAGTGAACCTATATCTCTGTAAGGGGTGCATGCACCACCTTACTCAGGCTGCAGAGCAGTCCTGTGGTGTCATTTTGGAGGGCCTTCCAGGGGTGGCACAATATATGCTTCAACCCCTGGTAGGCCTCTGGGGTACCTATGCCCTGGATACATAGTATACCATATACTAGGGACTTATAAGGGTACCCCAGAATCCAATCTGAAGTGTACTTAAGGTACATGGAATCAATTTAGAGAGGAAGCAGCTAGGCTGGGGTCCTGGATAGCAGGGCCCCAGCCAGACTAAAGTCGAAAAACAGTGATACACCAGCAAAAAGTGGGGGTAACCATAAGAGGCAGATCCTACTCTCCTACATAACCGGCCGCTGGTTTGGCGTGCTCGGTGACACTCAAATAGAACCTGTCTCGTAGTCAGTGGTTTCTACACACTTGGTTTCGGTTTTTTGAAGCACGTCATTGTCCAGTGCAGGTAAGAGAAAGTCTGGTTTTAATCATGGTCTTACCGTAATGCTTCATTTGAGTTTTGTCAGCAATTATTTTGGTACTGATTTACAGGTTACGGTCAAGCGCCTTCATCGACCTTTCAGGTACCATTTTATTCTTCGTGGGTTTCTACACTTCTGTTAGACTCCTTTTTTCAGTTCCTACTTTCAATTTTTTGTGTTTTCCTCTGGCAGATTTCATCTGTAGCGTGGGTCCACGCATTAAGTAGTTGCCGTTTTTCTGCTTGTCAGTAAGTGTTAGTTCACTCACTACTAGGTTAGCGTATGCGTATTCACTCGTGGTGACTTTTCCACGGGCTCTTTTGGGTTAGTGGCATCTTTCCTTTACGTGCCATTTTTCTTCACAGACATTATTGTTTGACAGCTGGGTTCTTTAGCATGTTGTTCTAAGTCTATCATTCGTAAACTTCTAGTGGTGAGCAGTTTTGCACAATTTTCAGCTTGTGCTATGTTTTCAGACACTTGTCCACAGTGTTGGTTGACCTCCTAGGTGTCGGGCTATAAGGTGGCTCATAAGCATGTGTGCTTAAAGCAGCAGTAATCAAATACTATTTTTCGTTTTGTATTACAGTGGCCCCTGAAGAAGGGACCCTTGTGTCCCGAAATGCATAGGGCATTACGTCATCAAGTGGAATTACCATGAAGATTGTTTAATTTCTCATTTTACATTCTGTATATAATGTATTATGTACATATTGTGTTTGAAGTTGTAATTTAATGGTTTGTAACCATTCAACTTGTCAACAAGAGTTCTTTTCCAATCAATGAAGATTCTTGTGGATACATTCACTTCGACTACAGTTTTTGTTGCATTTATTTTGCTCTTACGTCGTGGTATTGTGTAGTTTGGATGTTTATAAGGATTGAATAATTTGTTTTGCTGGTAGTGCACACGGTCCATGCAAGCCATTCAGCTTGCTCTTTTGTATACACATTCCTGTGTGCCATGCCTGCAACCCACCGCCTATTGTATAGGTAAGACACCCCTCTAGCTGGGTGCACCATACCACTGGTGAGAGTACAGTTGCATGAGCACTGTACCCCTACAGTGTCTAAGTCCATTTTTAGACATTGTAAGTGCAGTAAAGCCATAAAGAGTTTGTCATTACGAACTCCACAGCACCAAAATGGCATTACTGAATTCTGGGAAGTTTGGTAGCAAACTTCTCAGCATAATAAACCCACACTGATGCCAGTGTGGGATTTATTATACAATGTACTCAGAGGGCATCTTAGAGATGCCATATGAAAAACGACCAGCCTCTGGTGGGTTCCCTGACTGGTACACACCAGCCTGCCACTAAGAGACATGATTCTGGACCCCTGGGGTGGGAGCCCTCGCTCCCTGAGCCCAGAAACAAAACCTTTCCTGGGCAGAGGTGGGCACACCTCACCCAGGCCAGAAGAGCCATCTGTGGCCGGGGAGCTTCAAAGGCCGTGCTGCCTTTGTAATGCGACCCCCAGCCTCTCCTGCTATCAGGAGCAGGCCCCCTTCCTGTCTGCCCTCCTTTTTGGCGGAAAGACAGGTGAGAAAAATTAGCACAGCCCCGAAGGTGTGCCCACCTCTGCCAATCCCACCCCTCAGGTGTGGAGGTGAGGTGAAGCCCACTCTTTAGTACTCACCATCTTACAGGTGGCAGGCACTCTCCAATCAGGATTAGGGACTGTGCCCACTCCCCCACGTGGGGTGAACACACCAAGGGTGTAATCACCCTAAGGTCAGTAGCCCATTGGCTACTGACTTCGAGACCCTTAAAATTTCCCCTAAAGTCATTATTTAGGGGCAGCCCTGAACCAAGAAGACAGATTCCTGCATCCTAAGAAGAAGGACGAAAGAAGACTCCCAGCAGAGGAGACTGCAGAGAAGAACTGACTTGGCCCCCAGCCCTACCGGCCCGTCTGCAGTTTCCCGAGATCCTGCGCCAAAAGTTCCCTTGCTGCCAGTGACCTCCAGAACCCTTGGGAGGACTGACTGCCTTCAACAAAGAGCGGATCTCCTGTGAACAGCAGCTCTGTTCAAAAGAAACTCCTAAGACAGACTCTGAGCCAGCTGAAGACAAAGAAACCTGATGCCTGGAACCACCACGGCACCCGACGCCTACGGCCCGAATCTGGGTGGCCCACCGGTCCCAGCCAGGTCCCCCAGCACTCCAGAGTCCGAGTTCACTGTGGGTCGACCCCTCCAGGACTCCCCAACGTCACCTGCAGCCTCTGCACGGAGACCCCCCAACCTCCGTGGCCCGGTAAGGTGAAATCCGACCTCAAAAGATACCCCTGCATCCAGCCGCCCTGCACCATGGAGAAGAGAACCCGAGGTGCACCTATGTCCCCGAGCACTCCAACCTACCTGCCCAGCTGTTGGTTCCTCCCGGAAGTCTTCCTGGACCGAGCCTGTAGCCAGAAACCAAAACCGGCAATCCCCATTGAAAACAACATGGCACCCAATGCCAAAACAGCACCCTGCACCCGGCCGCCCCTGTGCCACTGTGGGTGCACCTTGTATGCTAACTCGGACCCCCCTTTGCCCTGAGCCTAACACCAAGAGCTTTGCTCCCACAACCTTGTGGCCTGCTTGTGAGCAGCCACCAACCGGAGGCCCCCCATCCCCCTTTGGATAACATTGGGCCTCAGCATTCTGCACCCGGCCGCCCTAGTGTCGCTGAGGGTGTTCTGAGAGTGCATCCTCGACCCTGGGGGAACCCTGGATCTAACCCCAGAATAACAACTCCCACAAACCAGTACTTACTTGCAAACCAATGACTTCAGTTACTCCCATAGGATTGCATTGACTGCTTTTCCTTGAAAATTCTTCTAATTGTGGAGTTGGTTTATATGAAACATTGAAAAAATGCATATGTGTAAAAACTGAATTACTTACCTTTTGTCTAGGAAATGTCTCAGTGTGATATCCAGGCATATCACACTGATTAGCAAAAGTAACTTCAAAAGTAATCTAAAACGTAACATGCACAGTAATCTTTAAAGTAACTGAAAAGTAATTTTGAACTGTTGACTTACCTGTAAATCAACCAACTGCATTTGAACCTGCATTCAACTGTAAATCACTGATAAGATTTTGCAAAGTATTATTTCACTTACCGGCACCAGGTCTGGCTTGGTTTTAGAAATAAAATAACTAAATAATATTTTTATACAAACAATTGGTCTGAGTTCAGTCTTTGAGTGTGTAACATAATTTCTTGTGTGTACAATGAATGCTTAACACTACCCTCTAATAAAGCCTTACTGCTCGCCCACAATACCACAAATAGAGAGTAAGGCGCTATCTACTTTTACCTCTGCCTACCTTTGGAGTTCCACTGGACTCTGTGCACACTATACCTCATTTTGGTAAAGTATATACAGAGCCAGCTTCCTACAGGGGGTCTCTCAAAGGGGCGATATAATTAAGGGCGTGGCTTAAAACATTTATGCTAAAAATCTGTGCTCAGCATAATGTGTGGCCCGGCTGGTATTTCGCTGCTTCTGTTATTGCCTCCACATAAGTAACATTACACCTACAACAAGCCAGGACTATTGGCTTTGTCAAAGGTTGTTATTTGCATAAGATAAATATACTACATGCATACATACAACTATGGCTTCGTTGTATATAATATTGAAAATGCTTTAGTTCTTGTGCAAGAGGTTGTGGCGTAATGGCTAGAGCTGCCAACTTTGGAGCTGTGGAAGCAGGTTTGAGTCTCAGCGTCGGCTCAAAATCCTGTTTTTCTGTGCAAATCACTTTATCGTCCGTGCCTACCAAAAAATAAATGAAGATGTCTTTGTTGGTGCTCATGTAAAGCACAACGGGGCAGATTTACGTTGAACTAACGCAGCACGGCGCAGCAAGTCATTTTGCTGCGCTGCGCTGCGTTAGTTTTGAAGCACAGGGATGCGACATATTTACAACAATATGTCGCATCTCTGTCCTTCCCCCTGCGCTGGCGCACAAACTGCAGCCATGCGCCGGCGCAGGCACCCTTGCACCATGGTGCAAGGATGCCTGCGTCATGGGGAGATTGTTTTTGTGCAGGAAGGGGCACCTTCCTACACAAAAGCAATCACTACAGGCATTTTCCTCTTTCAATGCGTGCTGTAGAAGGCAGCACGCATTGAAAGAGGAAAAAAACGAGGAGAAATGAAAACATTTCTCCTCGGTGCGCCTCGCTACGCCACCTCTAGGGTGGCGTAGCTTTCAGACGCATCTCCAGAGTTACGATTTCTCGTAATTCTGGAGATGTGTCTTGTTCCATGAGTGTTGCGTGGGAACACCCACAGCAACACCCATGGAACGCCCCTTCACCGCAAAGTGCTGCGTGTGAAGGGGCCGTATTTACAAGGAGAGGAAAAGTCACGCAGGGTGGCTTTTCCTCTCCTTGTAAATATGGAGCAGCCCCCTGCGCCACCAGTACGTCAGGAAAAGTGACGTACTGGTGGCGCAGGGGGCTCGTAAATCTGCCCCTTCAAGTTTAGCAATACAGAGCTGCAAAAAAATAAAAGTTACATCAAAACAGTGAACTGCTGCAGAGTTAAGATTTTTTTTCCAGTCTGAGTGTGAGGGTGAAAATGGAGAGGCCGATAGAGACCCGTCTCGGCAGGACCTAGCCCACTTAAAGCCCTACTATTATGTCATTAATCAGGAATCAAGGGTGAGGAAATAAATAATGTGCTGATCCTTCAACAAACTTCCAGTCTTATGATTAGGGTTGCCAGCTTATTAATTTGATGTCCCAGACGGTACAAAAATAAGCAGTCACCTAAACCCGAACAACAAATATAAACAGAAAGCACTTTTAATTGTGTTCTAGGGCTGCCTGAATGATCCATGACTAATAATTAAAGGGGACAAAGACAGAGAAGTCACATTACAAATGAATACATACTTTTTTATTGATAACCCTATTTAGTGTCAAGACGAGGTTTTTGCAGGCTCTTTAAACAACACATGGCTGGCATTTTTCTTTTGGCAACCCTTCTTTATATTCCTTTTCATGAAATGCATTCTCACGCTACAGCAGTAAATGTAAAATACAATGTAAGGAATAGGCAAAGTGGGGGCCCAGGTGGAAACCAGTTAACAAAGGTATGTAAATATGCAAATGATCTTTAAAGACCTGTGAAAAACTCGGGCGTGCCAGTGATAAGACTCCGGGCAGCCGAGCCCACAGCAGCAGTCCGGGCTGAGACACACGACGGGGGTGGCTGAAGCCCATTCAGCCCAATGGGGGTTGCGCGCCTGGGAGTTAGTGCATAGAAGGCTGAGCAAGCTTCACAAACAGTGTTGGTGGAAAACAGATATTAAGAGGTACATTTCCAGAGAGTTTCTGAATTGCGTGTTGCTGTTCTCAACTCTGGACTGTACTTACTTTGAGCAGGTGATTGCTGGTGGTAGGCACCAGAACTCATTTCTCTCCACCCTGAGTTTCAAGCTCTTACACCAGCAGCAGTCCTAAAAAGTGTAAGCAAATTCATTGTGGCTGCCTGTGCTGTCCAGTTCTCGCCAACCCCCTCATTGCGGCCTTGAGTGATATTGTGAACTTGAAGCGCCACGTGAAAGTTTCAAGTTCAGTAAAATAGGCAGTCGTCGTTTCCCAGGCAATTCTCCCCTCTTGCGACTCATTATATTATCCATCAAAATTGGTTAAATAAAATGAATCTACTGGGCATTGATTGACTGTGGTCAAGCTGTGATGGGGAAAGCCATGGTACATGTAAAGCCTGCAGGGCTGGGACAGGCACATTTGAACCAATACCAGTACAGTTCATGGCCAGAAATGATTTTTTCTACTGCCACTTTGCTTTGCTGTCTGCAGCCGCCCGATCCTACTTTGACCAGTGCCACTAACGCATCATGTGCGGACCATGACTCTGACTGTAGGCAACTGCTCCTCTGTGTGCCTGGGGTCCAGAGCCAATGGTCCAGTGACTGTCCTCACCACAACACTCAATACCAGCATCTGGATGACAAAGTATGTCCTGGACATTGAAGGCACTACAGATGTATGAAAACCGGAAGCAAAACACTGAACACTAATGGAAAACGACCTTTACAATGCAGACTGAGCCATGCGCGTCGTTCCAGTGCAAGCAGAACAACGCTTGCCTGAACTACACATATGCCTTAACCACTCAAATACCTTAACCACGTATATGCGTGGTTAAGGCAGTGAGCGGTCTAGATGTGTGGATGGGCGGGGAGAGCAACAGGAAGGATCGTTAGAGGAAGCTCCAGGACATGGCCTGGACATGGGGCTGGGGCTGGGTTTTTGGGGGTCGTGGGAGGCTAGTTTTCAGGGCTGGGGACGGTTTTAGGGCTCAGGGCGGGGGGGGACGGTATAGTTTATAGGGTTTGGGAGTGGGTTTTAGGGTGGGGAAGGGGCAGTTTTTAGGTCTCGCCTAGCGACGCAGCGCATGCGCTGTCGCCTTGGCGAGATCTATTGTAGTCGGTTTGGTTGCCGAAGGGGGACAGGAGATGTGCACTTGCCCAGACAGCCGATGTGCATGCTCACGCCGTCTCTTCTCTGGCGATGTCAGCTTGCGGCCGGACAGCAGATGTGCACGCTCACTGCGTCTCGTGTGCTTCCACTGCGCTTTCACTTTCACATTAGCAATGCTCGGCTGGAGGCTAGTGCCTGCGCCTTGACTAATCTGCCTCAGCGCGGAGGGGAGCGCTGCTCTCCGTCAGCCATCTTAGCTGAGGCTCTCTGTCTCCTCCTCCTCGCCTTGCCATCCCTCGCTGCCGGCGATGCTCTCGTCCTCCCGGAGGACCGTGCTTTCATAGCTGTCGTTAAAAAATCAGTTTAACCATTTCGCAAATGAATGACTCTTTAGAGATTCTGAATAACGTAATGTTACAATCAATGCTCGAAGTGCGCTTTATCTGCTATATGATCAAAGTCTATCGGATTTGTTCCTGGTCTCATTTGCAGGCAGAAGTTGCATGTTCGCCCAGCCTTGAGATAACGCCTAAGCACATATATATGTGAGTGCGTGTGCGCGTACCCTCAGATATTCGAGGAGTGCACACTCAGATCCGCGAAGAGGAGACTTGCTCGGCTGTGCCGCATTATTCATCCAGCTTAGATCGTTTCTGGGCATTCAGGAAGCGCTCTAAAGAGGCGGAAGAGCGCTCTATGAGACCGTCGTCCTACAATGGGGGCCGTACAGAAGACGTGTCTCACTAAAAGCGGCCGGACCCTGCTGATAACCCCATTCAGGGCCCTGACAATGGGAGAAAGCGGGGGGTCTCCTGCAGAGAGGGGGCTGAGCGTAATTAGGGGGACCCTCCCTCCGCCCACCTGTTTAACGTCGGTTAAGGCAAATACACCGCGTGTGAACCCCCTGATCAGACCCCCGGCTGCGGAGCGAGAATACGGTTTGGGGACTTCATCTGTGAATCTCAATCGCAAACCTATAAAATGAGGGGGTTCGGCTGTAGGTGCCACAGTGAGTCCTATAGGAATCAACACGGGGCAATTCACTTATGGGACTTCGCCTCGTACAGGTTTTGCCCGAAATGACGGATTAGTAATACATTTTCCAAGTTTAAGTTGTAAAGCTGAATGAAAGTTTCGACATGTCTATGCAGAAAAGGGTAGGGTTTCAGGAAATGCGTTTCTTTTGTGAGAACAACGTAATCCTTGATTAACTAGTTATTATTAGACGCTGTTATTTACTGTGAGCTCTGCGTTCTTCTCATTGGATCCTTCCAATGCGCTGTAAAGCGCTTCGATACTCCTTTTATGTCATGGTCCACGCTATATCAACAACTGTTATACATGTATGATATCAAAAAATACTTATAGTGCTTGCGAGTGAAGATGCATACACTCAACAACGCAACACTTTGGGACGAGCCATCCTAATAAACAAACATGCACACAGGTCTTGCTGTATTCATCCCAATAGTCCAGTATAGATAACTTCAGTATTCACTACTTACTGCCTCACTACTTCCATGTTGCAGTCACTCGGCCTCCAAACTGTACTGGTCCTGTCAGGACAGGGCCTGAACCCAAGGCCCCGAGGCACAGACACAGATCACGCTTTACCCTCACAGTCAGAACTGACTGGAGCTCAGTGTTTCTGCCGCCCTGCGCGCGCTCCTTCACTTAAACCGATGTAAGCATCAGCCACCACCTGTACCTGCTGGATTTGGGCAGTGAGCAGAGATCTAAAGTACATCCCCAGGGTAGCGCCATCTTGAGTTGGGGTAATACTTGTAAGGGCGCTGTCACTTCCATGTTGCTAGGGCAGATCTCTCTCTCTCTGGCTATCCCTGTCGCTCGCTGTGAGTGATTTTGTCTGTCAACCTCTCCTGCTCACTCTCTCAGCATGCGTCTCTTATCTATGTCTCTGTTTTCACGTTTCTCTCTTTGTTGTCTGCCTTTCCCTGTTACCACTCTGCCTGTCTAGGTCTCTATTTCTGTCTCACTGTTTATCTCTCTTGCTCTGTCTCCCCTCTCTCCCTCACTTGCTTTCTATGTCTCTACCTGTCTGTCTGTTCATCTCTGTGAGTCTGGGTAAGTTTCCCCTCTATTCTTTCTTTCTCACTTCCTCTCTGTCGCACTCTCTTTCGCCATATTGTATTGTAATTGTATTTATATAGCGTTTAACACCCCTGATGAGGCATTTAACAGCTAGCACTCTCACATCGGGCTCACTCCAAAACACACGCTCCCAGTCACGTTTGTCTGTCATCTTAGGACGCGCAGGGCTCTCTTCAGAGGTCACCCACTCACATAACGGTGCCTGCTGAAGACTCGTACTCCCACCAGGCTGTTTTCTGCGGACGCGCACTCAAACTGGGCTACTTTCTAAGAACACGCACTCTCACTCCAGGCTGACTTCTGAGACCACGCACTCTCACTCCGGGCTGACTTCTGAGACCACGCACTCTCGCTCCCGGCTGACTTCTGAGGACACGCACTCTCCCTCCCGGCTGACGTTTCAGGGCACGCACTCTCACTCCCGACTGACGTTTGAGGACCCACACCCAAACCGCGCTCCTTTCTGAGTACACTCAAACGAAGCCGGTACAGAGGACACGCTGTCTTACTGGACCCCTTCTGAAGACGGGGCATACACGCCGGGGTCCCTTCTGAGGAGGGATGGGACTTCCCTGGAGTCTGTAAGGTTTGCCTCCACCTGCAGCAGGGCGCAAGCACCAGAACTGTCCCTTTTTGGGGAATATATTTGTGGACATCGCCTTTCATCTGAAAGAGCAAACAAGCATTTGCAATGCAATAGGTCTCACATTTACGCAAGTTTGAGCTATTAACATTAAAAATAACAATGCCTTTTCTTTTTGTTTTCGTTTTTAACCCTTTCCGTGCTCATGACGGCCTGGAGCCGTCATGATACACGGTGGGCTTGTGCTCATGACGGCTCCAGGCCGTCATGACACATCGCCCCGGAAATCCCTCTGGTGCGGGCACCAGAGGGATTCCCTTTACACTAAAAGAGCCTCGGGAGCTGGGGAAGAGCTTCTCCAGCTCCCGAGGCCCCCCCTGGTTTCCCTGAAATGACGATCGGCGCGCACGTCGCGCTGTCGTCATTTCAGTGAAACCGAAACTGAAATGAGCCTTTAGGCTCATTTCAGTTTCTACGTGCTCAGGGGGCTATCTCAGCCCCCTGAGCACGTAGAAAGATGGGAGAGGTATCGTTGGAAAGTGGAGAATCTCCCCTTTCCAATGGTACTCCTCCCTAGTGGATCCCTGCTTGGAGATCGCCACAGGAGGGCGATCCCCAAGCAGGGATCCACCCACTAGACACCAGGGAGGGGGGAGCGGCCCCTTGGGCAAGGGCCTTTGCTCCCCCCAATTCAATTTGGCGAAATTTAGTCTTTTTGCCCCCCCCTGGAGAGCAGATGGGGGCAGTAGCCCCCAATCTGCCCCCCTGGGGGGGGCAAAAAGCCCACTAGACACCAGGGATTTTTTTAGCATAGAAAAATAAGGGTGGGGGCTGCCCAAAACGGGCATGCCCATGCCCCCACCCCCCCTGCAATCATTACAGTCTTTCTGCCCCCCCCTGGGGTGCAGATGGGGCAGTAGCCCCCAATCTGCCCCCTGGGGCAGAAAGCCCACTAAATGCCAGGGATTTTATTTTGCACAATTTGTTTTAGGGTGGGGCCTGCCCAAAATGGGCACGCCAATGCCCCCACCCCCCACCCCCCGCCACCATTACAGCCTTTCTGCCCCCCCTGGGGGGCAGATGGGGCAGTAGCCCCCAATCTGCCTCCCCGGGGGCAGAAAACCCACTAAATGCCAGGGATTTTATTTTGCACAATTTGTTTTAGGGTGGGGGCTGCCCAAAATGGGCATGCCAATGCCCCCACCCCCCGCCACCATTACAGCCTTTCTGCCCCCTGGGGGGGCAGAAAGCCCACTTGACACCAGGGATTTTTTTTGCGCATTTGTTTTTAGGGTGGGGGCTGCCCAAAATGGGCACGCCAATGCCCCCACCCCCCGCCACCATTACAGCCTTTCTGCCCCCCCGGAGGGGCAGAAAGGCCACTAAACACCAGGGATTTTTTTGGGCGCAATTTTTTTCAGTGTGCGGGCTGCCCGAAACAGGCACGCCAATGCTGCCATCCCCACCCTACAAAAATGACAGTCTTTATACCCCCCCGGGAGGCAGATGGGAGCTGTAGCCCCCAATCTGGCCCCCCCGGGGGGCGCAGAAAGCCCACTAGAAACCACAGATTTTTTTGTTTTATTCTTATAGGGGTAGGGGCTGCCCAAAATGGGCATGACAATACCCCCACCCCACCCCAGAGAAATACCAGTCTTTCTGCCCCCCAGGAGGGCAGATGGGGGCAGTGGCCCCTGATCTGCCCCCTGGGGGGGCAGAAAGCCCACTAGGCGCCAGCGATTACGCAGGCTTTTTTTATGCGTGGGGTGGGGGCTGCCCAAAATGGTCATACCAATGCCCCCACCCCCACAAAAAATAGCCACAGTCTTGCCTTTGAGCCCGGGGCCAAAAACCCAGGTGACCCACCTTGCAAATCCAGGTTGGTTTGTGGTAGGTAATTTTGATGTCTCCTCAATACGTTTTGGGCCCTTGCCTGTCGCGGGTACTTGACCCACCCACGTGAGTAAGGTACCATTTTTATCGGGAGACCTGGGCAAACACTGGGTGGTAGGAAATTTGTGGATCCACGTAGATTCCAGAACTTTCCCACACAGAAATTTGAGAAAAAAGTGATTTTTTCAGCTAAATTTGAGGTTTGCAGGGGATTCTGGGTAGGAAAACGTTAGGGGATCCACGCAAGCCATACCTCGCTGGACTCCCCCGGGTGTCTAGTTTTCAGAAATGTGTGAGTTTGGTAGGTTTCCCTAGATGGTCGCCGAGCCCGGGTCCAAAAACACAGGTGACCCCCCTTGCAAATCCAGGTTGGTTTGTGATAGGTAATTTTGATGTCTCCTCAATACGTTTTGGGCCCTTGCCTGTCATGGGTATTTGACCCACCCACGCGAGCGAGGTACCATTTTTATCGGGAGACCTGGGGGAACACTGGGTGGTAGGAAATTTGTGGATCCACATATTTTCCAGAACTTTCCCACACAGAAATTTGAGAAAAAAGTGGGTTTTTTCAGCTAAATTTGAGGTTTGCCGGGGATTCTGGGTAGGAAAACGCTGGGGGACCCACGCAAGCCATACCTTGCTGGACTCCCCTGAGTGTCTAGTTTTCAGAAATGTGTGGGTTTGGTAGGTTTTCTAAGATGGCCGCTGAGCCCGGGGCCAAAAACCTCACTCGCATGGGTGGTTCAAGTACCCGTGACAGGAAAGGGCCCAAAACGTATTGAGGAGACATCAAAATGACCTATCACAAAACAACCTGGTCTTGCAAGGGGAGTCACCTAGGTTTTTGGCCCCGGGCTCGGCGGCCATCTTAGGAAACCTACCAAACCCACACATTTCTGAAAACTAGACACTTGGGGGAGTCCAGAAAGGTATGGCTTGCGTGGGTCCCCCAACGTTTTCCTACCCAGAATCCCCTGCAAACCTCAAATTTAGCTGAAAAAATAACTTTTTTCTCATATTTCTGTGTGGGAAAGTTCTGGAATCTACGTGGATCCACAAATTTCCTACCACCCAGTGTTTGCCCAGGTCTCCCGATAAAAATGGTACCTCACTCGCGTCGGTGGGTCAAGTACCCGCGACAGGCAAGGGCCCAAAATGTATTGAGGAGACATCAAAATTACCTATTACAAAACAACCTGGATTTGCAAAGGGTGTCACCTGGGATTTTGGCCCCGGGCTCGGCGGCCATCTTGGGAAACTTCCAAATCCACACATTTCTGAAAAGTAGACACCCGGGGGATCCAGCGAGGTATGGCTTGCGTAGGTCCCCCAACATTTTCCTACCCAGAATATCCTGCAAAACTCAAATTTAGCTGAAAAAAATCACTTTTTTCTCAAATTTCTGTGTGGGAAAGTTCTGGAATCTGCGTGGATCCACAAATTTCTTCCCACCCAGCGTTCCCCCAGGTCTCCCGATAAAAATGGTACCTCACTTGTGTGGGTAGGCAAAGTGGCTGAAACACGAAGTGGCCCAAATCGTATTGTGGAGACTTCAAAATTACCTATAACAAAACTACCTGGTTTTGGAGGGGGGGCACCTGGTTTTTTGGCCCCGGCTTGCCGCCATCTAGGGAAACCTACCAAACCCACATGTTTTTGAAAACTAGACACCCTGGGGAGTCCAAAGAGGTATGGCTTGCGTGGATCCCCCAACGTTTCCCTACCCAGAATCCCCTGCAAACCTCAAATTTAGCTGAAAAAAACATATTTTCTACATATTTTTGCGTGGAATCATTGTGTTGGCACAAATGTCCTACCACCCAGCGTTCCCCTTGTTCTCCCGAGTAAAATGATACCTCACTTGTGTGGGTGTCTAAAGCAGAACTGGCTAAAAACGTATTTTTTTTAAAATGTAGCGCTTAGAATTCTCGGTGCTATACTCTAAGGGGCACATGCATCAAAGGTTTTTGCGATCGCAAACGGTGCGATTCGCAAAAATCGGCCGTTTGCGATCGCAAATTGGCCTTTGGAGATGCATGAAAGTGTTTCCTATGCGCAATTTAAGAATTCGCAATTATTTGCGAATTCCTAAATTGCGATTGCATTTAAGGAATCGCAATTTGCGATTCCTTAAATGCAATGCTAGAAGCACTTTCAAATAGCGATTTCGCTATTTGGGACCGCAAATTACAGACAAATCAAACTTGTCTGTAATTTGCAAAACCTTCGAAAAAATGCTCTAAAATGCATTTTTTTAAGTTTTAGGTTACACACACACATGCCCTTGGGGCATGTGTGTGCTGCAACATGGGTGCACATCACAATTTCAGGGGTGCAACAGGGTGTCATTTTGACACCCTGGCACCCTTGAAATTGCATTCTCAATTTGCGATTCTCTAATTGCGAATCGCTAATTGAGAATGTCTTCCCATTCATTCCTATGGGCCTCTAGGCCCATAGGAATTAATGGGAGGTATTCCTTAATTGCAACTCGCAATTAGCGAGTCGCAATTAAGGAATGTTTAGGAATCGCTATTTTTATAGCGATTCCTACATGCATAGGCTTTTGCGATTCCTTAATTGCGATTCCTTAATAATCGCAATTAAGGAATCGCAAAAGCCTACCTTGATGCATGTGCCCCTAAATCCCTATGTTTTGGGCTCTTCCTAGTCACAGGCCTTTGGCCCACCCACACAAGTGAGGTATAATTTTACTCGGGAGAACAAGGGGAACGCTGGGTGGAAGGACATTTGTGCCAGTACGGTGATCCCACACAAAAATCTATGGAAAAAGTGATTTTTTATCAGCTAAATTTGAGGTTTGCAGGGGATTCTGGGTAGGAAAACGTTGGGGGACCCACGCAAGCCATACCTCGTTGGACTCCCCCGGGTGTCTAGTTTTCAGAAATGTGTGGGTTTGGTAGGTTTCCCTAGATGGCCGCCGAGCCCGGGGCCAAAAATTCATGGGACACCCCTTGCAAAATCAGGTTGTTTTGTGATAGGTAATTTTGATGTCGCCTCAATAGGTTTTGGGCCCTTGCTTCTCGCGGGTACTTGACCCACCCACGCGAGTGAGGTATCATTTTTACCGGGAGACCTGGGGGAACGCTGGGTGGGAGGAAATTTGTGGATCAACGTAGATTCCAGAACTTTCCCACACAGAAATTTGAGAAAAAAGTGATTTTTTCAGCTAGATTTGAGGTTTGCAGGGGATTCTGGGTAGAAAAACGTTAGGGGACCCACGCAAGCCATACCTCACTGGACTCCCCCGGTGTCTAGTTTTCAGAAATGTGTGGGTTTGGTAGATTTCCCTAGATGGCCGCCGAGCCCGGGGCCAAAAACTCATGGGACCCCCCTTGCAAAACCAGGTTGTTTTGTGATAGGTAATTTTGATGTCGCCTCAATAGGTTTTGGGCCCTTGCGTGTCGTGGGTACTTGACCCACCCACGCGAGTGAGGTATCATTTTTATCGGGAGACCTTGGGGATCGCTGGGTGGGAGGAAATTTGTGGATCCACGTAGATTCCAGAACTTTCCCACACAGAAACTTCAGAAAAAAGTGATTTGTTTCAGCTAAATTTCAGGTTTGCAGGGGATTCTGGGTAAGAAAACGTTGGGGGATCCACACAAGCTATACCTCCCTGGAATCCCCCGGGTGTCTAGCTTTCAGAAATGTGTGGGTTTGGTAGGTTTCCCTAGGTGGCCGCCGAGCCCCGGGCCAAAAAGTCATGGGACCCCCCCTTGCAAAACCAGGTCGTTTTGTGATAGGCAATTTTGATGTCGCCTCAATACGTTTTGGGCCCTTGCCTGCCGCGGGTACTTGGGCCTCCCACACGAGTGAGGCACCATTTTTATCGGGAGACCTGGGGGAACGCTGGGTGGTAGGAAATTTGTGTCAGCCTGGTGATGCCACAACTTTCCCACACAAAAATGTGTGAAAAAAGTGATTTTGTCAGCAAAATTTCAGGATTGCAGGGGATTCTGGGTAAGAAAACGTTGGGGGATCCACGCAAGCCATACCTCCCTGGAATCCCCCGGGTGTCTAGTTTTCAGAAATGTGTGGGTTTGGTAGGTTTCCCTAGGTGGCCGCCGAGCCCCGGGCCAAAAAGCAATGGGACCCCCCTTGCAAAACCAGGTTGGTTTTTGATAGGTAATTTTGATGTCGCCTCAATAGGTTTTGGGCCCTTGCCTGTCGCGGGTACTTGACCCACCCATGAAGTAAGGTACCATTTTTCTCGAAAGACTTTGGGGAACTCTGGGTGGGTGGAAATTTGTGGATCCACGCAGATTCCAGAACTTTCCACCACAGAAATGTGAGGAAAATGTGTTTTTTTTGACAATTTTTTAGGTTTGCAAGGGATTCTGGGTAACAGAACCTGGTGAGAGCCAGTCAAGTCACCCCATCCTGGATTTCCCTTGGTGTCTAGTTTTCAGAAATGTATAGGTTTGCTAGGTTTCCCTGGGTGCAGGCAGATCTAGGGTTCAAAAACTACAGCTAGGCACTTTGCCAAAAAAGGGTCATTTTTCACTGTGAAATTGTGGTGTGTCCACGTTGCGTTTTGCGCCGTATCCTGTCGCGGGCACTAGGCCTACCCATGCAAGTGAGGTACCATTTTTCTCGGAAGACTTTGGGGAACGTGGGGTGGGTGGAAATTTGTGGATCCACGCAGTTTCCAGAACTTTCCACCACAAAAATGTGAGGAAAATGTGTTTTTTTGGACAATTTTTTAGGTTTGCAAGGGATTCTGGGTAACAGAACCTGGTGGGAGCCAGTCATGTCACCCCATCGTGGATTCCGCTGGGTGTCTAGTTTTCAAAAATGTATAGGTTTGCTAGGTTTTCCTAGGTGCCGGCAGAGCTAGGGTTAAAAAACTACAGCTAGGGCACTTTGCCAAAAAAGGGTCATTTTTCACTGTGAAATTGTGGTGTGTCCATGTTGCGTTTTGCTCCGTTTCCTGTCGCAGGCACTAGGCCTACCCACGCAAGTGAGGTACCATTTTACTCAGAAGACTTTGGGGAACGCGGGGTGGGTGGAAAATTGTGGATCCACGCAGATTCCAGAACTTTCCACCACAGAAATGTGAGGAAAATGTGTTTCTTTTGACAATTCTTTAGGTTTGCAAGGGATTCTGGGTAACAGAACCTGGTGGGAGTCAGTCAAGTCACCCCATCCTGGATTCCCCTGGGTGTCTAGTTTTCAAAAATGTATAGGTTTGCTAGGTTTCCCTAGGTGCCGGCAGAGCTAGGGTTAAAAAACTACAGCTAGGCACTTTGCCAAAAAAGGGTCATTTTTCACTGTAAAATTGTGGTGTGTCAACGTTGCGTTTTGCGCCGTTTCCTGTCGCGGGCACTAGGCCTACCCACGCAAGTGAGGTACCATTTTTCTTGGAAGACTTTGGGGAACGCGGGGTGGGTGGAAATTTGTGGATCCACGCAGATACCAGAACTTTCCACCACAGAAATGTGAGGAAAATGTGGGTTTTTTTACAATTGTTTAGGTTTGCAACGGATTCTGGGTAACAGAACCTGGTGGGAGCCAGTCAAGTCACCCCATTCTGGATTCCCCTGGGTGTCTAGTTTTCACAAAGGTATAGGTTTGCTAGGTTTCCCTAGGTGCCGGCAGAGCTAGGGTTCACAAACTACAGCTAGGCACTTTGCCAAAAAAGGGTCATTTTTCACTGTGAAATTGTGGTGTGTCCACGTTGCGTTTTGCACCATTTCCTGTCGCGGGCACTAGGCCTACCCACGCAAGTGAGGTACCATTTTTCTCGGAAGACTTTGGGGAACGCGGGGTAGGTGGAAATTTGTGGATCCACGCAGATTCCAGAACTTTCCACCACAGAAATGTGAGGAAAATTTGTTTTTTTTGGACAATTTTTTAGGTTTGCAAGGGATTCTGGGTAACAGAACCTGGTGGGAGCCAGTCAAGTCACCCCATCCTGGATTTCCCTTGGTGTCTAGTTTTCAAAAATGTATAGGTTTGTGGGGGGTTCCCTAGGTGCCGGCAGAGCTAGGGTTAAAAAACTACAGCTAGGCACTTTGCCAAAAAAGGGTCATTTTTCACTGTGAAATTGTGGTGTGTCCACGTTGCATTTTGCGCCGTTTCCTGTCGCGGGCACTAGGCCTACCCACGCAAGTGAGGTACCATTTTTCTCGGAAAACTTTGGGGAACGCGGGGTGGGTGGAAATTTGTGGATCCACGCAGATTCCAGAACTTTCCACCACAGAAATGTGAGGAAAATGTGTTTTTTTGGGCAATTTGTTAGGTTTGCAAGGGATTCTGGGTAACAGAACCTGGTGGGAGCCAGTCAAGTCACCCCATCCTGGATTCCCCTGGGTGTCTAGTTTTCAAAAATGTATAGGTTTGCTAGGTTTCCCTAGGTGCCGGCAGAGCTAGGGTTCAAAAACTACAGCTAGGCACTTTGCCAAAAAAGGGTCATTTTTCACAGTGAAATTGTGGTGTGTCCACGTTGCGTTTTGCGCCGTTTCCTGTCGCGGGCACTAGGCCTACCCACGCAAGTGAGGTACCATTTTTCTCGGAAGACTTTGGGGAACGCGGGGTAGGTGGACATTTGTGGATCCACACAGATTCAGAACCTTCCACCACAGAAATGTGAGGAAAATGTGATTTTTTCTACAATTGTTTAGGTTTGCAAGGGATTCTGGGTAACAGAACCTGGTGGGAGCCAGTCAAGTCGCCCCATCATGGATTCCCCTACGTGTCTAGTTTTCAAAAATGTATAGGTTTGCTAGGCTTCCCTAGGTGCCGGCAGAGCTAGGATTCAAAAACTACAGCTAGGCACTTTGCCAAAAAAGGGTCATTTTTCACTGTGAAATTGTGGTGTGTCCACGTTGTGTTTTGCGACGTTTCCTGTCGCGGGCACTAGACCTACCCACGCAAGTGAGGTACCATTTTTCTCAGAAGACTTTGGGGAACGCGGGGTGGGTGGAAATTTGTGGATCCACGCAGATTCCAGAACACCATGTGGTGTTCTCCACATCAAATAATAAGACAAATAGACGGACGAAGTGCTGAAAGGTCCGTTTAATCACCTCAGCCACCAACAACTGTTATTCAGAATCCCCACAGCTCAAAACCCCCCAACATTCTTTAATGGAACACAACATTGGCATTACAATGGATCCTTAAGACGTCACACATCTTCTCTCCTTATAAACAAACAACAAAACAGAATACCGAAGTCAAAGATGGAAGCAGAAGATCACATGACATATTCCTAGAAGAAAAGATGCACTGAGCAGTGGGCAGCTCACATGACAAAGTCTTTCATATGAAATGGTAAACTGCACATTCTCGCACTCTTCTCTCTATTGTTATCAGGTAAAGGGTGCGAGTTTGATGAAGAAGAATTGTTACGAGTGTTCCACGAACAGGTAGGTACCTCACCCAAAGTAGGTTGAGAATTAACAGAGACCACACGACTCTTATTCCAAATCCTACCATCTTCAGTTTTCACAGCATTTCTGAAGATCTTCACAATTCTTCTTATTTTTGAAAACTTTGACCAAGGTTGACAACCCACTGGCGCCCTTATTTTTACAAAATCACCCACTCTCAAACTATTGTATTGCACACATTTCTTGTCATCAAAGTAGCGTTTCCTTTCTACTTGTTTCTGTAGCTCTCTATCCCTCCAACCTCCAATGCAATTGTCCTTCAGACCCTTATTTAACTTGATCCACCCAGGACATAATTTAGAATTGGGAGCTCTACCTCTAAACAACTCAAAGGGGGACCTGCCAGTGGTGGAGTGGGGAGACATGCGATAGGCAGAGATCCTATCTTGCAATGCCTCTTTCCAATTTAAATTGCTCGCCCTTGCCAACTGGATACTCTCTTTAAGAGTTTTGTTAACCCTCTCAATAGCTCCGTTGGTTTCAGGGTGATACACAGCACTGCGTTTGTGAATAATCCCACAAGCTCTCAAATACGCCTGAAACTCTGAAGAGCAGAACTGAGTCCCATTATCAGAAAGCAAGGAATTGGGATAACTCTCCTTCTTGAAAACTTCTTCTAAGAATTTTATTACACTCAAAGAGGAAATATCTCTAACCGAGCGTACCTCAATCCATCTTGAGTAAAGATCCAGAAGGACTACCAAGTAAGGAGTATCTGATACCCCTTGTAAAGGGCCAACTATGTCTATTGCTAGCTCATCCCAGGGATATTTAGGTAGTTTTCTGCAAACCATGGGCATTTGTCTGGTCTTGAGAATCTTATCACTGGAGCAACACTCCAAACAGTCTCGAACCATTTTCTCAATCTCTCTATCCATGGCGGGCCACCAGTAGAGCATCCTCAGATATCCCTTGGTCTTCACAATCCCTAAGTGACCAGAGTGAGCCAGAGTTAAAAGTTTGCCTCGCACCCCCACCGGGGGAACCAGCTTGGTGCCTCTCACCAGTAATCCATCCACAACAGCCAACTCATCAGAGATCAGGGACCACGGCTTTACCAAATGTTTGTTTTTGCCTGAATTTATTAATTCTATTACTTTTGATATTTCCTCATCCTTCACTACTTCATTTTTCCACTCTAACTCATCTACCGCACCGACAGTAATTTCACACACGTTTACTACATCATCCGGTATAACCTCCTCCTTATCATCAGAGTTAGTGACATCCACCAATCTAGAGAGACAATCAGCCGACTTGTTGATAACACCTGGAATATAATCTACACAGAAATCAAACTCTTGTAAAGAAATGATCCACTTCCTGATTCTAGAAGAGATTGAATCCAAACCCTTCTTAGAAAACACCTCTTTGAGTGGTTTATGATCAGATAAAACCTTTACCTTTGTTCCCCAAATCAAATTCCTAAACTTCCTCAATGCCCAAAAAATGGCAAGTGACTCCTTTTCTATTACCGAATAGTTTAGCTCTGATCCTCTCAAACATCTAGACGCACAGGCGATAAGTCTCTCAACACCACCACTCTTCTGTATAAGCACCGCACCCAAACCCTTGGCACTGGCATCAGTGAAAATCAGAGTCTCATCTCCTGGCACAAAAGAGTGAAGAGAAGGTGCTTCTTTGAGGTCTTGCTTGATGGCAACAAACTCGTTGGCACACTCTGCACTCCAATCAAACACCGCACTTTTAACAGTTAGTCTCCTAAGGGCATGAGTCTTATCAGCATATCCAGGAATGAACTTACTGTAAAACTCAACCATTCCTAAGAAGGAGAGTAACTCCTCCCTGTTGGAAGGTTCACTGACGTTCTCAATAGACTTGACCAAGTCCTTCTTCGGGAAAACACCACGACCAGTTATGCAGTGCCCTAGGTAGTTAACTTCCTTCACAGCAAACCTACACTTCTCCTTTTTTATTGTTAAGCCCGCCTTCCTCAGACATTCCAAGACAGTACACACTCTAGAATAATGCTCCGTTTCAGTGCTACCATAGATCAGCAGGTCATCCTGATAGCACTTTACCCCAGAGACCCCTTTGAGCACATTGGACATGATCCGCTGAAAAACGGAAGCTGCGGAAACTAACCCAAAAGGCATCCTCCTAAATTTATAGGTTCCCATGGGAGTGACAAATGCTGTCAAATCCTGCGAACCCTCATCCAACTCCACCTGATGGTAAGCAGATGCCAGATCTAGGGTTGTGAAAAACTTAGCCCCTCCTAGAGTGCTGACCAACTCATCTATGTTTGGCAATGGGAACCTATCAACAATTACTTCTTTGTTTAGCGAGCGCAAGTCAATGCAAAGGCGCAGCTCCCCACTGGCCTTCTTTGCGACAACTATGGGAGCCAACCACTCCGTCGCCTCCACAGGCCCTATGATCCCTAGATCAACCAGCCGCTCGATCTCCTTTTGGACACCAGACTGTTCATTCAAAGGTACCCTTCTGACTCTAGCAACCACCGGTATGGCACCCTCTTTCAGTCTTATGTGATGTTTGTAACCTTTAAGGCAACCTAATTTGTCCCCAAAAACATCAGCAAATCGCTCGGCTAAGGTAGACCAGGAATCTCCTACAGACTGAACGACGACTTGAGGTTCTGTGTTGGGATTGAGAATAACGCCAAGCGAACGTTGATGAGTCCACCCCAACAGTGCATCCCCACACTTAGCTACATAAACTTTCCCAGAGATATTGCGTCCCCCTAGCTCAATGTAGGATGTGAAGTACCCCAAGAGGTCTATTGGAACACCACCATAACCCACGGGAGAAACATCTCCTTTCATCAGTGCGCATTTGCCTTTAAAATAGTGATCAAAAGTATCTTTATCTATCACAGTAAGATGCGAGCACGAATCGAACTTCATCTCAAGCCCAACACCATGAATCTTGACCATATGTGAGGGATGATTTGCTTTTTCTGCATCTACCTGATACATAATCTCTTTTACCTGTGGGAGATCTCTAATTTGGGCTTGAGGTTGTTCTCTTCTTTTACTCTTGGTCCTACACCATTTTGCATAATGACCTTTTCTCCCACACGCGCTACAAGTAATGTTAAGAGCAGGACAGAACGGAGAATTTGCTCTATGTCCAGTTCTGCCACACCTAAAACAGATTAATCTGTTGTCATTGGAAGAGGCAAAAGAAGGCAAATAAGAAGTACTATAAGAAGTACCCTCACCAGCACGAGGATGTTTGTCGCTCTCACTGACAACAGGTGCTCTGTTTTTTACAAGATATACAACTTCCTCTACACTTGAATTCGTAACACCTGACTTTTCTCTTGTAACACTCAATTCGCGAACACACTTAATCATATGTTCAAATCGCTTAGCTATTGCGAGGACCTCATCTAGGGGTGGCTCGTCTTTGAGCCACAGTTCTTCCCTTATTTTGTCGTGTGCGCATCTCAACACAAACTGATCTCTGATCCTTTCTTCTACTGCCCCTCCAAATTTGCATGACGCTGCCAGTTTCCTCAACGCTGTGACAAATTCTTCTATCGTTTCATCCTTTTTCTGCTCCCGTAACCCAAAGTGGTACCGTTCCATTATAGTGCTCAAACGAGGCAGATAGTGCCTATCTAATTGTAGGATGCATATTTCATATTCATTGAGTGATCTTTGGTCATTTTGACTGAGATCTGGCAAATGTTCCAATACATCCTGTCCTTCACCCCCTAAACAGTGCAAAAGTAGCGAATGCTTCCTCTCCGCACTCAAGTTTGTTCCACATACACGTGCATAGTTGCAAAAAATTTTTTTCCACTTTTGCCACTTTATCGTGGGCTCCCCTGGACTGTTAAGAAAAAACGGTGGTTGAGTTACATTCTGCATGCTTCACACTTAGCCCTTTGTTCCAACTTCAAAGCTAAACTCTTAACTCTAATTCTAATTCCTAAATAATGTGCACTTCACCTTGCTATCACCATCACATTAATATATTGTCCCTAATAGTTCCTTTTTCTTTTTCCCTTGCGCTGGGTTATCTCTTACCAAAAGCCCACACTTCAATCCTTTTAACCAACACCATATTTTATAATACCACGCCAAAAATAGATTAAAAAAAAAAAAAAAAAATTTTTTTTTTTTAAAGTTCCAAACAAAAAAAATATTTCAGTCACTGTTACTATTGTCTTGTGACCAGGGTGCCCTCAGCGTCACACAGCTATTCCTGCACGATTGTCACCATGTCTTCTTTTGCTGGCCTGCTGCACTACAATTTGCACACCAAACCTCCTTTATCCCATTCACCAACACCGGACAAAGCACACAGGCTGGTGAAGATCTTCCCAACTGTCCAAGATGGCCGCCGAAAACATGCCCTGACGTGATGACGCTCCACAGTGAGTGGCGCCCTTCTTTGTTTCACTGCTCCTCTTCGCGTGGTGCCTCCTAGCAACCAAACGCTCTTTCACGCTGCACGCTCTCTGTCGCAGCCGTCTTCCACTCCCTTCGTGGAACGCATATGCGTTTCAGCTCCCCGCCCCACCGCACACAACTCCTCACCGGATATCCTTTGCTCCGGACACACCATGGATCAGCCGCTGGAGAGGTGGGTTACACTTCTCTGAAGATGCCAGTCAGCCGCTGGAGGAGTTTCGCGTTAAGGGACTTGGAGAGGCGCTGAATCCGTTACTTCCCTTCACAGGATGTTGAGGTGAGAGTCACACCGCCACGCTCGTCGCCAAATTAATGTGGTGTTCTCCACATCAAATAATAAGACAAATAGACGGACGAAGTGCTGAAAGGTCCGTTTAATCACCTCATCCACCAACAACTGTTATTCAGAATCCCCACAGCTCAAAACCCCCCAACATTCTTTAATGGAACACAACATTGGCATTACAATGGATCCTTAAGACGTCACACTTCCCTAGGTGCCGGCAGAGCTAGGATTCAAAAACTACAGCTAGGCACTTTGCCAAAAAAGGGTCATTTTTCACTGTGAAATTGTGGTGTGTCCACGTTGTGTTTTGCGACGTTTCCTGTTGCGGGCACTAGGCCTACCCACGCAAGTGAGGTACCATTTTTCTCAGAAGACTTTGGGGAACGCGGGGTGGGTGGAAATTTGTGGATCCACGCAGATTCCAGAACTTTCCACCACAGAAATGTTAGGAAAATGTGTTTTTTTTTTACAATTGTTTAGGTTTGCAAGGGATTCTGGGTAACAGAACCTGGTGGGAGCCAGTCAAGTCACCCCATCCTGGATTCCCCTGGGTGTCTAGTTTTCAAAATGTATAGGTTTGCTAGGTTTCCCTAGGTGCCGGCAGAGCTAGGGTTCAAAAACTACAGCTAGGCACTTTGCAAAAAAAGGGTAATTTTTCATTGTGAAATTGTGGTGTGTTCACGTTGCGTTTTGAGCCGTTTCCTGTCGTGGGTACTATGCCTACCCACACAAGTGAGGTACCATTTTTATCGGGAGACTTAGGGTAATTCAGATTTGTAAAGCAAATGTTATTACCTATTGACTTTCAATGCATTTCTGCCTTCCAAATGAAAGACAATGTGTAAAAAAGAAGTCATTTTGAAAAATGACCGATAATTCTCATGCTTGTATGAGTATTCCCAATTTCGGAAATGTGCAAATATCTACTGATTCTAAACTCTATATTTTGTTCCCATTTCAGAAATACATAGGTGTCTTTCATACCGATTTTTCCATGTATACATTTTCCCAGAATAATTGCTTTATACCCGGTACATAATAAAAAACCATTTCAAGTCGCTGCTCAGTTTTTGGCTCTGGGTTCGTCGGGTTCTTGATGAACCTACAAGTCCCATATATCCCCACAACCAGTAAGGTCCCGCAGATGTAACGGTATATTGCTTTCAAAGAGCTGTCATAATTAGAAGAAGTTACAGGTGAAAACGTTGACACAAAAGGCTGTTTTTTTCAACCAATTTTCAATTTTTCCTATATTTAACTGTTAGTTTCTCTAAAAAAAAACTTGAAGGATCTACACAAATGACCCCTTGCTGAATTCAGAATTTTGTTTACTTTACTAAAATGTATAGCTTTCCAGGATCCATTATTGCTTTCATACCCATTTCTACCATTAACTGGAAGGAGGTTGAAAGCACAAAAAATAGCAAAAATAGGCTATGTCCCAGAAAAATGCCAAAAATGTGTAAAAAGTTTTGGTTTTCTGACAAAAGGCTGTCATTCCCTAAAAGCTGGGAAAATAGTGATTTCAGCCCCACAAACCCTTTTTTGATACCATTTGCAGGGAAAAGCCCAGACGCTTTCATGTGGAGCACTTTTTCCCCATTTTTCCCCCAAAAAACAAAATTTAGCTGTATTTTGGCTAATTTCTGGGTCCCCTCCAGGGGAATCCACAAACCCTGGATACCTTTAGAATCCCCATGATGTTGGAAGAAAAGGACGCAAATTTGGCATGGATACCTTATGTGGTCAAAAAGTTACAGGGGCCTATGCGCGAACTACCCCAAATAGCCAAAAAAAGGCTTAGCACAGGGGGGGAAAAGGCCTAGCAGCGAAGGGGTTAAAACATAAATAAAAGGCATTGTCATTTACAATGTCAATAGCTTAAACTCGTGTAAAGGCGAGACCTATTGCATTGCAAATGCTTGTTAAGAGTGGCGTTCAGTTTTAGGGCTCAGGGCGGTGGGGGGGTCGAGGTAGTTTTTAGTGCTGGGGATGGGTTTTAGGGCTCAGGGTGGGGTGGACAGTTTTCAGGGTTGTGGACAGTTTTAGGGCTCAGGGCTCAGGGCGGGGGGCTGAGGTCGGGTAGTTTTTTGAGCAGGGGCTGGCTTTTGGGTTCAGGGTTGGGAATCCCGGTAGGTGTAAGGGATGGGGTGGGGTGGATTGAAGGGCTGGGATATCGGGTATTAGGGTGCAGTGCCAGGGTGCTGTGGTGTGGTGTGCACTTTACCACGTATACCCCTTTAGCAATCATGCCTTTACAACGAAATTCATTGTAAAGGCATGCGTGGTAAAGACATGCGTGGTAAAGACGAGGACGTGGCTCAGACCATGTTGCTTAGGCGTGCATTGTTTACACGTGCATGGCTGTATCATACAATCAACACTAACTGACTGAAGAACTGATACTCCAGTGCTGAACAACTTTGCACATCACACAATAAAATTGATCAACTGCACTCTGCAACACTTGGACTTAGCCTAGCCGTGACTATATCCTGTGTGGGGCATGGATATGGGCAGTCGGCTGGTACTTCAGTCAGGGCTCGACAGCAAAGCTCTGCAACATCCTGCATAATCCAGAAAGGCAGTCTATGCAGCACAACCTGCATACTAGCAGGAGTGTGCACAGGCTGGTCTTGGTCTGGGACATGCACTTAACTGGCAATGGCCACAGCAGGGTAGCAGGGCAAGAGCAATGGGCAATGTATGGTGTGTGCCAGAACACAGAACACTGTGATGCCTTGTGCTGTAAAGTGGCACTGTGGAAGTCAGTCACTGACATGGTCCATGACACAGCATGGGACTCAAAATTCAAATACAGACCTATGTCAAAGTGTTCTAACTAGGACTAGAAAATAATGGGAAACCACCACTACCGCACTCACTGAAGACCCCTCAGCCAGTGGCTGCAAACACCGCACCTCCTTGACAGTGAGTAAAAAGGAGGCAACTGAGACTGAGGTTAGTGTGATTTTAAAATGTAATTTGTTCTTAACGTTATGTGTAGAAAGATGATATAATAATTGTATCTACTAATGTTACACAGTGCTTCTAAGTAAATTGTAATAAGTGGCATACTCATTATTGGGCAAGCTGAAGAATGCAATGTTTCATCTGGAGAGTGTTTCTAGCAGCGGCCGCCGGCACAGGTAAGCGCAGTGAGGCGGGGTGTGGCGAGGCAGGAGGGGAAGCCAATAGACGACGGAATAGGTATTATTTTTTTAATTAATTATACCTATTCCGTCGTCTGTCGGCTTCCCCTCTTCCCACCCCGCCCCCCCACCGCACTTACCTGTGCCGGCCGCCGCTGGTTTCCAGTTGTATTCATATCTGGCAGATTTTGGGGGTAAACAGTCAGAATATCGAGTAGGAAATGTCGACTTGCACTAATATCAAGTGCAAAATATCGAGATACATAAATATCGACTGCAAGAATATCGTGCTCAAGAATATCGAGTTTCAGGTAATAAATATCGTTTTCTAAAATATCAAAGTAATTAATATCATTTGCAAAAATATAGTTGTAAAAAATATCGTTTTTTTAGTTAGTGTTATGTATTTTAGTATGTATTTTAAATGTATGTGCTCTTTTTTGTCTCCAAGGGGCCGATTCCGATTCGGGCCGGAAAACGTACCGACCGACTCGGTACGGGAATTTAATCCGACTGACACATACCGGCGCTGCCCGATCCGCGTAGTACGATGCAATGCATATGAAATACGACCGACTCGTACGGAACACAATCCGAATGACCGAACCGCACGGAAACCAGCTATCCGGCCGGGAAACCACGCGAATCGAACCGACCGACACGCACCAGGAAAGAACCCGACAGAAACGTACCCGCGAACTCCAACCCGCGCAGTACAATGCAATGCGTGCAAAACCAGACCGAGTCACACGGAGCTCAAGCCGTACGACCGAGACGCATACAAAACCGAGCCGAAGCAACCCAATACTCCGCGACCGACGCGTACGCCGCACATGACATCCATCAGAAATACAGCGTGAAAGACTCGGAGAAGATCGCACGAGCCAACTGCAGCGTCCGACTCCGTCAGAAGAACGTCTCCTACATGCCCAGAAACTACAAATGAAAAATTACTAAAAAAAGGGCCAAACAAGCAATGACAAAGCCAATAAATACTGGGGGGAAAAAACATGGAACAAAGACACACCCCCAACTCCACCCATATAAAGGCCACAAATCCCTACCATGATCCTTTGCAAATTCAACTGACCTGCCAGCACAGAACACCATCAGACAGCAACCACAGACACACTCACAACTCATCCATCACACAAGCCACACACCATTAGCACCTCACAAATAGCACCCTCACATACACCCAGCAAAACCTACACTCACCCACCCTCACTTGCACACCCACACACACATCAATCCCCACCACCACCCATCACCATGCCCCCAAAGAAGAATCCAAAGTTCCTAGACAGTGAATTGGAAGTCCTGGTAGATGAGATCCTCAGGGTAGAGCCACAGTTGTTTGGTACATTGGTCCAACAGACCCCCATGTCGCAGAAAACCAAGATGTGGGAGAGGATCGTCGACAGGGTGAACGCACAATCACCATGTTTGCGCACAAAGAAAGACATCCAGAACAGGTGGTATGATGTGCGCAGGAGGGTCAAGGACCTACTAAAGAAGGATTACATCTTGAGTCACCGCACCGGCAGTGGCCCTCCTGCCAAACCAGTATACCTCAGGCCCTGGGAGGAGAAGGTGCGGGCCATCCTACCACCAGTGAGCGTATATGGACTATCAAACATCCCAGAGCCTGGTGAGTACACAACAAATATACACAATATTGTGTGACAATACACACACATCACTGTCAAGGGGATAGTCAAACCATGCACCCTTAGCAAATCCACAGCAACCAAAAGATAATCATCCCAAGATGTGTATGTTAGTTAGATAAACACAATACATGCCATTTCATAGTGATATGTAACTGTGTCATGACATGTACAAACCGAACAACAAATAGAGCTAGGCAGTGGCACAAATCTAACCGACAAACACAGTCATTTATTTTCCCACCACTAGAACACCACCTCACAGGGAAGCTCACTGAAAGGAAGGAATTCTGTGTATGCTGGTGAAGTCAGTGTAGCCAATAGCATGATGGGAGTTGTAGTCACAGATATTGGTCACCCTCACAATTGGCCCATCAACACCACCCTGAACCATGCTCACATCACAGGGAGTGGAAAAGAAATGACAAGATTGCTGACACTGGGTACTGCTGTGGGGAGCACAAGCCCCTGCTGGGAACTGTGCACCAACCAACAGCAGGACACTACTGACTGACATCCTGAAAGCCAACTTGCACTCCCTGCAATGGAAGCACGTTCCATGGTGGGATATCTGGCTGGGTGTGAAGGAGGACTGACAGCTCTGACCATAGTTACAAGCAGCTTTTCTCACACACCCCCTTAACACAAACTCCACATAACCCACCTGGGAGAATGCAATGCCTCACACTCTAATTAAATATCCCACAAAGAACCACCACCCTGGGTTATGCTGTGTGAAGCACAGGGACACTCTTGGGACTTGTAGCCAAACAAACGCCAGGACAACACTGTCAGCCATCCTGTCAGCACAGGCACACTACCCCACAGCGAAGCAGAGTCAAAAGGAAGGAAGTATGGGCATGCTGGGAAGGGGGTGTAGGCAATAGCATGATGGGAGTTGTAGTGACAGATATTGGTCACCCTCACAATTGGCCCATCAACACCACTCTGAACCATGCTCACATCACAGGGAGTGGAAAAGAACTGACAAGATGGCTGACACTGGGTACTGCTGTGGGGAGCACAAGCCCCTGCTGGGAACTGGGCACCAACCAACAGCAGGACACCACTGACTGACATCCTGAGAGTCAACCTGCACACACTGCAAGGGTGGCATGCTTCATGGTGGGATAACTGGGCTGGGGGGAGAAGGAGGGCCGGATGTCCACCAAATACCACCAATGCTGGCCTTGCACACACCTCAACATTCACATTGAAAAGCTTCAGGTTGGCAGGACAATGTGCTACACCAATATCAACCTCTGACTGTGACAACTTAGGACAATGCAATGTACAGGCCCGCATCCCGAGGTACAGTCACAACTGTCAGGTGTGTGAACCATTGATGCCTGTAGAAACATAACATACATTGTGTGTCTCTTCCAAAAACAGGTGATGGGGACACAGCAGCAGACGATGAGGAGTCCCTGTCCGAGGCTCCGGGGGACACTGAGCTCACTGGTGTGGAACAGCCTCTGCCCTCCTCTGATGGCGAAGACCTACCTGGCGCCTCCAGTGTGAGTCATCATGCAGCACCAGCAGGACCAACATCTGCACCCCCTGCACCCACTCCTCCAACAACTGCCAACACACAGACCACCCCCGCCGACACGGACAGACCAAGGACCACCAATGACAACAGCACAGGGACCCCGGCCCACCGTGGAGCAACGGACAACAACCCCAGTAACAACCCCCAAGGGGGCGTAGGGTCACCTGTGCGTGCCACCGCAGGTCCCGCACGTGTCGCCAGGGGTGGTGGGAGGGGTGGTAGACATAGGTCACTGTTTGCAGAGGGGTCTGGACTGCATGATGACCCACAACTGGTACGCATTGCTGATGCGTACCAGAATAGCACCGGAGAGGTCAGCCAGGTAGTGGGGATCCTCAAGGACATTCAACAGCAGCAGGCTGCCCATCATGCCCGCTTGGACTCACACATGTCCCATGTGGAGACACACATGTCTCGCATGGAGTCCAAGTGGGACACATTGCAAGAACTGACAGCGGTGCATAGGGACATATTGACATGCCTCCGCCAGATTAGCACCAACATGGCCACACCTCCCTGTGTGCCCACAACATCTGGTGCTGCAACAACTGCAACTGCCACAGGGAGGGAGGATGACTCTGGCGGAGAGTCCTCTGCACCACAGCAGCCTGCACGTGAGGGTCCCCCCCGAAAGAAGATGGGTCGTCCGAGGAAGGAAAACTGAGAGGCCGATGGCCATGTACATCCCCCAGGAACTCAACACTTGTTCTGGAAATTCTCCTTTGTGTGCAAACTGTTCACCCTGTCGAATGCAACCCAACTCTCCCACATGACATGGGGAGTTTAAGTTGGCCCAATGTATCAGATGACTGTGGACTTTTAGGACATTTCTGCTACCAAGACTTCCAACTCATCTGGGAACTTTGGATTCCAATCCCAATGTACAGCACCCACCATCCTGTGCACTATCCTCACACATGTATGGAAATAAACTCACTAATACACCATACTTGCCTCTGTTGTGATTCCAACGTGGTTTCTGTCATGGAGATGATGATCTGCTAAATGACACTGTGCATGCTAACTGCTACAGCAAGTTCAACACCGTCATGTGAGTCATGGCGACGTGACACATATGAGAGAGACACACCACTAGGGCTACACAACACATACACACCAGAGCCATCTGACTCATCGCCTACACTGATGTTGCCAGGAAATACAGTGGAATGCACAGACACCACACCTATTCAGAGTCTGTGTTAACTAGCCCACAGGTGCAGTAAGCACATGTCAGTCAGATGTGTGACCACAGACAACGCACATCCCAAAGGGAAGCACAGGTTTATTACACATTTGCAACATGTTGTTTCCACTACAGATGCAAGGTAATCCTACGTGGCAGTGGCCACACAGTCAACAAGTGTAGAAGAAATAAAGTCCAGGGGTGTGTGGCACATCACATGTAGGGAAACGACTGCTTCCACCCTGGAAGTTGAATCATGGTGTCGGGGATCACAGTTGACCAAACAACTCTGAAAGTACCCTGTGAAGGACAGACATGACACACAGTCAAAAGCACTGAAGAACAGGACAGAACTGCAATACTCATGCCCAATACATGTCACAAGATACTTACAGAAAACCAAGTTAGCATGTCAACACTGTTGGGGAGTACAGACTACCTGTAAGGACACATCGCTGCACGCTTCCAGTCAAGTAGCACATGGCCACACTCAAACAGCACCAGAGCACCACCAACACATATCACGCAAACTCACATCATTGACATGACATCTCTGGATACTCACATTCAGCTGAAGAAGTTGGTGATGAGCTGTGTGCGGACATCACCCTCATCATCATCATCATCACTGGCATCGTGGCCCAGGCCAGGATCCTCCACAGGTGGCGGATGTTGGTCATCGTCATCCAGGATGAGAGGCAACTCCTTCCGCACTGCCAGGTTGTGTAGCATGCAGCAGACGATGACAATCTTGCACACCTTTGCTGGGGCATATGGGAGGGCCCCTCCTATCTTGTCTAGGCGGCGAAAGCGGCTCTTCAGGAGACCAAATGTCCGCTCAATCACTCTCCTGGTCCGACCATGTGCCTCATTGTAGCGCATCTGGGCTGGTGTCACAGGGTTCCTGAGGGATGTCAGCAACCACGGCATGTTGGGGTATCCCGAGTCACCTACATACAGACAATTGCACATTAGCTGAGTTGGAAAAGAGGGTGGAATACAACATTGCAGAACACACACAATGGTACAAAGTCAGTACACACCGACAAGCCAGGCACGCTGGTTCTGCATCTGTGACATCATCCTCGGGATGCGACTACTCCTCATCACGTAGGCATCGTGTGCAGAACCGGGGAAACGGGCACACACGTGTGAGATGCTCATATCTGCAAGACATACCACCGGAGCATTGACCGAATGGTAATGTTTCCTGTTCCTATATGCCTGCTCATGTGCCTGTGGTGGTACCAAAGCCACATGTGTCCCATCAATGGAGCCAATGACATGCAGCATCCTCCCCAAGGCATAGAAGTCACTCTTGACGTCAGTGAGTTGTTGACGTTTAGGGAAATAGATGTACTGGTTCAGGTATCTCAACATTGCCTCCAAAACATTGCGTAGCACACGGCTGAACATGGTCTGTGACATCCCACCAGCAGACGCCACAGTGTGTTGAAAGGTACCGGTGGCAAAGAAGTGTAGGGCTGCCATCACCTTCACCTTGGGGGTCAGCGCTGTAGGGTATGGCCGGCCAGGTTCCAAATGTGGGGCCAACCGCACCGCCAATTCCTCAATCAGCGGCCTGTTGAAGCGGTACCGTCGGATGCAGTAACGTTCAACCATCGTTGCAAGGTCAGGGACAGCTGGTGCCCTGCAGTGCATAGGTGAAGAAAGAAAGATTGTCAGTCACCCCACATATGTGGCATAGACCATACTCAATATCACATGATACATCATTACGAGACACAAGTACCTGATGTGTGTGCCGTTCTGTAAGGACATGTATGGCACCTACATGGCCAACATCTAACATCACAGTTCAACATGTGTTGACAACAAGTTCCAGGTTGTGCTATGGGATATCATTAGGCTGTGTCACAGTACCCATGTACTGCTGTCACGTTCCAAACACACACCACAGTGACATGTGAGGACAGATGTGCCCCAGGCATCACAGCTCATTGACAGGTAGATTCCCAGGGACCCTGTATTGCCACATGGACACTGGCATGACATGGCGTATCATGAATACACCACAGCAAAACAACCATGACCCCCACAGGTAGTGGTCCCTGTTGCCTCTGCAGGACAGACATGGACGTCTGTGACACACACACACGCACAACATCAAAGTCCATGCACAAACAACGTGGATGTGGAGACTGTCTCCCATTGTGCACATGGAATCAGAGACATTGTAAACACAACATGCACACAGACTGTGGAGGGCCATCACTATTGTGGCAATGGGTCACCCTGTGACGTACATACCTTCCCACATGGGACTCAGGGGGTGTGTGACATGACATACACATACACAACCTGGAAATGTGACCATGCCACATGCTCTGAAATGAACCGTTGCACACCACAGTGGTCATGTGCACAACACACAAAGGATTCTGTCCCCATGAACACGTGCACAGCCTGGGAGTGGCTGCCCCCAAGTGCCACCCAAAAAAACACATGTTGACCCCCATACACAGAAAAGGTAATGCAGCCTTACATGCCTCAGGATACAGTGTGGACAGGCTGTGGTGTTGTAGGTGTGCCCCTGAGTCCCTGGCAAGTAAATGTGGCTGGCATACATTCACCAGTGACAACCATGGTGACATATGCGAGTGACTTGTATAGGGACGCGTTGTACAGCAATGGACCGATCGGTGCGCACGCATTGGACATTGCATATGATGTGAGCGGGTACGCGTTGTACAGCATTGGTCCGATCGGTGCGCACGCATTGGACATTGCATATGATGTGAGCGGGTACGCGTTGTACAGCAATGGACCGATCGGTGCGCACGCATTGGACATTGCATATGATGTGAGCGGGTACGCGTTGTACAGCAATGGACCGAACGGTGCGCACGCATTGGACATTGCATATGATGTGAGCGGGTACGCGTTGTACAGCAATGGACCGATCGGTGCGCACGCATTGGACATTGCATATGATGTGAGCGGATGCGTGTTTTTTTCGAAATACGTGTTGTACAGCAATTGACCGATCGGTGCGCACGCATTGGACATTGCATATGATGTGAGCGGATGCGTGTTGTTTTCAAAATACGCGTTGTACAGCAATGGACCGATCGGTGCGCACGCATTGGACATTGCATATGATGTGAGCGGATGCGTGTTGTTTTCGAAATACGCGTTGTACAGCAATGGACCGATCGGTGTGCACGCATTGGACATTGCATATGATGTGAGCGGGTACGCGTTGTACAGCAATGGTCCGATCGGTGCGCACGCATTGGACATTGCATATGATGTGAGCGCGTACGCGTTGTACAGCAATGGACCGATCGGTGTGCACGCATTGGACATTGCATATGATGTGAGCGGATGCGTGTTGTTTTCTAAATACGCATTGTACAGCAATGGACCGATCGGTGCGCACGCATTGGACATTGCATATGATGTGAGCGGGTACGCGTTGTACAGCAATGGACCGATCGGTGCGCACGCATTGGACATTGCATATGATGTGAGCGGGTACGCGTTGTACAGCAATGGACCGATTGGTGCGCACGCATTGGACATTGCATATGATGTGAGCGGATGCGTGTTGTTTTCGAAATACGCGTTGTACAGCAATGGACCGATCGGTGCGCACGCATTGGACATTGCATATGATGTGAGCGGGTACGCGTTGTACAGCAATGGACCGATCGGTGCGCACGCATTGGACATTGCATATGATGTGAACGGATGCGTGTTGTCTTCGAAATACGCGTTGTACAGCAATGGACCGATCGGTGCGCACGCATTGGCTAGGGCCTGGCATGGCAACGGACGCGTTTCCAAAGCTTTAACGAGTCTGATGCAGTGAATTCAGTTGGCCAGCCACAACACTGTTGCAAATTCATGGGTGTCATGAAGTTTAACTTTTGAAGGATGCTGTGGGCGTGTATAAGTGGTGCAAATCCATGGATTGGCCAGATTCAGAAGATGCAAACGACTTGGACCTATCACTTTGGACACATGGGACAGTATCTGCCTCTGCAGCACACATATAATGCTGGCTGTTCCCCTGAGAGCTCACTTGCCTGCACTACATGCTCCAGGACGACATCTGCCACCAACACTGCTGCTGTCTCTGCATCCTCTGGCTACTGCAATGGCACGTACTGTGGAGAGAGCCCCAGCCTTCACCACTGAGGAGAACCAGGCCCTGCTGGACAGCCTCCTTCCACAGTACAGCAAGCTGTATGGGAAACCAGGGGAGCAGGTGAGTGTGCTGTCCACTGCCTTACTAAATGTGCATGTTGTCTGACTAGCAAGGCTTACAGTGTGCACACCACTGGCTAGCATGCTCACTGAGTAGTTCTCACCCCCCAAAGTGTGTAGTTACATGCACTGAACAGGTATAGTGCAGTAACAGTGCATTCCAACAAGGTTTAATTCCCAGGCAATGATACCATGTAGTAACTGCTGGCAAACTGTTCATAGCCATCGTTGCACTGCCTGTGTACATCATATGCCCCTGTGATTGAGACATGTATATCCAACTGTGTGATGCACGGCTATGTTGCATGTGTAGTAATGGCCTTTTCACTTTGTCATCCTCACAGGTTGATGCCACCAGAAGCAGGAAATCTGGCTGACCATTGCCCGGGCAGTAAGATCCGTGGGGGACTACAAGCGCCGGATCCGCAACTGCCAGAAGAGGTGGCAGGACCTTCGGGGCTGGACCCGGAGGATCGCAAGGATCCAGCTGAAGCTGTCGCCTCCTCGCAGGAGGGGCGGACACCGGACCCTGACCCCCCACATGCTCAGGATCCTGGCGGTGGTCTTCCCTGACCTGGATGGGCAGCTGAAGGCCAGACAGCAGCAAGGAGGGGGTGAGTCCATGTCTGCACTGTGAACTTTGTCTGACATGCTATGTGCCCTCCTCTGGCCTGGTTAAACTTCCACAGTACATCAGTCTTGTGGTCCAGGACCCATGTCCCTCAATTGTGACATGCCCACTCCTCATCTGATACACAGGTGTGGCCCTTACAGTCAGGAAATTGTGTCACTTGGGTACTGTGTCCTTGCATTTTGCTTAGCTCAAGGTGGGGGACAGCATTTGTTCCCTTAACTTTGTGGTGGGCTTCATGGGTGGGTCAATTGCTTACACAATGCATGAGTTCTGACATGTAATCTGCGTGTAACTTTGATATGTGGTCCAATTGCTGATCTGACTCACCACATGTGCCTGGGGTATTTGGCACACCCCCATGCTGCGGGTGGGAACAATGTTTGGGCCTCAGGAGTATGTATATCAAGTGTGTCACACATGCTTAGCCACCTGCCTACTGTCCAGGGCTCATCCCTCTTTCACGTGGAGCAGGACAGTCATGCCTACTCCAGGGCATACAATACACTCTGTACTCCCACTCCCGTGTATCAGCTGACACGTTGTGCTCAGTGAAATGTTCCCTCAGGTGTCTGCCTCTGTGTCATTGTGCTGTGGCTTCGTTGTCAGGACTACTGGGGTGTTTATCGGTTAGGGCTCAGCATGCCATCTGAGATGTGACCATGAGAGACGATACTTGTGTGACATATATGTGTTTGATCACTTGACTGCAGACTGGTGTATGCGACTGTGAAGTTCAGGCAGCTGTTTTTCATTCACAGCAGACTGTGAGGTGCTCAGGTTCAGAGAGTTGTGTTTCATGTCTCCCATATGTCCAATTGGTATGACGTGGACAAATAAGAGTTCAGATGATGTGGTTTGTGGGGGATGGACATGTGCACTTGTCAGCTACAGAACTTGCATTCCCCATGACCTAGGATTGTGACACAGTGCAGACTGTTGTTGGCTGGCTGCCCTGCCCATGTGACTGGAGACAGTGATGTATGACTTTGCAGGCATGCCTGTGCCATGGCATTAAACTTCCTAAGAGTGATCCTGCAGGGGAGTGACATGTGCTACATGCACCCCATTGTGGCATTGACTATCAGGACATGGGTGCATCATGGTGTCTGGTGCTGGTATGCATCACATGCATTTCAAATTAGACTCTGGCCATCCCTTTATCCGGACACCTGTACTGACTCAGTGGCAAGAGATGTGTGCATGTTCACATACTTCACCGTGTTCTCTGCAATGTCCAACAACTGTGTAGGTGGTGCATGTGTCCACACTGGGGTATTACCATCCGACAGGCACCAGACAGATGGGTGCAAGGCCAGGAGGGATGTGAGTACCATGGTTGACCATCAGACTGACAATTGGCTTCTCCTAATCTGTGTGAGCACTTTTGGCAATGTTCAACTAAGGATGCCAGGGCTTGCTCTGTAATGTGCTGTACTTACTGTGGTGTGTGCGGTCAGTGCAGGTGACTGATGTTTGTCTGTTTCCCTAATTGTTTGCAGATACATCCACGGCCACAGGAGGGGACAGCTCCATGGACCAGGAGGAGCTGCAGAGCCAGACTGGGTCAGCAGCCGATGAGTGGTCGGAGGGACCCAGTGGCACGGAGGGCGAGGGGAGCCACACCGAGGAGTCCTCAGCACCATCCACCTCAGCTGAGGACCACAGCAGCTCGGAGGATGACTCCCTTGTGGAGGCGGGTGTCAGCAGCCCCCACACCCCAGCTAGTATGGCTGGCCCCGCCACCACCACCACCACCACCGCCCTCCCATCGGCTCCCATTCCAGAGGTCCGTGGAGGCTCCCGTGTTCGGGAGCGTGTCTCCTTCGTGCCAGGCACCGCACCCCTGCCCCTGTGTCCCCTGCTGCCCTGAGTGAGGAGTCTGTGTACTTACTTCGCCAGCTCCATGTAGGGCAGACAGCAATGCTGAGTGTCCTCCATGCACACACCACTCTGTTGACACAGCTGGTGTCGTTCATGGAGGGCATCTCATCGGGCATGTCTGCCCTACAGAGGAGCAATAAGTCCATGGCCTCCTCCCTGACGGCAGCAGTGTCCCTCCTCCAACAGTCCCTCACCCCTCCTACCTCTGCCCCATCCACACTTCCTGGCACCCTACCTGTCCCAAGCACATGCACACCTGCACAATCACCCAAACACACAGACACGAGCAGCACAGAAACACCCAAAACAAAGTCAAAACGTGCACGCAAGCATCCTCAGGGGACTGATACCACACCCACAGGGGATGGGAAACAGACACACACACAGGCATCCACAGTCACTCCGCAGTCCTCCAATTCCTCTCCCTCCAAGACCCCTTCCCTTGCCTCACCTGCAACCCCACCTAAAAAGCAGCTCTTCCTCTGTGACCTCGGCATCTTCCCCTCCGATCCAGCTGATCCAGCATACAGGGGGAAGAGGAAGTCCACCCACACAGAGGGGAGTGCCCCTCACCCCCGGACACCCTCCCCCAGGCACAGACAAACTGAGGCCCCCACCCGCAAGTCCCCTCGGACCCGGAAGAGCAAGACCCCGCCACCGCCCTGCAGCTCAACCACACAGTCTCCTTCCTCCATCCCTCAGTCCCCCACAACACAGGTTCCCCCACCACACCCTGCCCCAGGTTCCCCCACCCACAGATACACCATCCCCAAAATGATCCGGCCTTCTCCCCCTACCACTTGCTCTTCCAGCCCCCCCCACCGCTGCACATGTTTGTGCCACTGGTGTGGAGACCGTGTCCTCCCCCTCTGTCCTGCCCACCTTACCTGAACCCCATTCTACTCCCCTGGAGATAGGCACTGCAGTGGAGTCCACTACCACCCCGTCTGACTTAGGCACTGCAGTGGAGAACCTGTCCACTCCATCTGGCCAGCCCACTGCAGTCCTGCCGGCACCCACACCATCTGACTCATGCCCCCCAGTTGTGCCGGCACATACCATGTCAGACACCTCCACTGCAGTTGTCAGTGACTCTTCAGCACCAGCCACCCCTTCCATGCCTCCTTCTGGTGAGCCCTGATCCTGTCCCTGCGGTGCCTGGCCTGCCCCCCGTATGCCCCTCCGAGGGGAATGTCCCTGGTCCGTAGCAGTGCAGGCAAGCAAAGGGTGACATCTGCCACTGTCACCCTGTTCGGACTTTACTGATGGACTGGCCATTGGCCTTTGTCTTTTTTCAGGACTTTCTATTTTACACCCACATATGCTGAATAAAGCTACTTTCTGTTCTCTAGTGGTTTTGCTTCAGATGTACATGATGTTGATGATGCTAACCATGCCCTCGCTGCAGTGATGGTGATTTTTGATATCAGGAAAATGAAGTGTTACTGTGCAGGACCCCATGTGGTCCAGGGGGAATGTGTCCTATCCTGGTGTGTATCCATGTCATCCTTTGCAGCAATATGAGGGTGTCATGTTTTCAATATTTGCCAATGGGATTTCCTACTTTTATTTGCAATATCACATCTGTGGCTTACACCCCTGCACATCTGTTGTGCTTGCCATTGTTCAATTTGTCTATTTCCCTGACCGTGTGACCATCTCCACTGGACATGCAAGTTTGGGCATCAATGGGGAAGGACTCATCTGTGTTATCAGTGCAACTTGCTATACATGTGTGTTGGATCTGTGCAGATGACTTCGGTGACACTCCCATGACCAGGCTGATGTGACGAGAGCCTTCATTTTGTGCTAATTGTTGACTGAGTGACCAAGTGTTCTGCTGACATGATAGAGCCCTGCAGAGACAACGTATGGCACAGCTTTCCTTACACAGGAGTGGAGTCCCCTCATGGCAGTGTGTAATTCCGTGACATTGCCTGAGCCCAAGGTGTGTGTTGTGTGAGCATGTCTGTGTGTTCACTTCCATTTTGCTACGCAGGCTGGGATCCCTAGTGATGTTCCTGTTTGTGATGCTTGCTGAGTTGACCTATGTTCCCCCAAAATCTTCGCCCTGGGTTATCTGGGATGTGGGTGCATGGCACATTACTGGTCATCAGGGTGTCATCCATAGGTGTGTTTGCTGTCAGGGCTGAGTTTGTGGGCAAACGCAGATGAGACACAGTCAGGATTCCCCTTGGCACTTGTTGGTTACACAAGTCATGTAATTTACAGTTAGTGGTAGCTTTCAGTGATTGTGACACGTTGTGTGTGTGACTGCTGCCACTCCTCAGGGTCAGAGCTGCAATGTTGGAAGTTGTCTATGTGTGTTCTTTGTGGGTGACCTTGGCTTCTTAATTGGTGTGTGACTGTGGCCGGGATCCCATTGGTTGGTGTGGATTTGACGTCATGCCCATGTACAGCGTACTGTGCAGTGTGTCAGACATTCACGAGTCTTGTTGACTGGCCATGTGTGATGGGTTTCTGCACCTTAGTTTCCACCACCACCCCTGGGATTGTCATGGGTGCATGTGCAATGTCACCAGTCCATGTGAGCTTCACTGCTGCATATTGGCGGAGATCAAGGTGTGTGGTGTTGAGTGTGTGCAAATGAGAGTTGTTGCACGGCTAGACCCCTACCTCCATATTGGCCTTGGCTGACAGGCCGTGCTGATTGATTTGTGCTTGTGTAGGTGTGATGGTAGTTTGTTGCTCAGGACACATGACTGTGGTTCACAGTGTGAACAACATCTAGCTTTGTCATCACAGTGGGATTATCATGCAGGCCAGTGTCACCACAATGTGGGGTCCCTGGGGGTAGTGCTGTGGTGGGTCTGTCTCTAGCTGTGTTAGTTGCTGTTCCTACAAGCTTGTGTGACATGTGTAATTTGGGCTCCCTCTCATCTAACAATGCCTGATTGCCCACATAGGGGAATCCGATCCATGAGTTACTTTTGTGTGGCACTGTATACACATCTGTGTGATTGGGATTCAGGCCTCCTCATGTGTTGTGTGGTTGCCTGGGGACACTGGCACACCCCCATCACCTGTTGTGTTTGATATGCAGTGTGAGGCTGCCTGTTTGTGTTTGTGCATCTGCACCACTGCATTGGCATATCTTTAGTGTGCCATTGGCTGTATGTTGTTTGGTGGGTTTCCTCTGCTGTCCCTGGGACTCCTAGGTCATCAGTCAGCACAATGATCATGGTTTGTATGTCCCATTGCGGCCATGGTATGGTATTTGTTCACCTCACATCTACAGTCTCCACAGGATATCTACATTTGTGTGTCCATTGGTGCAGATATGTGGGTCTGCATTATGATGGTCACTTCTGTCATTGTGTTATTGATGAATGTTGACAATGTCAGCCCCCATGGGTGATGTTTGTCTGCACATGGCCAAAGGTATGTCTTATTTGCACTGCACTGTTTGCCTCACACAATCTATGTTGCTATGGGACACAAGCACTACTATGCCACTGATGTGTTTGTTGTTCTGTGACCAGGAATCATCCATGCTATTTGGCATTTGCAGCTTTTTCCATGACAACACTTACATTTTGGTCACTGTGATGATGGGGGTTTAGACCCCATTGCCACAATGTTCAAAATGTGCTTCAGCTATGAACTCCACACTTACCTTTTGGTCACTGTGATGATAGGGTGTTAGATCCCATTGCCACAGTGGTCATGGTCTGCTTGCATTGTGGAGGCCTCACACATTTATGTGTGACACATGTGATAGAGGGTCACATTGTATGTTCAATGTCATGTTCAGTGTTGTAGGCATTTGACACAGACTACACACGCTTGTCATGGTGTTGGGGGGATGTGTTTTTCTGACATTCCTTATGTTGGAGTATGCTGGTTGTGTCATGCATTACCCGTCCTATGAGTAGGGGTGGTGTGGGTGGTGGGCATCCAGCACCCATGAGTAGGGGTGATGGTAGTGGTAGTCATCCAGCCCCCCCTGAGTAGGGGTGGTGGTAGTGGTAGGCATCCAGCCCCCCCTGAGTAGGGGTGGTGGTAGCGGTAGGCATCCAGCACCCATGAGTAGGGGTGGTGGTAGTGGTAGGCATCCAGCACCCATGAGTAGGGGTGGTGGTAGTGGTAGGCATCCATCCCCCTATGTGTGGGGATGGTAGTAGTGACAGGCATCCAGCCCCCCCTGAGTAGGGGTGGTGGTAGTGGTAGGCATCCAGCACCCATGAGTAGGGGTGGTGGTAGTGGTAGGCATCCAGCCCCCCCTGAGTAGGGGTGGTGGTAGTGGTAGGCTTCCAGCCACCCCTGAGTAGGGGTGGTGGTAGTGGTAGGCATCCAGCACCCATGAGTAGGGGTGGTGGTAGTGGTAGGCATCCAGCCCCCTATGTGTGGGGATGGTAGTAATGACAGGCTTCCAGGCCCCCCTGAGTAGGGGTGGTGGTGGTGGTAGGCATCCAGCCCCCCCTGAGTAGGGGTAGTGGTAGGCATCCAGCCCTCCTGAGTAGGGGTGGTGGTAGTGGTAGGCATCCAGCACCCATGAGTAGGAGTGGTGGTAGTGGTAGGCATCCAGCACCCATGAGTAGGGGTGGTGGTAGTGGTAGGCATCCATCCCCCTATGTGTGGGGATGGTAGTAGTGACAGGCATCCAGCCCCCCCCTGAGTAGGGGTGGTGGTAGTGACAGGCATCCAGCCCCCCCTGAGTAGGGGTGGTGGTAGTGGTAGGCATCCAGGCCCCTATGGGTGTGTGTGGCATTGGTGATAGCCATCCCGCCCCTATGGTTCTGCTGTTGCTAGTGTGCGTCATTTCTGCATCCCTATGTGTGTGTGACATATGTTGGGTACGTGTCGTTTGTTTGTGTAGTGGGTGTTTGACTTACCGTCTGCGCCGTACGCATCCGTACCTGTTCCGGTAATAGATGTAGAGTATTGGTAGGACCTGAGCGATGGGATTCATGGTTGGTTCGTCTCGTTCGGGTTTCTCGTTGCTTCGACTCGTACTCGTCGCTGGCTTGTTCGTCTCGTAGCCGTGGATCGTCTTGTGGCGCGAATCGGAGCTTATGTGCGGCTCTCCCGGATGCTCTGACGTGCCGGACGTAGCGACGGGTTCGGCGCGTACGGAAGGCGCATCGTACTAGTCCGGCCGGAAGGTGCTGTGTATTTGCTTCCGTGCGGCTCGATTCGGCGTTTACGGATCCGGCTCGGGCGGGGAACAGGAGCTGGAATGGGTAAGTACGGCTCGCTCGGAATCTGTGCTGTTATGCGCATCGTACTTGCTCGTTCGGACGACTGTTCGAATCGGTCGGGAAACACGCATTCGGCTGGGTTTTTTTCCGGACGAATAGTGTTAGGTGCGCTTCCGGCCCGAATCGGAATTGGCCCCTAAGTATTGCATTTGTTTTTTAATATACGTGTTAAATTTTTAGAAGTTATTAATTTTATTTTAATTACATTTTGCGTTTTAGTTCCGTAGCGGGTTGTGGGTTTATAGGGGAATAGGGGGGAAGTAATTTAATTATAATAAATTGAATATTAATTTTGATTTATTAGTATTTATTTATTTTTGATTTTATAGTGTTAATTGTGGGAATTAATTTATAATTAATTAATTAATAATTGGCTGTTCATTTTTATTGATTAATTAATTGGGAAATATGTTAATTGCGTCATTTTATTAGGAGCGGGTTGTGGGTTTATAGGGTAATAGGGTGGGAAGTAATTTAATTATAATTAATTTATTATTATTTTTTATTAATTAATATTTATTTTATATTTTATATTGGTAATTGTGGGAATTAATTTATTATTAATTATTTATTAATTGGTTGTTAATTATTATTAATTAATTGGTAATTATGTTAATTGTGTTAATTTTTTTAGGAGTGGGTTGATAGGGGAGTAGGGTGGGAAGTAATTTAATATTAATACATTTATTAATATTTTTAATATAATATTTAATTAATTTTATTTTATAGTGTTAATTGTGTGAATTAAGTTATTAATCATTATTTATATTTTGCTTGCTAATTGTTATTAATTAATTATTTAATTAATTAATTATGTTAATTGTCATGTTTTACGAAATTGGTGGTGGTATTTATCGGGGAATATGGTGGGAGGTAATTTATTTATAATTAATTAATTATTTGTTAATTAATGCTAATTAATTAATTAAATTTTGCCAATTGTGTAATAATTTTGAGTTGTGAGTTGTGGGGTTTATAGTGGTAAATGGTGGGAAGTATGTTGTTTTAAATTAATTAATGATTTGTTATTAATTGATATTAATTAATTAATGTAAAATTAGTTATTGAAATTGTGTAAATATTTTTAGGTGTGTGTTTTGGTGTTTTTTGGGGTAGAGGGTGGAAAGTAATTTAATTTAAATTAATTAATCATTACTTGATCATTAATATTCATTTATTAATTGATAAATATTTTTGGTAATTGTTTAGTTTTTTTTTGTTTGGGGATTTAGGTTCAATAGCTGTAACATTTGGTTTGTACATTAATTTTTACATTTTGAAATGTGTTTTATAATTATTAATATTTGTTAAATTGATAATTAATTGTGTTCATTATAGAGGTACACTGTTTTGTTTAATTTAGATGTGTGTTGTAAATTGTGTGGTGTTATAGGGTATGAAATAAATATTACATTTATGTAATTTTTAATTTTTTGATTAAGATAAATTTCTATTACAAAATATTTATTTGTTTGTAAATTGTTTGTTAAATTTAAAAAATTAATATTTTTATGTCAATTTTAGATTTTTGCTATATTAAAATATTTATATATGTTTTGTTAATTTTTATATTTTATATATGTTTTGTTTTTGTTTTTTTAAATTATATTTTGTATTGTAGTTGATATTTTGTTTGTTTTTAAATTTGAATTTGTTCTGTGGGTTCCCTACTGTTTCATTCGCAGGAGTGGGAATAGTAATTTATACCCCTACGCTATCCAACACTTTCCCTACTGTTGAACTTGCTGGAGTGGGAATAGTAAATTTTACCCCTCCGCTATCCAACACTTTCCCTACTGTTGCACTTGCAGGAGTGGGAATAGTATTTTTCTCCCCTCCGCTATCCAACACTTTCCCTACTGTTGTACTCATTGGAGTTGGAATAGTAAATTAATACTCTCCGATATCCAACAGTTTCTCTACTGTTGCACTCATTGGGGTGGGAATAGTAATTTGTACCCCTCCGCTATCCAACACTTTCCCTACTTTTGCACTCTCTGGAGTGGTAATAGTAATTTTATCCCCTTTGCTATCCAACACTTTCCCTACTGTTGCACTCATTGGAGTGGGAATAGTAAATTATTTCCCTCCGCTATCCAACACTTACTGTTGCACTCATTGGAGTGGGAATAGTAAATTATTCCCCTCCGCTATCCAACACTTTCCCTACTGTTGCACTCGCTGGAGTGGGAATAGTAATTTTTTACCCTCCGCTATCCAACACATTCCCTATTGTTGCACTCATTAGAGTGGAAATAGTAAATTATTCCCCTCCGCTATTCAACACTTTGCCTACTGTTGCCATCGCTGGAGTGGGAATAGTAAATTATTCCCCTCCGCTATCCAACATTTTCCCTACTGTTGCACTCGCTGGAGTGGGAATAGTAATTTTTTACCCTCCCCTATCCAACACTTTCCCTACTGTTGCATTCATTAGAGTGGGAATAGTAAATTATTCCCCTCCGCTATCCAACACTTTCCCTACTGTTGCAATCGCTGGAGTGGGAATAGTAATTTTTTACCCTCCGCTATCCAACACTTTCCTTACTGTTGCACTAGAACGTGTGATAATTATCGCAAAATTAGCTTAACAAAACTTTGCACATCGCAGTCCATCGCGGGAAAATAACACGTGTTAACGTTGTATTCTCAACACGGCGGCACCATGCGATGGTCGCACGATAACGCGCCAAATGACTGCGTTAAAATTAACGCGACGCCGAAAAAATGCGAAACACGAATGCGAAAAAAGTTGCGATGCCCCAAATCGCGATACAAAAATCAGCGATAACCAGCGACAGGCCTGCAATTTCCACGCGTCATGCGTGAAAATGCACTATAAAAGCAGAAAAATAAAAAAGACAAAAAAAAATAAACTGCGTAGCACCATGGATGCACCCGGACCGAGTGCAGAGGACAACGTGAACCCCACAAGCCCCACAGACGACCAGCAAGGAACCTCGGGGTCGGGGAAGGGCAAGGAGAAGAGGAAGACGGGGTTCAGTCCGCAGGAAAACAGGATCATCATCACGGAGGTGATAGAACACTACCAACAACTGTTCGTCACCTCCACTGTGTCATTGGCAACACAAACTGAAATATGGCAGTCGATCGTGAACAACGTGAAAGCAGTCGGAGTGTTGCGGAGGACAATGGAGGAGGTCAAGAGGCGCTGGCATGATGTGAATAGCCAAACCAAGCAGAAACTCGCTGCCAACCGGAAGGCAGCAACGGCGACTGGAGGTGGGAGTCCTGCGCCACAGGAGGAGCTGGATGAGCTGAAGGAAATGGTGGCCAGTCATCAGTGTGGAGACGGTGCAAGGAGTTGGGGGTCCGGACACAGTTCGATATGACCTGACCCAACAGTAACAGGATGAGCAACGACCAGGGACTGGGGAGACGGGGGGAGATGGGCACAATGGCACACATGCACAATTATGTGTAGCACACTGCACACCCACAATGATTGTGGAACATGTCCCTGATACCCTTGGCACACTGCAGCACACATAGAAACACCAAGTATGCCCGCGTCCACTATGTGCACAAAGGGGTCCCCCTCCCTATCCCCAATCTCACAACCTACCCATGCACATGTGCTGAATCCAGCAAAGCAGCGGCTCTGTGAGCCACACTGACAATGCAAGTGACACTGCATGATCAATAGCATGGCTGCAGTCAAAATACATGACATGGTGCACGACATGACACTGAGGTGGCCCAGTGTGGATCACATCCTCAAAGGAGCAGGTCACACTCTGACACATCCACGTGCACATACAACCCCTGACGTCAACAACACATCTGCAGAAAAACAATGCACGAGTACAAAAACCGTCCAGGAGCTCAAATGACCCAAGTCGCCAACATCTCAGCACCTTAAAAGCACACAAGTCAAAGGCACACCACCTCCAAGGGATAAGGGGCCGCTAAATCAGAGCTGCAGGGGTGACTCCCCCACAATGCAGCACTCACACATGGCAATCACAGCACATCAACATTGACGACAATGTGGTACAAAGTGCAACACTCACACTACAGAACAGAGGACACAACTGGTGCCGCTTGTGCGTAGAAACTGGCCAATCACATCTGGCATAGCAGGAAACTGTGAGATGATCATGTACGAGTATAACCTCACATCCGTCATGTAGTCGAAATGTCCAATGTCTCCCATCAAATAGCTAGCTCATCCAAAACTGTCACAATGTACATTGTCATGCAGCCTGTATGTAAACATGTACAATGCGTCAACATACATGGAACACACTGTTAACCTGCAACTCTCCTTTACATTGCAGAGGGACAATCAACACCTCCTGCAGAGCAGACCAGACATCTCTTCAGTGATGATGAGGAGGACCCCCTGCCCATCAGCTCCGACACCCTCCAACAGCTTGTGGACAGCCTCCGCACCCCACCACCAAGAGCAGGGCAGCCCAGCTGCATCGAGGTGACCCCACCCCCTGCACAGCCCACACAGCAGGAAGCACCCACCACCACGGCAGGCTCCCAGCACCTCCCGGATAGACACATGGCATTCCAACGCCGTGTGTCAGACTGCCAGAGGGGGCTGGCTGATCAGGTGCGTGTGGGCTTCGACCTCATGGCAGCCAAACTTGATGCCATACGCGGGTGTATGAGTCCCATCAGGGACCACTTACAGTCCCTAACGGACACCCACAGTCCGTTCCATGCTCTACAACAATCCTTGGCTGACCTCGCTGGAGCCATTACTCGGATACAAGAACTGTCTAGTCAGACAGGCTCCAGCGATGACAGCACAGAGTTGGCACAGATGCGGAGGACAATGGAGAACATGGAGCGGATGCAGGCTGGAATGATGGCTGCCACAGCTGTACACCAGCAAGATGTAGATGGGATCTTCCATGCCCTGCAGAGCCTCATCTTGCCATTGCTGCCACAGAGCCTGTCCCAGATGACTGCTGCAGGAACTTCGACACACACATCTCCGCCCCCTGATGTGTCACTGGCACACAGTGATGCAGCCATACCACCTCTGCCACCTGATGTGTCAGTGGCACACAGTGATGCAGCCATACCACCTCCGCCACTTGATGTGTCAGTGGCACACAGTGATGCAGCCATAACACCACCACACACACCTGACACACCTGACGCAGAAGACATATCAGAGGACTAAGATGTGGATGGCAATGACTCTGTGTGAGAGAGGAGGTTGTAGCATTCAACCCCGCCATATGGCCTGTTCCTGCTTGGTTCAGCCCTCTGCATCATGCCCGGGAACAACACCTTCCACTATCCCCCGAAACACTCTGTGACATTCACCTGGACCCCAACATGGACTGCCATATCTGCTCTGGTTACCAATGACACAGGAATCAGGCTGTGGACTGAACTCTTCCTCTTCCGATTAAATTGTCATTTATCAAAGGGCTCTGGTTGGCCCTCCACTGGGCAACCATGTAATGTGGGGTTTGCATGGCCATGTACTGCTCCAGCTCCGACACTCCACAGAATGTGAATAAAACATTCCAAATCACACAGATGTGTCATGTCTATGTTCAATCAAGTATATAAGTATGGATGAATGTAGGGACATTGATTGCACAAAAAGGTACACCCTGGGAAATGACATCAATGCGCATGTTTGACCCTGACCCACATGGCCAATTAGTTAACTGGGAAGGTGTGAACTAGCTGTGGCCTCATTGCTCATGAACAACAATCTCGCAACCCCCCAACGTAGCCCCACGTCCATGTATTAAATAGGGCTGTGTGTAAAAATGTCTAATTGGGTAGCAGGCCTAAAGTAGTGTCCCCCATCACATGTGACAACAGAACATGTCTTCGCATACCTACTCACACTCAACTGTGTGGACACAGCCTGTTTTGATGGATCACATTGATCCACATGGCAAGAAGTTGGACACCATACTCACATTGCTGAAGACATGTAAGAGGACAGGTCTACCAGCAACTATCCCAACCACAATGTCTGGCTCACAGAGGTGGAGCTGGCAATAGGGACCCACCCCTAAGTGAAATGCGTCAGTCAGTCCCTCCCTGTGTACGGACATTGCTCATTGAGGCACACGATTTGTCATTCTAATCAACACTCATCACAGTTGAACACTAGTGAAGTGGCGTAGACTTTATTAGCATGTGCGTGTCAGTACGGGCAAGACAAGGGCCACAACATGCAGACCAATGCTTCAGACACTAACAGGCAGCATGGGAACATGTAGAGGTGCAAGAAATGGGGAGGCAAAAATGAACACCAATCATTACGGATGGCAATGGTCTCAGTCCACCTTGCCTTGCTGGACGAGTCATGTGATGTTTGGCATATGCTCATTGCCCCGTGTCAGGGGACACGACTCACAGCCCATGGGATCTGCATAGTGCTGTACCACCGGACTGCGCAGACGTTCTGCTCTGCTGACAGTGAGCAGGTGAAAGGGTCCAACAAGGTCACATGTAGTACTACATTGCCATGTGTGTACTCTCCCTCCAGCAGTATGTCAGATTTAGGAACCTTGCCAAGCGACGCTGTGCAGCTCCGCCCATGGGACTGCCTCACCTTGCACAGGTGTGTGTCAACACGCGTAGGTGCATGCACATGCATTCTGAGTCCAGGCGAATGCAGCCATGTCCACTGTTGTGGTGGGATATGTGACCATTTCTCCAAGAGGCAACAAGGTGTTGGGACCTGTGCTCTGGGTTACAAGCAGTTGTGGCTGCAGGAACGTAGTTACTCGTCCATGAATGCGAGTGCAGCTTCCTGGGCAATCAGTTCCAAGAGTACGTCGTTGTCAAATTCAATGAACACGAGGGCGAGCCAATCCATTAACTGGTCCGGACAGATGTGCTCCGTCCACGCCATTTCACCAATCCGCAACACAGCCCAATAGGGGAGCGCTTCGATGTGGTCACTGCACACGAGGACTTGTGCAATCTCCCATGCCCAACTGCCAGCACATACGCCAAATATCAAGGCATCCCATGAACGGGTATCACGGTTACACTCCTGGTCGTGGGCCAACAGGGGGCGCACACACAAGTCATAATCCATTTCAGCTACCGTTGTGTTGGATAGGCAGACATCCATGGGCCACTCGAATATGCATGATCGACAGTGGAACCAGGGCTGGACGCAGGTGACGTGCGCAAGACGGAAGCTCAGACGGTAACTGATGAGCAACACTGCCAGTGGCAGTGCCCCCAACAAATGCAGCATACGTGCACGGTACAGTTCCACGTGACAGGAGTTGTGCATGTGCCCGGGATGTTCTGCCATTGCGTTGGTGGCTCTCGTAGAACCGGCACTCTTCTGACCTGCGGCAGTTATGTGGATGATATGCCACAGATCGGAGCAATGAGTCATATGTGTGTGCAACGTTTGGACGTATGTGTTGTTGTGTACGCAAGTATCAAGGGCATTCCATGCAAGAGTACCTCGAGCAAGGACTTCTGTGTGTGGGGTGTGGATACGTTGGTCTATCATTAGCGCTGTGCGTAGTGTGGGAGTCGTCATCATCTGCTATGGTATCTCTCTCAGGGGTGCCTGCCGCATGCAAGACCAAGGACAGAGGTGCAGATGTCCTTCCGCCTTATGTATTGAGGCAAAGGAGCTTTCATCCCTAATGTTAGTCTGACTACTGCTTGCATTCTGGAAATGTGATGTGGCTTTCGCGCTGCAATTGAGGCTAGGCCTTAGGCTTATGGTGCACCAATAGCGATACACACAACAGTTGGCATGCATGAGCCAAGAGCCTGAGCGGCCTTGCGCTCCTTGTACAATCCCTTCGTGCGCGGCCACCCTCCTTGTGCATGCAACATTGCAACATTGTCGATTGCGGGCCGTGTGGCGCAGACACTGCAACAGAGACACACGCATCAGTTGGTTTCCTGTCCAGCCCAGAAATGAACCACGCCCAGAGCCCAGGGACAATTATTCACACCCCTACGCTGGCCTGGCGTACGCCGACCCAGCCCACTCGGCGTACGTATAAAGGGGGGACGACGACGCTACTTGTCCCAGTTCTTCCCCACTGCCGGAGGTGACATGGCTGCGTATGCCTGGCATTTCACGAGACTCAATCAGAAAGGGCCCATGACTTGCGTTGCACAGAGTTGGTGGCACCGGAAACACTGCGGCCGGCACGGGCCTACCGGCACGGGACGGTGACTTTCGGTGCACTGAGGTAGGGGCACCTTAGGTGCTGAGCGGGTGTGCAGCCTGCGATGATGCACCGTCCTGGACTGGTAAGAGTTTGTGTGAGCCCTGCTGGACCGCAGTGAAGGCCTGAGCCAGCGGGCATCGCGGGCCTACCGCCACGTGGCGTTGACTCGCGGTTCACAGGGTTAGTGGCACCTATAGGGCTGAGCGGGTATGCAGCCTGCGATGTTGCCGTGTGCACTGATATGATCTCTGCCATTGCGAAATCAAGACCCAGAATCACGTGTGTGACCTGGTGGCCCGCGGGGCGGGGCTGCATGATGAGGAGGCTGCCAAGGTCGCGGGCCCCGGGCTTGGAGCTTGCACCGGCACGTGGTGGGCCCTCTTGGAGACACACTGGTGGCGTAAGGTGAGTTGTGAGGCCTGGGTGCGCAGGGGCGGGCAAACATCGCTGGGCGGCGGGAGGGTCTGGGGTGCAGCAGCCTGTGTGCACAGGGGTGGGCAAACACTGCTGGGCGGCGGGAGGGGCTGGGGTGCAGCAGCCTGTGTGCGCAGGGGCGGCCAAGCGATGATGGCGTGTGCAATGATATGGACTCTGCCATTCATAAATCTGGACTCTGTTTCAGATAAGGGACCTGGTGGGCTGCAGTGTATACCGGCACGTGGATGGAGACACACCGGTGGCAGCAGGTGATCAGTGAGGCCTGTGTCCGCAGTGTTGGCACTCTCTCTCTCCCTCTCTTCCTTTCACTGTCTCTCTCTCTTCCTCTGTTACTCTCTCTCTCCTTCTCCCTCTCTTCCTTTCACTGTCTCTCTCTCTATTCCTCTGTTTCTCTCTCTCTCTCCTTCTCCCTCTCTCCCCCTTTCTCTCTCTTTCTCTCTCTCTCTCCCTCTCTTTCACTCTCTCTCTCCCTTTCTTTCTCTCTCTCTTTCTCTCTCTCTCTGTCCTTTGATGAGCGCATGACACACCTTCTTATCTTGAATTTTGTGTTGCAGGCTGTCTTACAGATTGTCCAGTGAAGACCCGCCATGACTCTTCCGAATAGTTGTTTTGAGTTAAATTTGAATAAAATAATTTGTTTGGAAATTCAAAGATGAATGAATGATTCTCCTTTTTCTGACCACACATGAATGTTAATTGTTGTACTTGTGCAACATCAGGCGAATTGTTTTGTTCATGATTTTGTAAGGTTGATGTAAAATATCTTTGTCCGGGGTAGGGCCCCGGGCGGGTCTTGGGGGGGGGGTGGCGGTGGGTGTTGTGGCCCTCTTGGGGCTCCGAGCTGCATGATCAGTTGCTCCATGGCATCTGTTGTTCTTCAGGTGTGGCTCTGGTCTGGGCTCCCTTTTGTGGTGCAGGTTGTCGTCCGACTTAACACCAGGTAAGAGCAGGTGTTAAATCCCTGCTGCTAACGTGCCTTATCGCCTGTTTTGGGATCTTATCGCCGATCTGGCTGGTCATAGAGAATATTGCGAAGTGTTGTTTTTGCGGCTTTTTGCACAGGAACGCCTACTCTGCATCTCATTAGCGTTAGTTGCCGGTGTCATCTGTGGCGATGATTTTTGCGGCTGCTATCGCAGGAAAACTGGCGATATCGGCTGTTAGCACCAGCTTGTGAATGGTGCGATAAATCTATCGCCACTTTGGCTGCGATAAAGTGCCGCTAACTCGGCGATAAATCCTTGAGTATATGCCCCAATATTTTGTAATTCGATATTTTTAACAACAATATTTTTTTTCTATATTTTTGTACTTACCATTATGAAGATAGGAGGTCCATATTTTTGACAACGATATTTATGTCACAATATTTCTGTAGGTCGATATTAGTGTTGTCGATATTCTGTCAGTGACCAGATTTTGGGTCGGGTGAGATCCAGGACTGAGAGCACTCACCTATTTGAAGGCTGGTGCCACAGTTAAAATATATACAAAATATATACATTCATTTTTGATTCACTCTGGTTAATAATTCACATGTACTTTCCGGGAGCTAATAGAACATTTATGCTCTCATGCTCTTATGCTATTTTATAGTTTTGGGTGACTTTAATGTCCATATGGACAGCGAACAGTGTACTCTAGCCTCTCAATTAGCGGATATTCTTAAAGGACAAAATCTTATCCAAAAGGTCTCCATGCCTACACACGTAGCAGGCCATATGTTAGATCTTATTTTTACTAATATCCCAACCCTCACCACCATGGACCCCATTCCTCTCACATGGTCAGACCATAGTCTGATACCATTCAATTTGTTCGTGACTAAGTGTAAGAACCTGGTGAAACCCGTCTATGAAAACAGAAGGAACTGGAGGATAGTTACACCTGATACCTTTGGTCTGGCTCTACAAAATACTTCTATTGAACTGACCGGTGAGCCTAACCAGGATGCTATCATATTCAATGACTGGGTCACATCTTCCTTAGACACTATAGCCCCTTTAAAATATATGAAACAGACTAGAAATAAACCTACGGCCCCTTGGTTTTACGCCAGAACTCCGTACTGAAAAGAGTCTCTGTAAGAAGCTCGAGAGGATCTGGCGGAAAACCTATAATACTGAGTCTAAAAATGCTTACAGAATAGCACTAAAACATTTTCATAGGTCAAAACGTAAGTCCATTAAGGACTACTTCACAGTTCAAATCAATTCTGCCAATAACTCTGCAAAAGAAATTTTTAAGATCGTCCAAGATTTTACTAAACCCGACTCTACGCATAGCAAAATAGTCCCCTCTGCCACTCTCTGCGAAGATCTATCAGCCTTCTTTCAAGATAAAATACAAGTCATCTACTCCGCATTTCCCACAAGGGAACTAACTACCTCATCTCCTTCCTCCTCTCCCCTTCCTTATACCTGGTCTGAATTTAGTCCGTTTAGCCTGGAGGCTTCTTTAAGTCAGCTGGAAAAAACAAAATCTGGATCTCCACTTGACCCTTGTCCAGCTAGGCTTTTTAAACTTTTGGCCCCTCTATTAAACCCTCACTTTAATCTTCTGTGGAATTCTTCTTTGCATACTGGTATCTACCCGTCAGTTTGGAAAACTGCACTTGTTCAACCTATCCTCAAGAAAGTTGATGCAGATCCGGTTGAACTGAAAAACTATAGGCCCATCTCTCTCTTGCCAGCACCTGCCAAAATTCTGGAACAGGAATTACAAAAAAAGCTTTCCGAATACCTTGAATCCAATAAACTTCTCCATGACTCCCAGTCTGGCTTTAGGTCAGGACACAGCACAGAGACAGCGTTGTTGGAAATAACTGAGAATGTCCGGGAGACCTTGGACAATGGTCATTGTGCTATGCTCGTGCTGCTCGATCTGTCGGCAGCGTTCGATACGGTGTCCCACATGATCCTGCTTGACAGATTAAGACAACTGGGAGTGACGGGGACCACTTTATCATGGTTTGGTTCCTTTCTGGTAGACCGGTCCCAGAAAATACTGCTGCATCCTCACACCTCATCATCACGCCCTACAGTTTGCGGTGTCCCTCAGGGCTCAGCCCTGAGCCCGACTCTTTTTAATGTTTATCTCTCCCCGTTAGCCCCGCTCATTGAACAACATGGGGTGAGTGTCATCTCGTATGCTGATGATACTCAGCTTGTGTTTTCCTTCAGGGATATATCCGAGGCTGCTTTCTCTAACTTTAGACATTGTTTAGTTGATATCTCAGCATGGATGACTGAGAACTGTCTGAGATTGAATACCGACAAAACTGAGGTTCTATTTTTCAATCGGCCAGCTCCGCCCCATTCGGACATATGGTGGCCACCTGAGCTCAATCCCCCACCTCACCCTGTGCCTTCGGCCAGGAACCTAGGATTCAAGTTTGACTCTGCCCTCTCTTGTAAGACTCAGATCAGTCATGTATCCTCTCTATGCTTTTGGAAGATGAAGTCCCTACGGAGATTCCTCCACTTACTACCCATGGACTGCAGAAGGACTGTAGTCCATGCACTTATTACGTCTCAGTTAGATTATGCCAACAGTCTGTACCTGGGTCTGCCTGACTACCTGATAAGAAAGCTACAGACTATACAAAATGCGGCCGCTAGGCTCATTAGAAATATCCCAATACGACACCACATCTCCCCCCATTTACGGAGCCTACATTGGCTGCCAGTAAAAAGGAGGGTAGAATTCAAGGCGCTACGCCTACAGGGTAATTAAAGAAACGGGCCCCCTCTACCTGAGAAAAAGACTCCGCAAATATCATCAGACGAGGGTTCTGAGATCTAACCACCAAGTACTTCTTGCCACTCCCCGCTTCAAAAAAGCCAGATTAGGTGGCCGGTCTTTTACGGTAAGAACTGCCCATCTCTGGAACTCCTTACCCGAGTTCATAAAGAAGGCCAATTCAGAATCTGTCTTCCGAAAACTTCTAAAAACTTGGTTTTTCAGCCTTCCCTAGCACCTGTAACTCTTGGCAGTTTTCCCCCTCCTTCTGCTCTTCGCAATTAGCGCCGGGACACCTCCGTTGGAGGTAGCTGTGCGCTCTACAAACTTCAAAAAAAAAAAAAAGTATCTGGCTGCCCACTGACTGCTATTTTATAGGTTACGGCTAAGCTACCTGTATTTCTGGCACATACTGAATATATTGTGTTACTGTTTCTAATAAATCTAAACCCTTTATAATTTCCCCTAGGAAGTGCACTATCAAACACACTATTACTTATGTTATAGATATACTGAACTGTGCTCTCAAAAGTGGTGTGATAATCTGAGTTATTAGTTTGGCAGTTGGTGACCCATACCAACTTAGCAAACACAATTTGGTAAGGTATTGGGTTAATAATTTGGGAAGGGGGTCCTAACAGTTTAGAAGACACATTCTGTGTAGGTCAAAAAACAGTTCTAAGAAAATCTGTGCTCAACCACCTGGTAGCTATGGGACAAGCAGTAGTCAATCTTCAGTGAATTGTGTGTTAAATTCTAGCAGTTTAAAGCAAAGAACAGAAGATAGTAAAAATCCTTATCCGATTTAGAAAAATTGAGAAATGTTTATTCAGTAGAAAGAGATCAAGATAAAAAAAAAAGATATGAGGTGCTATAGATATGAATTGTTAAAGTTTTATGGCAATGGTTTTGGCACCAAAAGGTCAGAGTGGGATAAAGCTGAATTTTGTGTCTACCATGTGTGCTTTGCTGGTTTAGGTTGAATCAAATTACCCTCTCACCCCATTCCAAGATTTTACCTTTTGACTTAGCCACTTGTTTGGAAGTCAAAATCCTTCAGCAGCGCAAGGCTGAAATGATTGCCTGGCAGGGCTCGATGAAGTCAGATACCTTTAATTGGAGGTAGTGATGAACCGGATTTCAGTGCAACAAAAAGCTCCTAGAAGGGATGACTAAATTTCCACTTTTCTCTATCTTCTGGCAAATGCCCTTCTGTTCAGTCCTGCAGCCCTTTCACTCCCAAGGTAGACTTTTAGGAACTTCTAGGAACCTGGGGGCATATTTACAAGAACTTAACGCCGCAGTAGCATCAATTTTTTGACGTTACGGCGGCTTTTTTTTATCGCCGTATTTACAAGTTGCCGCTAACTGCGGTTAACGGCACTTTTCCTGCGTAAACGGGAATTTTCAGGATCGCCACTTCTGTTAGAGGACCTTAACGAAAAGGAGATGCAAGGTAGGCGTTCCCATGTAAATACTGCCGCTAACCACACTTCGCGATATTTACAATGAAATTCCCGTATGACGAAAACCCCCCAAAACTGCTGCTAAGTCCAGTTAGAGGCAGTTTTTTAAGACTAACAAATAGCTGGTCTTAAATTTGGTGCAAACACTTGGGTCCATATATAAGATGTTTGGGTGCTGGACAGCGCTCCAAGAAATATTGCTGCACTGCACCAAAACAAAAGGTCAGGGATGCGCCCTATCAATAAGATAGGGCGCATTTCTGGGCCCCATTCATGAAAAGTGTTGCATCGCTGCGACAAAACAGTGTTGCGACAAATTTCACTGCGCCCTCCTTGCGACACCATGGATGCGCCGTATTCAATGTTTGCCACTCCATGTCGCAATCAATGAGAGATACTTCTGGAATCCTGACGTATCTGTCAGCGCTAAAGTCATGCATTGCTGAAGGTATGCAGCAATGCATGGGGCCAGCCTATCCCTATGGCACTGCGTCACCCTTATGCCTACCAAGAGGCAGGCTTAAGGTTTTGACACAGTGGCGTCCTAGAATTGTTGCAGTGAAATCTGAGAGACTTCACCTCGCCACTCCTATGAGGCTTTGTTGCGTGAGAACGCCCACCCTGCATACATCATACCTGACGCAGGTATAATATGGCACAGGGCTTCACAAGGTAACGCATATGCCTAGACTTTGTAAATACGATGCAACGTGGTGCAAGATTCATGCTGCAAATACGTCAAGAAAATGATGCACCGGTGATGTTAAACTGTCGGAATGGACTCAGGAATAAGCCCCCCTGTCTTTTTCCCCTACGATGGCGCACAATGGCTGCCATGCGCCAACGCAGTCACCCTAGCGCCATGGTGCAAGGGTGACTGTGTTGCGGATTTGATTGATGTTGTGGCTCCATCTCTTCTTGAGACGTCTGCAGGTGCGTCTGGGCTAGTGGAGGGCGGGAGTGAACCAGTTGGCTTTCTTGGAGTGTTGTTTGCTGGTTTCTTCTTGAGGGGTGCCAGGGTGTCGGTGCAGTTAGAGATCCATCGATGGAGGTTGTGCGGTGTTGGTGTCTGTAAGCGTTGGCGGAGGTTTGGTGCTGAGGGAGTTGGCGAGAAGTTCTTCTGTGGTCTTGAGCCAGCTGCATCGGGGAGGGGGCAATGATGGTGGTGGTGTACAGTGGGCGTGGTGAAGGCGTGATGTATACAATGATGGTTGGTCCAGGAGAGTTTTGTGGTGTGGCTGTAGTTGAATGTTCCAGTTGGCGGAGAAGACTGGGTCGAGCGTGTGTCTGGCTATGTAGGTTGGTGCGGTGACTAGCTGCTTGAGTCCGATGTTGGTGAGGTTCTCCAGGAGGGTGGTAGTGTTCTGGCCACTGGGGTTGTCCTGGTGGACGTTGAGGTCTCTGAGTAGGATGTAGTCAGTGGATGTGAGAGCCTGGGGTGTGATGAGGTCTACAATGGCATTGGTGAACGGGGGTTCATGGGCCGGGGTGCCTGTAGATAAGGGTGCATGCTGAGGGTGGCGTTGGGCTTGGTCCGGATATGGAAGTGGAGGTGTTCCATGGTCTCCGTTGGGTCATTTGAGTCCGTGGTCAGTCGGAGTGTGCTTTTATAGACGATGGCAATGCCTCCTCCTGGGCATTGGGTGGTGCTCACAGGTGATGTTGTAGCCGTTGGAGATGGCGATGGCGATGGCGATTTCCGGTCCGGAGCAGAGATTGGTCCAGGTTTACGTGAAGAAGGCGATGTCTGAAGAGTTGGCGTCGAGGAGGTCCCAGATTTCTGTGGCGTGTTTGTGGAGGGACAACACGTTGAGGAAGATGCAGTTGAGACAGTCGGGTGCGCTGTTGGTCGGCTGGGCAGAGAGAGGCACTGGTGTGTTGATGTGGCATAAGGTAGGTTTTCAGTTTCGGCAGGTGAAGGGTGTAAGTGTATTGTTCTGTGATGCTAGATGGCAGGCGGAGTGGTGTCCAGGGTTGTGGGTGAGGAGGGTGCTGGCGTCATACCGGTGGAGTGTCTGGGAGGCAGGGTCCCTTGCACTGGAAGCGGTCCATGCATGGACAGAGCAGATAGGCTTGCCTTTGGCGTGCATTCGGTGCAGCAGTGGCACACCCGCTGCGCATGGCCACACAGCAGCCACCATTAAGTAGTGCTGCGGGGGGGCTGGACACCTGGGAGGTGAGAAACGTGGGAAAGGACACTGGAGGGGGCGGGGCTGCGGGGATCGCAGCATCAACGAGGGAGAGGACAGGGAAAAAGGAACTGTACAAAAGCACAGGAAAGACAAAGCCAAACCAAGCAAAGTAAAAAATACAAAGCCAAAGATAGAAAACAATGGAGAAAAGCAGAAAGAGGGACAGGAACAGCTGAAAAGAATGACAGGAGGGCAGTCAAGTAGCAGAGAAGTGACGCTCTACCACTGGACCACCAACGATGAGGTGCAGGCTGGAGCCTGCAGAGGAGGAGGGCCTCAAACTCCTGACCACCAGCTCAGAGGAACCAGCAGCAGCAGATGGGGATAGCAGCAGCTGTGGGAAGAAAAAGTCCACTAAGGGATAGTCCTCCGTACACCCAAGAGCTCACTACCAGTGGTAAAGGAAAGGCAGCACCACCCGGTTGTCTCTTCCGATCTAACTGTGGCGACCACATTCCGTGTTCCTCAGTTCTCTAGCGAGTAACAGCGGATCAAGCTGCATACCCAAAGACCTGGGCCCAAACCGGCCCACAGAACCCTGGCACCCGCTGCCAACAATGGCCGATCTCAGCAACTTGAGCCAGTTAGTTGAGTCCCCCACCAGTCTTGTGCGGAGTCCTCGGCAATGTGCGTTCTCCGCAGCGCAGGGATTGCTCAGGGCACAGTGTGCGCCACCCCCCCGGTGCTAGGCATGGGCCCGACACGACCCCAGGCCTCTTCCGCTCCCCGTCCCACCTTCTCCTCACCTGGACATCGACACCAGTGCTCAATCCGCCGTGCTCTCTCCGAATTTGTGACTCAGTCAGCAGGAGCCTCAGCCAGGTGGGATTTCACAAGCCTAGATGCAGCAGTCGCCGTCACGTCTGCTGGGCAACCTCCCGATGCAGTTGATGCAACAGGGCCCCCCTTAGGCGTAAGGTTGCAGCGCTCCCGCCACACAAGTTTGGCGCAGCTCAAGGGCCGCACACTCCACAGCATCCGGGCGGCACCACATCCTCCAGCCTGTGGTGCAGAGAGGCACGGCCCACTATTGGCAATCTCCTCCGTGCTCCCAGGTGTCGTGGTGGCACGTGTTATGCGATGCAGACCTCCCTATGTTGGTGCAAAGGAGTGCCTCTACCGATCCCAGCTCCAAGGGGTGCCAGGCAGTCTTCTCACACAGGTCAGCAACATGTCTTCATGCGACCTGCCAGACTTCACCACCAAGTAAGGTCGATCGCAGTTGCCTCAATGTCTACCGCCGTGGCCCAAAGGCTTGGCCCCGACGCGGCCCGCCTCACCGTCAGGCCGCAGAACTCCACAGCACCTCTGCCTCCCACTTCGGGTCTCAGATGCAGGCCCAGCGAGGCCTATGGGCACTGTGGACTAACCACGCTTCCAGACTTCGGCTGCCATAGTGTCACAAGGGAAGCACTATGGAAAGTGATGCATCACTGGTTTTGCCCAGCAATGCGCCTCTTTACATCTCTGGAGTCCCGAATCTGCATTTCCTCTTCTCCTTGGACTCTGGCTGGTCATCCTGGCTGTTGGGGGTTTGCAGGTGTTATTTACCTGTACTGAACTTGGCCCTGGCTGCTCCATTCTGCATTCCATTGTTTTTATTTTCTTTCTATCATTGGTGGTGGACTTATAGGCTATTTTTGCCTCTAGAGGCAGAAAAGTGACGTTGGGCTGACTAACGTGAATTTTTCTTACCTCTAATTGGCCTTTCGTCACTTTTCTCTCGCTAGCGGCAACATTTTTATCGCCTTGACGCTAGTGTTAGCTGCAACATTCGCCGCCGCGAGCAGATCCTATCGCCATGTACCGGCGTATTATAAATACGTTGGTACCATGGCGATAGTTTTTGGCGATACGCGGCGGTAAGAAGATTGCTGCTAACTAATGCTAATGCCAGTTAGCGGCAATACTTGTAAATATACCCCCAGGTCTCTACGGCATAGTACAGCCGTCTGGTGCCAGAAGGTCCCTCTTGGAGTCAAGAATCCTTCTGAATTTTGTGTCCCTGATGCAGGTAAACTATAGGTCAACCACTCAACCCTTAGAGAGCGGTTTCATTCCCTGGTTGTCAACACGAGTCAGAAGTCTTTGAGTCCTTGAGTGAGTCCTCTTCTTCTAGCAGGAGTCTAGAGCTTCTTTCCAGCATGGCCTTCTTCTTCAGGTGGAGTCTTCCCAGGTGCAGGGATGTTCAGCTGGGGTGGTAGTTGAGGTGCCAGGTTTACCCTGCACATGAACCATTGATTGAATAAACTCTAATACCCAATCCTAAGTATTTTCTTTCAGTCCCGCTCTTCCTGCAGGAGCCTCTTCTTTTTGACAATGTAATTTTCCCATTAGCCCCGGTTTTAATGTGGCAGAATTCTTCTGCCACCAGGCAGGCCTGTTCTCAGTTCCTTAGCCACTCTCCTATTTAGATGAGCTCTCCTCCTACCTGACGGTGTAAACTGTTTCTCTCGCCCACTGTGTTTGGAACCTGGCTGTCTAGGAGGGTCCTAGGAATGAATAGAAGAAGCCCTTCCTGGCATTTTCAAGCCAAAATAGGTGGTGCGACTTTTACCCTTTTTTCTGTCACCTGTTCCTGTCACTCCAAGATAGCCAATCCATGCTAAGTTGTCAGCAGCAGTTAACACCACCCTGTCCTTGCTACATTTTGCCTACTCTTATGAGACCTCTACATTTCAAAAAGGGTCGAAAGATTATTGACAAATTTGACAAACAGTCTTAGCAAAATAGATGTCTTTTAATAGGCTCCAGGCTAATATTACTTAAATATAGACTTGGTGAATTAATAGATCCAAGCCATGGGTCTCTTGTATATAGACACTCTACATGCTTGTTATATTTCTCCTCTCTTTTGTGTGATCACTGAGGATGCAAAGCAACTACTCTTCTTCTTCAAACCTCCTGCCAATCACTAAAATGTGTTGTTTTTATTTGTTTGCCTTCTTTGCTAATGAACACTATACTAGTTGATACTGAATGAGCAAGGCTAGACTAATATTCTCTTCTCCTTACATTTATTCTTCTCAGTGAGTGAATTGACTGATCAATAAGCATATACTAGTAATTGAGCCCATGGTGTTGTAGTACATATATTTATAAGCAGGTTCACATTGGCAAAATGGGTTGCTCTTATATGTTCTATGGTTATTTATACAAAAAATAGATTTTTCTACATGGCAAAGGCACTATTGTCACTGCAGTGCCTCTAAACTGTAGCCCAGACAGAGCATAGTGATGCTTCTGGCAGCCTATATATTTTTGTCATATATGTAGGTGTGTAAATACACACTGCAGCTCACAGATGACATTTGACTACCATGCAATTGGTGTACTTTCTACACCATCTACTATGTCCTTACAGGCAAGTTAAATAAACCAATTGGGTAAAACCAATTTTACCAATAGTGGTTGAAGGCCAGAGCACACACACTGTGGCAATGAGAAGTAGTGTCAATGTGCACACAGTCCTATACCGGTAAAAATATTATAAAAAAAGAGGAGTAATCAGGACTGACCATGCAGAAAATGTAAGTCATGTTTGTGAAAGCCTTAGAATTTGGGCGATACTAATATACCTTGTTCTGGGGCAGCAGGTTGTAAAGAAGTCATATGATTCCTATTTTCACTTCACAGTCTCTCACTCACTGAGAAGCTGCAGCTATAGGCATAAGCGAATGATCAATTAAAGATCTAATGCCAAACCAAAGGTAAGAATGAGGGGGGAGAAATTATGCAAACAAGGTACTGCTTTCCTGAGCTTGTGACTTGTAGACACCTCTTATCCCTAAATTTGTCAACCTTGTTTTAGAGTATTCTGGCCTATACTGACTGCCCACTGCGTTCAGCATATTCTAGCCTCTTTGATGGTTTATTTTTCCGCTGCAGTGCCTTGATGTTTGCATGAATCTTCCTCTGCTTCCAAGATCATGATATCTGTGTTAAATGCATTTAATAATAATTTTGTTTTAGAAAGTCCCATTTGCCATAAGAAACCCTGACATCTGAGCTCCTTACATTCCAATGGCAGAATGTTCACTATATCAATGCTAAGTAACAACACATGCCACAGTGGTTGGAGTGAATGAATCCCAGTAAATAAGATTGATAATCTGATGCAGTACTGTTCTGAAGAATAAACCTATCTATCACCTTGCCTTTATACAGTGGATCAGTCTGCCACAATCTGCATCTGTGGACAAGGCAATTAGCATATTTATTCTCTTTTTCACAAATGAGGGTGGTTGAATGGGTACTGAAGCATTTAACAATTTACCATCAAGACACTGACCATTTTTACAATCAGTAAACAATGACTGTATTGAAAAAAAATATCTGCTCTAGGCATACTCGACAGAGCTGTGGGTGGCTGTGAAACCAATTCAGAGCTTTCTTTAACTGCACCTTTTTTTTAATTTTTTTTTATAAGACTTTAATAAATTTAGAATGCATAAGATACAATATGATCAGAGAAGATTTAAAATTTGTATCACTCTGTGATACTCTATAAAATAAATTATAACTTTGTTATAAATAAGACATACAAAAGATATTATTAATCAAACACTTTCTGTGTTAACTATTATTACAGATAAGTCTCATGTGAGGCAGGGAAAAAAGGGAAAAAGAGGGAGAAGTATAGGTCTAAAATATATAAAAAAGTATATTGAAAATGGCATTTCTAAAGCTGTGGTAAATAACTGGGCACACAAAGATATCTTTAAAAAATATTCTATAGAAATAAAAAGAATAATGAGGTATTTAGAAGTCATGGCCTATGATTACACCTATACGCATCATGATGCACTTCATTGCCTGGTCATCAACCACCATGGTATAAAAGAAGATTGCAGGAGCTAAGCTGTGGGCTGGATGCACCCCTTCCTAGATAAAGGCAAAAATAGCACGAAATAATCTGTGGAAGGTCAACCTGAGGCGACTGAGGACAAAAACAAAAGAATAATTAGGTAAGACGGAGGTATTCTGGACATAAAATTCAAAGACGTTTACAGTTGAGTATCTATATGCATGCTTTGATGTATGACAGATATTGTTGAGGTACATAGTCATTGGAATCCATAATTAGTCTCTCTTTAAGGCTAGAGTTGTAGGAGTAACATAAGTCCTATCAGGCTTATGATTACAACATATATTGTTGCACCAAGCGTCCAAACTAATATTAGGGGTATTTTTCCAATTTATGGGAATCTGCTGGAAGGCAACTGCTAATAATATATATATCAATTTATTACCATGTACACATTGAATCCAATCTTCAGATAACGTTCATAGAAAAATGTTAGTAAACTTTAAAGGCAGTATGGAAGATACAGTGATTGGGAGCGCGTTTAATAGATTCTTTAAAGACTTATATACAGAGGACATAATGGCCAGTGAAGAACAAATAGAGGGTTATCTCAAGAACTTGTTAAAGCAGATTTTATCGGCTGAGCAAAGGTGTGAATTAAACGCGAAAATAACAGAGGAAGAAGTAATGGGGTGATAAAAGAGTTAATAAAAAGGCAAAAGCAGCAGATCCTGATGCGTTACCAAACTAAATATATAGATCCTTGAAAGAAGAGCTGGTGCCCTGACTGATGGAGTTATTTAATGCGTTATTCTTAAGGGGACAGGATCTACCTAAGTCCTGGGAACAGGCAACAATATGCATTTTGCTGAAACCAGGGAAAGACCCAAAGAGGAGCGAATCATATAGACCAATATCAATGCTTAACAGCGACTACAAAATCTACACCCAAATCTTGGCGAAGAGACTGGGCAAGGTTGTTGGTAATTTAATCCATGAGGACCAGAAAGGTTTTTATAAGGGGCAGACAGATTCAGGAGTTGACGCACGAACTAGTGGGAGCAATAGTTGTGGCTACTCAGGAAAGGATACCCCTGTCTGTGATCACTTTCGATGCCGCAAAGGCCTTTGACAGGGTCAGTTGGCCTTTTTTACACAAAGTAATTGAAATATACAAGATGGGGAGTACTTTTGCAGGTGCAGTAAAATCTCTATATAAAAATCCTACTGCTAGAGTATTAGTAAACGGGAGCCTCACGGAGAAGATAACTATCGGAAGAGGTACCAGACAGGGGTGTCCACTCTCCCCACTGTTATTTAATCTATATATCGAGCCTCTAGCAAACGCCCTCAGGTCAAATCACCTGATAACCTCTTTTAAGTATAGAGAATGGGATAAGAAGGTAGCCCTTTACGCGGATGACTTAATGCTATTTACGGATGACCTGACAGGCTCACTTCCGAAAATAACAGAGACACTTGAGCAGTTTGGGGAAATCTCAGGTTAGCAGATAACAGAAAACGGAAATTATGGAGTGGAACACCCAGAGCAACAAACCCCTGGTAAAGGAGCAGATAAGATATCTGGGCATCCAAATAGTGGAAGAGATAGGGAAAACCGCCCACTTAAACTTCAACAAAGTTCTAGCGGAAACTAGAAAGCTCCTTAATGCATGGAAAAGCCTCCCGTTATCTTTCCTGGGCTGCTCCAATATTGTAAAGATGATGATTCTCCCGAAATGTACACATATTTTCAACACCATACCTTTAGAATTTAGGAGAGAGTGGTTTAACAGGTTACAGGGAGATATAAGCAGTATTATTTGGGCCTCAATAGGGGTCAGAATTGCTTGGAAGAAGATAAGGAGGAAGAAAGAACATGGGGGGATAGCTAGTCCAGATCTGTTACAGTACTATAGAGCTTTTCATTTTAAGAATATTAGAGCACTATTTAAAGAACATCGGCCCAATCCATTGTACCTGCAAGCCATGACAAATTCGGAAGGAAGTTATTTCCTATAGAAATTTGGTCACCCAAAAAAGTTTAAAAAGTGAAATTAAAGATATTAGGGTCTGCCGCTATCAATAGGTGCCTGCTTTGGTATCAAATCAGGTGCCTATGGAAAATTCCCTACTACAGTGAACATGCCCCACTTTGGAACTCCCCAGGAACACCGGAACGTTTGAAAGACACACTCTCAACACCCATGAGAGATGGGGGGATAACGAAGTGGGGTCACCTAATAACAGAAAATACAATAACCGGATGGGACCAACTATCAGTATTGACCAATGGGGCACTCTCTAAGTTTAAGTACTATCAACTGATGAGTTGGACAAAGACATTAGGGAAGGATGGTGCAGGAAATAGAGACTTAGAGAGGAAAATACAAGGGGAATTAGTAATGAAGAAAGAAGTATCGACTTGGTATTGGTCGTTTATATCAGCAGGAGAGGAGGATTTTACCTTACCCACAGATATTTGGGGGAAAGATCTGCTGACGCTGGACGTACAGAATTTATGGCAAGTATCAATGTCTTCATGTTGGTATATTATCAAATCTGCACCTCTCAAAAAAACCCATTTGTTTACAATCCATAGAGCATACTGGATGCCGAAGAAACTGTCAAAATTGAACAAAGGAAAAGTGAAAAGCTGCCCCAAGTGTGGAGAGGAAAGGGCAGACGACATCCATATGTTTCGGCAGTGCCACCAACTACAGGGATTTTGGAACAATGTGGGTAAGATCCTCTCAGAAGTGCTACACCAGAATATAGAGGTAAGCCTAGAATTAGTTATGTTAGGGGTGAAAAATGGTAACAGTAATTTGGGAGGACCTAGATTAAGTAAAAAACAGAGTAACTTACTTTTCGTACTAATGTTAATGGCTAGGCAGGAGATCTGCATTTAAATGGATATGCCATAATCCGCCAACACAAGTAGAATGGTTGGCATCAGTCCAAAGGGTAAACAAATTAGATCGGGCGGGAGTACAAAGCAAGAGGATAGGGTTTTGGGATATATGGGAACAACAATAGAGGTCATGAGATGGTGGAACAGAAGATGCTCAGGAAAACCGATAAGTCCAATGATTAAGCAAAACGGCAATACGAGAAAGTGGGAACTGCGATGGCGCAGGTGTATCACCCCACAGTGGAAGAGTGGGACAAGGTGCGGAAGGAGGCCGATAGGATACCCCCATATACTAAAAACATCCCATTCGAAGGTGTATGCCCTGGGGCAGGGCCAGGTTGGAACAGAATGGCAGACACGGCTCCCCAACCGCGAGAACTCGATATCTCATCTCAACCTGTTTATTGCACAATGAGGACGAGAAAAAAAACAAAAAAAACTTTAAAGGCTTACTTACTTTAAACATTTTGTTGATTTGATCCCACACTAGCTTCCAAAACTTAAAAACATTAGGGCACTTAAAAATCATATGATTCACATCAATTTTAGATTCATTACAAGACCAACATACAGATTTCACATTTTTAAGCATTTTAGCTAAATTAACCGGTGTCATTAATGAATGATTATATACAAAAACATAGAGTTTCAATAGTAATTACAGCTTGTGCTGATTTAAATAACTTTGTTCAAATTTTATTCCACCACTCAACTGGCCAAGTAACTTGTAAATCCTGTTCCCAACACAGTTCAACTTTAGATTTCACTATATAACTGTCATTAAAATTAAAAAAGGGATCGTTTATGAAGGCTTTAGAACGTGAGGACATAAGCGGCAGATGTTTCACCTTTTACAAATACTTAGCTTTATTTAACTATATAGAAGATAGAGTGTCTGAAATTGTATTTGCTACTGAAGTCTTTTTTCAAATGCCTTAAGTAAATGATAAGCATTTTGCAATTCCATAAATGAAAGTAAAGTATCACTTAAGAACAACTGATGTATACATTTTATACCTTTGTTCCTCCATGACTTCCAAAAAATTGATTTATTTTTATTTAATATTTTGATTATACCACATATGGGAAGCAGTACAATTATTTGTGTTCATATTATTGTAATTAATATAATATAACTGAACATGTATGAGCAGATGCACTGATTGCAGGCTGCAGGCAGACAAATTCCTTGTAAGTACTGGCCCATGATCTTTTTATATAGTGAGGCAGCCAGCAAATCCTTTGGGTCAAGCAAATTGCAGATTTCTGCTAATGTAATTACAGAGTGTTGCCTTCATTCTCATAAAATAATAGTGTTGTTTTATAATCTGCCATAAGCTGAGTACACTGGAATTCATGCTTGGAGACATATTACTTTGGTTGTTATTTGGCCTCATTCTTTAATGACCTAGAGATGCAATCTGAAAATCTGTGTGCAGTTGCAAATCATTTCTAACTAAACAATGTGATAGTTAAGAAAAATACACTGTGGGCTAATTTCTCTGCGTCTACATCTTGTTGAATATTAGTACTAAGATGCCTAACTTTATTACAGATTTTCAAATTGTGTGCCTTGATAGCAAGCTTATTGTTTCTTTCTTTAGAAAACTAATGTAGAAATATTGTGGCCCCCAAGTTGTTCCATGTCAGGAGTTAGCAGGTTAAACAATCCTTGGTTTAGTCTTTGCATTTTTATATTTGTAGTTTTTACTATATTATTTTAAAAGTATCTTAAAAATAGGGCCACAACTCCAACAATGCAAAGGACTAAATCGGACAGTGTGCACTATTCACTCCTAACAAAGGACATCTTGAGATCTATTATTGAAATCAGCATGTTTGTTACATAAATTAGTAGACATCCAGCTGGGTATGCCAGTGTGCATTTTAAATGTGATGCATTTAGTAGAATGGACACCTTATCATTGGGAATTGACCCAAGATTTCCAATCATAAAGGAATAGTTAAACAAAGTATTTACATTGTCCCACGTTAATGTGTGTGGACTAGACTTACAATGGCAGCTTGTTGAGTCACACTTGGGTTCTTGTGAGCAGATTCCTGCAACTGTTCACAATTTATCTGGAAAAAGGCAGCTTAGACTAGCATGCTCTCTAAGGACTAGCTGACTGTTTTGGTTAGACCTGAGAACACATGTTGCTGCAAAGTGACCCAATGTCATTGAGTGAGATGCCTTCAGTCATTCCTTTCTTTATGGAAATTATGGTAAACTCTTCCACATTTACACTCTTTATTCATACATAAGGGTGTCACACATATTTTGAGTGTCCAACTAACTGGAACGTATCTGCTTCACTATATGGGAGGTGATGTGATGCTGATGCATGCTCCACCTAGCTCATGGTGAAAAGTTTGTCTGACCATAGTACTACGCAGCACAAGATGAATGATTTATGGTGCACTTAGAGTATGCTTGAATGATTTATATATGCACATCATATGTGTGCAGGCATCAATTGTTGACCACCTCCGTGTTTGGGATGGGTGCAGCAGGGCTGTGTCTCCAATGCCATGTCAGTGGTATTGAACAATAAAGGAATAGCTAAGGTAGGCTCTTATTCTCTTACGGGCGATGACGTGGCAGTGGATGGTGTAGAGATGCCTTTGGTAGAAATAAACATATGTTCGGTACTATGTATGTTGGATGGATTAACATCATGCTCTATACCTTTCTTGTAATTTTCCTCTGCTTTGAATCCATAAAATGTAAGAAATGGACAAGAAAGAAAGCTGCTAAAAGTGAAAGAAAAAAATATGCAGATGACTAACAAATAAGATAGAAAAGAGAAAAGATTTTAGTCCCACAGTGAATGGAGGGGGCTGTCACGTGGCCCATAGGGACATTGTTGCTTCACTAACTTAGCATGAGCACGCTGCAGCTTGCCTGCTGCTTTTGCGCACGTTACTACACGTCTTTATTTTTGCAATAATTTCAATGACTGCTTTCCCATGAGAACTCATCACTGTGTTTGCTCTCTGCATGTTCCTGGGATTTTGACTGAACATTATGTGCAAGGTCGAACAACAATGCCCCATGTTATTTTGTTCTGGCCAGGCCTCAGCCCTCAGACAAAACATGCTGATGCAGCTGTTGTTCGGACAAACACACTCTGGTCTTATTAAAATACACTAATAGGTAGCACACACTTGGAGAGGGACCTTTCCAGGGAGAAGAGCGAGACAGCACCTATGATATAGATCTACTCTCTATAAACTAAGGTATGGGGTCTGCTGACAAAGCCCAGAGATCTTCTATTATATAATAATACTTCTTCCTAGCAAGAGGAGGGAGGTTAGGCCCTATAGTCTTTTCTCCATTGTCTTTTTATGATGACATCTCCCTTCATGATATATGGACTAGCTGCTATGCTGAATGTATTTATGCTATGCATTTTCCTGCTTGTTGTGACATGTATACTGCATGTTAGTAAAAATATTATTTTAAACTATTCCGTGTCTCTGTCAGATCTTATTGTGGACAAGTACAAGAGTGAGAGGGAAAGGGTGTGTCTTGTTACCGCGATTCCTGAGAGATCTGGGAGTGTTGTGTTCTGGGGTGTCTAATCATTTGTTTCTCTGTGAGTGAGTAGGAGAGCAAGTGAGACACTATAGCTAGTCGGTCCTGGGCTCGTGGGTACTAAGGTGGTTGGAAGACCCAGTCCCTATACACCAAGGTCCCATAATCCTGAGCATAGTTCTGTGCTTATGCAGAATCCCTGCAACAGGGCAACTGGGATTGTGAAGCAGTGGTGTAACGAAACTTGGGGGCCCCCACCCTCCAGACCCAGTCAGTAGCTCTTAGCTGCCGCCAGTGCACAGTGCCGGAGGAGGCCCCCACACTGCGGGGGCTGTGCTGTGGGGTCTTTTGTTACGCCACTGTTGTGAAGTGCAAGGACAGGTACCCGATGTGAGTGAGACCACCACTAGCAACAGTGTTATCATCCTCACAGTAGGGAAGACAGATGAAAGTCTGCTCAGAGAAGAGCATCATCATGGTGTGTAGAGTGACTGACACAGAGAAAGTACAAAGCATTAAATTACAAGTTGAACTACAGGCAGCTGCATTTTTTTTTTTTACAATTTTTTATGATGGTGCATTCCCAATGGTTGGAAACCTGATTAAAAATATATTTCAAACTCTAGAAGCCATGGTTTATTTTAAAAAAACGTTCAAATTTTCTTTACTACTTATGGCAAAGTTGGTAGCTTTCATGCTGAGAAATCCCGGAGAATTACATGTTCCAAAGAATGGACTGAATTCAGGGAACAGTGGTGGAAGAGGGTATCAGCCTCCTAAGTAACATTGTGGTGACCAGCTCTGCATCTGGTGCATTCTTTATTTGTGCTGTGAACAATTACGAGGTGAATTGATTCAGGTTAGATGCGGTATGCACAATATGTTGAATCGTGAAGGGAGTTGAGGGCCATTGTTATTTGTTATTCTGAAAATCAGTCAAAGAACAATTGGATGTGTGCAGAAAGTGGTTGTCGATTGAAACACCTTTTGTGGGCTTTTCCAGGCGGTAATGGTAAAGACAGGTTTTGCTGCACTGTGTGTGTATTGCCAAAAGTCTCTTCATTACCATCAGCATTAGATGGTGTAGAACAACTGTTAACAATTACTCCTGGTAAAGACAATGGTGCTGATGGGCAAAACTTTGAGGTTAATGGGGACGAAAGAAGTCATATTTCTGTCTAGATGGAACTGACAGCAACACATATTTACAATGTGAAAGATATGTTTGCAAATAGAGATTAAACATCAAAGTTTACCCCAAGATCATGAATTTCATTTAATAATGTAGAGATATAGCTCAACGTAATTGACCAGCAGAACATAATTTGCAAGGTAGGCGACTTTATGCTAATTCACAAATATTTTCACTGCCACCTCACCTAAAGAAACATAACATAGGAAATGCAGAAATGCCGATAGGAAGTATCTCATATTCACACTGAGAATTCTGTAACCTTATACACGTATAGCATGTTCATATAATAAGTACTAACGAGTAGATTTAGGAAAAAATATATATTTCAGCTATTTCAGTGTCAATCTTCGGGCATATTTACAAAAAGTGACGGAGCGCACCGTTAGCCTTCTTGGTTTAACGCCACGCTCTGCCACTTCTGAAATGCAGGGCTGCACCGTATTTACAATAATATGGTGCAGCCCTGCGTTTCCCCCTGTGCTGGCGCTAATTTCAGCTGCCTAGTGCCAACGCAGGCACCCTTGGACCATAGTGCAAGGGTACCTGCGTTGGGGGGGGTATGATTGTTTATGTGCAGTAACGTTTCCGTTCCTGCACATAAACAATCTTAAATGGAGATTTGTAACTTCTTTGTGTGTTGCTTTGTGCAGCACACATAGAAGTCACAACTCGTCATTTTTAAAATGATTGTTTATGTGCAGGAAGGGACATCTTCCCGATCATAAACAATCATCCATGGCGTTTTGCTGTTTCTATGTGTACTGCATTATAGAAACAGCAAAACCGAGGAGAAATAAAGCATTTCTCCTCGATTCAGCATGTTAAGACCAGGATTTTTTTGTTCTTAATTTTGGTGCTGCCTCCTGTTTACGCTACCCTTCTAAATAGGGGGCAGGGTAAAAATCAATGGGTGTTGCGGCGGAATGCCCACTGCAACACCCATTGCTCACCCCTTTTACGCTAAGTATAGCGTGAAAGGGTGCCTTATTTACAAGGCAGCGATAAGCCACGTTAAGTGGCTGTACACTGCCTTCTAAATAAGGCGAAACCCGTATCACCACAGGAACTTCTTTAGAAGTGATGTTCCTGTGGCGATAGGGGCTTGTAAATATGCCTCATTTGTTTCTCCAAAAAACAAATCCCATGAACGCCATCTTTCCTACAGACTACTGAAATTTACAAAGGTTGCATTGACTGTCCTTGATTTAACCTCTGAAGCTGACATTTTCACATTCTTACATGCAACTCTTAGAACTTCCCCCCTTTCACATCTTATTAATGAACAAGTTATACATTACATACAAACTTACAGTTGAGCGACTCAGACATCAGACATTTTTTGCTTAAATCATGTAGATGTTTCTAAATTTGTTAGGCAGAAGTATGTTATGCTTGACCAAGGGACAATATTTTCATAGATTTTGTAAAAATGACCCTGTATTCCTGGTCACTATAAATATGGAATCAAACAGGTTATCGTAAATATTTGTTTTCTACTATCACTGAAGTTTGATGATAAATTATGAGAAAAGGAAAAAAAGGGTATTTAGTGTTCTGATCTTGATCTAATTCTTTTAACTTTCCAAGCTAGTTTTAATATATCTTTTTTCTCTTGCAATTATCTTGTCTGCTGTGAATTACCCATCATTTTAAAATTCTTCAAACCTGAAGCTTGAGGTACTTGCTATCATTTTAATATATCCATAAAAATAGGAATCATTTTGTCCTGGAATTTGCTAAGTCCTGTTGCGGGTTGGAACATGACATTAATTGTGAAATGTTCTTGAACAGCTATTAAGCAAATGTAAACACCTAAAAAGTATAGAGAAGCTGCATCACTGTGCCCAGGGCCAAAGACTCATTCGTTTATTAATTTTAGCAGTGTTGCCAAGTTGAACCATAATGATTCATTGTGCTTTAAAAATGTACCTCTTAAGATTAAACGTGCTTAGATTCATCAGAAAAGCGGAAAGGCAGAGAATACTAAAAATGTTCAACAAACGCTCTGAAGTAAAGATGTTATTCTGGATCTGCAACTGATACCAATACATACAGCCCTACAAAAACAGAGTGGAAACGATTCTGTAACAATAAATGAAGCCATGCAGGTGTGCTTGTATACCTGTGATTCGCATATACTTCATAAGTAGTAGTAGTAAATCTTTATTCTGCTTTATATGAAACCATAAAAGAGCAAAGCACACGGATTTCATCAATGAACATCAAAGCTAAAAATATTAAAAGATACCAATAAAAATGTATGATAACATAGCACCTAGATAAAAGTATCGTTTCCCCACGATGTTCCTCAGTCTAATAGTTGACAGTAAAAACGTAAGTGTCATCATACAAATATGTTCAGATTGTAGTAGCTGAAGGTAGTATAAAGCTGGTCTGCACTTCCTGATGTTTAAGGACCTAAGCAATGGTAAAATAACTCGCTTCCCAGGTACATCATACATTGGACAGAAAAACAAGAAATGTAACATAGATTGATTAGATTTCGAATCACAGGTGCATAGGTCCATGCCTGAGTTGCTATATGTGTGACTAGGATAAGAAACTAAAAGGTGCGCTATGCCAAACCTAAAGCTGATCAAATAAAAACGTTGTTGATGTTGTAGTAGGGCAAAGAAATAGGGCTCCACATGTTCAGTGATTACTAAATAGTCATGAGCTGCCACATTTTGCGACTCGCAATTAGAGACTCACAAAATCAAATGTACTAATATGTCTGGGACACATTTAGCGATTCCCAAATGGGTTGCAAATGGACCTGCCTCATCAATATTCATGAGGCAGGTCACAATTTGCGACCTATTGGGAATGGCTACAATCACAGGAATGGTGGCATTTAAATTGCTTTTTAAATAAAGCAATATTTATTTTTTGTAATGCTTAAAGAAAAATGGGCTGAATTACAAAAGTAAAAATGGAAAGTTTTTTTTTCATTTTTAAGAGTAGGCAGTGGTCCATGCTCTTAAAAAATGTTTTCACACACATTCACAAAGGGGAAGGGTTCCCCAAGGGACCCCTTCCCGTTTATGACTGGGTTACCACCACCTCTATGGAGTTGGTAAATTATTAATGTTTTGCAACCGCATTCTGGTCGCAAAACATTCATACATACCAATGCTATTCAGTATTAGGAAGGGATGCCTTAAACACGCCCCTTCCAAATACCAAATTGCAAAAGCAAAATGCGATTCGGTAACAAGTTACCGAGTCGCATTTTGCCTTTTGTACATGGCAAACTGCATTCTACCGGCTGCAAACGGCTCGATGGACCGGTAAAATGCTTCATACATCTGGCCCTTAGCTTTTAAACGTTTCGTAGGTATGGCAGCAATGTCCCGTGGATTGTGAAAACAGTCCTGCCTCACAAGCAGGGTAAGATGTTCTTTGATATATCTGAACCATGAGACATGATGAGCATGATCCAATTGCAGGCAGTCAGTGGTTATGTCCCGATTCAACTGAGTTTCCTGCTTGGCACAGATAGAATGCCAATACATCAATGGTGCAAGCTTAACGTAATTCTCTAAATGTGGTAGGCCCAGTTCAGCATGGCAGGCATAGGTAGATACAGAAGTAGGGACAGAAAGTAGTCTCCTCAGGAACACGTTCTCACTGGTCTTTATATGTGAGGTGTTTACATACCCCAAAATGCTTGCTCCGTAAGTGCAAACATAGCAACACCGGGCAAATGTTGATCAACACATCCAGGAGTTTGGAGAAATATTACTCGCAAACCTGAAGATTGCTTCAGTTGTTTTGTCAAACTGAGATTTTCTAACCCATAAGAGGTATGACCAGGTAGATTTAGAATCAAAGGGTGCCCCTAAGTACACAAAGGAGGGGATAGATAGAATTCTGGTTCCATTTATAAAGAAAGATTTCTGTTTAGCCTGGGAGCACCCACTTGCCATGATATGTGACTTAGCGAAGTTGGTCAAGAAACCAAGATCGCTCATGAATTAAAGTAATATGTTCAGCAACCTTTGTAGACCCACAGCTGTTCTTGAGATTAGAACACAATCATCTGCATATAGTAATGCGGGAATACTTCTGGAGCCCACCTTTGGCATATCTGCCTCCACACCAGAAAGGGATGCTTCCAGATCGTTAGTGTACAAGCAGAACAGGAAAGGGTCAAGTACGCAGCCCTATCTCCCCCCCACATTTAATCCTGATTGGAGGAGTGCATTCCCCATTAATCCCATACCTGACACAGCCCGTCACATCTTCATGTAATTTGGCTAGGAGCTAGACCAATGGAAGCTCCTGCCCCATATTTAGCATTTTGAGCCCAAAGCAGCCCTCTGTTAACACAGTCAAAGGCCAAGCTCAGGTCCATAAACGCTATGCGCCGATGACCCGTCTTAGCCAGCGTGTATTTGCTAATGATTAAGTATAAATGCAGGCACTGCTCAATAGTCCCAAGGCCTTTTCTCAAGCCAAACTGGACAACAGAGAAGATACCCTTTTCAGCGACCCATGTCTCCAGCCAGTCCAGGAAGATCCAGCCCAATATTTTGACTGTGAAGTCAATTAAAGAAAATGGGTGGTAGCTCGAGAGTCGGCTCTATCGCCCTTCTTAAAACCTGTAATTATAACTGAGTTTGGCCGGGACTTTGGCGGGCCTACAGTCAATGCACTCCTTAGGACTTTCACAATTATGGGAGCCGATAATGCCACATTATCTTTAAAATTATCAATTGGGAACCTATCAGGGCTAGGGGTCTTATTGCTGAGACTGAGTTTTAATGCCAATTCAACTTCCACTAGCGTGGTCGGAGCCAGGTCTTGTGTGCCTTTGTGGGAGATAGCCACCACAGGATCAGTACAATTATCTAAATCAGAGCTGCCATCATAGACGCCAGAATAGTGCTCCACCCACTTATGTTGTGGTATATTGGCATCTGAAAATCTGTTACAGGTGTCTCCGAAAAACAGGGCATTAATTACCTTCCAGAAAAGGCAGGATTCGCTCCCAGTGCTGCTTCATGGAGCGGTCCCATGCTTCCTGCCTAATGGCCAACTTCCTTTTGGCTGTGGCCTGTTTATAAAGCCATCTACACTGCCTTACTTCCCCCACCACCCTTGGAGCTTGCTTAAGAGACAAAATAAGATTTTTATGTGCCGCTGAACAGGCGACATCAAACCATTTCTTAGGGGAGGGTCTCTGATAGTATTCTCAAAAGTTAGCATTTCATTTAGGGAACTACAAATCTCATTATACGCATTCAAAATGCAAATGAGATCTTTATTATCAGTCAGGCATGCTAACAGCTGATTTCAGTTTCTGAAAGCCTTGTAAAGGCTTTTGGGTCCACCATGGCCCATTTGCGGCAAATACCTTTATTGCGGTTGGCCACTATGGGTAATATGGAAAAGGCAGGGAGATGCTGGACCAGGCCCACAGATAAAGAGAGGCTCAGGGGTTTGTGGTAACTCACACAGCTGTCTATGATCGCAAAGTCAGCAACATTGTGTCTGAACGTCTCTGAGAAAATAATTAAATCAATTAAACTCCCAGTACCTTTCCCTGTAAAGGTAATCTGTTTACTTAATATGGTACCATGAAGGGAGTGAAGCCTACGGCAAATATGAGCAAATGCCTACAGATCAATGCATTAAAGACATTGCCACAGGGGGTATGGACAAATTGAGAGTAATCCTCCGTATTGCATCCATTATCACCACACACAGAAGATCTAGGAATGGGCCAGAGCTGGCAGTTAAAGTCTTCTTCCCAAATAATTGTAGGGCCCCTTTTAGAGTATTCAAAGGCTTAGTAAGAGCTTGATCCAATGAATCTATTATTTCTATACTAGATGGGGTGAAATTATTGTGGTAAAAGTTAATAGTAAAACACATCCCCATAGGCTCTGATGACAAGGAAATAAGCTGGAAGTGTGGCGAGTCAAGGTTCGTTTTAAGAATCCTGATATCTAATGAAGTAGAAATGATTGTCAACAACCCACCCCTGTGGTGACCCATTCTAGAGTTGATAGCCAGGATAAAAACATATACGAACCCATCAACAAAAGATGAGTTGCATTCCCAGTTCTCTTCTAGGCAAATGATATGACGGTTTCCAATAAGAGCAGACCAAGCTACTGTGTTCACTTTATTAGATAGTCCTTCTACATTCCAAAATAAGCAGTACAAGGCTGACCTATCTGCATTTACTAAAAGGCTGGAAAGCACCTCAGGGCTGTGTGGAGCGGATGAGTCAACAGACGGAATAGTTAAACAATGACTCTTATCCAGTCCCTTGTTAGAAGCTGTACAGCCCTCAGGGGAAACTATTACAAGGGACGGCCTGGCCAACGGACTCACAGAACCAGGAGTAATGGAAGCTCCGATAGGCCTATGTTGGCTCAGTTGTCCCCCTACATACCACTTGAGCTCTGACCCAATATCTTGGTAGGTTTTAGGTGTGAGACCCCTTTGAGGAGCCATATTACTGAGTCAGCCTACCTGTTCAAGCGGGGAGAAATTGTTGTGGATCGGGATGGAAAAAAGGTTACCCCTATGATCTGTAGTCCGAGTAGGTCTACGGGGCACCATATGTTGGGGTTGATAGAAATAGCCTAGAGGAACCACTTTGATGTTTCGCCTCTATCCCTGCTATAGGAGTGAAAGGATCTGCCACCAAATGCTGGAGTGTAGATTAAGGTTCTGCCAAGGCTGTAGATCATATAACAGTGGCCGGTTGCCCAATAGGTTAAATAATGGTTTCACCTATGGACCATTGTTCCCTTTTACAGCCATGCTCTTGTCCCAGCTCTGCCCTAATCTAGTATCATCAATGACACAAGGGGGGCTCGAGACCCCTAAGCTTTAGTGTCCCGCCTTATCAAACCCACCATCAACCAGTACCTTTAGTGATGCATCAATGCTTTTTAGTACTGTATGGATGGGTTCAACAGATTTAGCCAGGACTGCCTCTATCTCCTTAATATTAACATGAGAGAGAGTATTTCCAACATGGGCCGGATGGGGGTGGGGGAGGTTACCAATTCTATTAGTGCTGGGAGAAGGTGAAACAGTAATATAGGTTTTGGGTGAGGAGGTCTCTTTATAATTGTTCAGTGGCTTTCTACTACAAGTATTTAGTGGGCTCCCGTTAACTTTTTTCTTTTTTGGGGGAGGAGAATCAATGCATATAGTGATGTCATTAGGGGGATTACTGGTATTAATTACTAAGTCCTTATTGGAGACACATGGGTTGGCAGACACTTTCCCAGGTTTGTTGCTGAGCGCCGATGCAGGACAAGGGTGACCATATTATTGCCTGAGTATCGGGCCGATAAGAGTACTTTCTTGGTGACCCAAAGGCTTTCTTCAACATTTTCAATCTCTGTGTTAAGGTCACCCATGGCATTGGTGAAGAAGATGGTTATACTGGTGGTTAGAGATCGATCCCTTGAACAGGGAAAGTCAGCAACTGATTTCCTTTTACCCATAGTAGAGGGATTCACCTAAAACACTTATAAACCACATAGCCAGTATATCAGGATAAGGTCAAAGAAACAAAACCAAGTGGGATGGCCCAGCCCAACCTTGACCGGCTGAGGACAGGCTCTTGGCCAGGTCTCTCACTGTGATAATTTGTTGGTGCTTTAATAGCACTGGCTGGTGTGACATGCTGTCAGACCCTCCTCTAGGCAAGCAAAGAGAGATGAAAGGCAAAATGGGTGCTGGGGGACGATGTCCCAACTCAGCACAAGCCCCAAACTCAATGTAAAGCATCCGGCGCTGTGGTAATTCGTTGGCCCTTTAATAGCGCTGGCTGGTGTGGCGTGCTTCCGGCCCCTCCTCTAGGCAGGCAGAGAGAGATGGAAGGCAAGATGGGTGCTGGGGGATGAAGTTCCACCCCAGCACAAGCCCCAAATACAATGTCAAGCGATAATTATTTGGAATTCTCAAATGTGATAGGAGTATGTTTCCTCCAGGATTGCTGTGCTACAAAATGATCCTTTAATTTGCAATGGTGCGGAGGTAATCCACCTGTATACCTTAGTCTTCGATTGTGTTAGGCTGGGCACCGGAGACAGTTCGTTGTATTTCTCTGTTGGCAAGATGTTTATCGATGCACCACTGTCGATTATAAAAGGTATGGAGCAACCATTCACCTTTAGTGTGATTTTAGGGCATTGTCCAAATTAATTTGGTTGTTTCACATGGCGATCGTTCTTAGATTAGGCTCTTCTCTGCAAGCAGTCAAACCTACATTTGCACGTCGTTTAGTGGTTGACATCATAGCACAGCTATCTTCTTCACTATCGCTCAACAATGTAGTTGAAGAGTCTTTAGAAGACGACTTTGATGACAATCAACTACGTCTAGTTTCCACTTGCCTCAATCGATATAGCCGTTTGGTCATGTGGGCATGGCTAAAGTGCTTCTGGAATTTTTTGCTATACATTTTCTCTTCTCGACGTGACACCGTTGGTTTCTCCTTCACTTTGCAAACCGTTATGAATTGGTTTTCTTTCCTCCAGCCTTTGCATACTTGTCCAATGACGGGATATTTACCGAGAAAGAGAATCCACATCGAAACACACTTCTTTTTCCTCTGAGACATCACTTTATGGCCCTCGACCTTGGGTCTCTGCTTACTTTTCATGTTCAATGCTGATTTGCTTTTGACTATTCCAGCTTCCCTAGCAGCACCTTGTCGATCTGTATATTCCTCTTCTCTTGCAGCCATGAGTACCTTCTCTAGACTGTGTCTCTCTCTCCATACGTTGTCTGATCAAGTCGGAGAGGCAACCATTGATGACTCTAAGATGTATGACTTCATCATTGACTTCGTTGAACTTTCAATGCTTGATGAGGGTATCAAGTCTTTCGTCAAACTCATCCATCATTTCACCAGCTTGCTGTCTTGCCTGGTTGAAAATGTACCTTTTATGATCAACATTCAGCAGTGGATTAAACTTTTTTCTAACGCCGCCTTAATTTAACAGTAAGATATTTCATCAGCTTATGGCATTTTCTTTATCACTTCTTTCACCTGCATGTTTAAGTATTTGATGATCTTTTTGTCATCTGCTTCTTCGAGTGCGTCGATAAAATCATTGAATGTTTCGATCCATGCAGGTCATCTGGCGCCAATATTCTGCTTTTTTGCTCTATTGAATGGAAGTGGCGGTTTTAGGAAGTCAACGGCATCATAACCAGTGGTGGACCTTACTGACGTTGAGAGCGGGGTCCGCTCCAGTGACATCTGCTGCCACTTGGACCTGCACCTCCTTTAAGCACTTGTCACGTGCATACATCGGCGGCATGACTGATCTGATGTCGTATGGCCTCTTTTTCATCTTTGGGGTTGAATGACAGATTTGTCTCTTGCATCAGGTCGTCACCGTTCTCTACTTTCTGCATTGTACACGGTTTTCACTGCCTTTGGCTTTTCTTTACACCTGGATGCTACTGCTTTTGGCGCGCTTTTGCGCCTGACTGTCGCTGCCTTCAGTGCTTCTGTGTACCTGGTTGTCGCTGCTTTTAGCGCTATTGTTCTGTACATATGTCTCTGTGGTACGTTGTCACCCCTTCTTTCGGTCTTAACAGCAGGTTCCTGAGCATTTGTGACAAGGCCTCTCCATAGGGTCTTCTTTGAAATTTTGCACTGGCTGGAGGTGCGCTTTGATTTACCATATGCCAAACGTAGCCTGCTTCACTTCTGCTGAGGCGCATGTGGCACTCACGAGCAGTTTGCTGGACCTCGGCAAACTCTCAGGGAGAGCAGCCTTGTTTCTTTAGGGCATGTATCCCCTACTCGTCGCCAGTTGAAGCGTCCTCCCAGCCAAGTACCATGCAAATGACCATGCCACACATGAAGCTATGTAGTGCATGACTTTATTCTTCAGAGTGCAACAATTAACTGCATTTTGAGTGCTTTTCAATAAAGTTCTAAGCCACAATCAGAAGGTTGCTGCTCTGTTCTTTCATTTACTTGTAACATTTGTGTTTTGTTCCCTTTGAGGGCTACAATTCCTTCCAACCTATTTGTATGCACTGGCGTAGCAAGGGGGGGGCGGAGGGGGCGGTGCGCCCCGGGCGGCACGAATTTCGAGGGCGGCGGCCGCCGCAAAAATCATCGCTAGCGCCCCCCCCCTTCAGCGCGGTGGCAAAAGGCAGGAAGCCAGGGACCGCCACGGGCGGCAGAGTGCCTAGCTACGCCACTGTCTGTATGTTAGAAAATATTGCACAAAATATCTATGTACAAAAACATTGCAGCTAAAAATGTACTATTCTTAACTCTACATCCATGAACCTTGAAAATATAAATATATGTTGCCACAGTGCAAAGGAGAAACAAGTCATCTTCATCTGTGGTCAGAACAGGGGCATCGTGAACACCCACCACCCCCTGCATTAGCAGATACAGAGGGCACAAGAAAAGCAAGCAGGAGCAAGGAAAAAGGACAGCTGGGTAAATAGAGCAAGGAAAGAAAGAAGCAATATTGGATGGAAGGTGAAAAGAAGGAAGTATCGATGGATGAGTGGGTGGATGGGTGAACAAGAATGTGGATAAATGAGTGAGTCAAAGGATGAGTAAATGATGGGTGGATAGACAGGTGGAAGGATGGTAAAGTAAAGGGATAGCTGGATGAGTGAGTGAATGTATAGGTGGATCTACAGGTAAAAGGATGGCAGAGTAAAGGGATGGATGGATAGGTGGACGGACAGGTGAAAAGATGGCAGAGAAGGTGATGAATGGATGGTGGATGGACAGGCTAAAGGTTGACAGATTAAAGGGATTGATGGATGGGTGAATGGGGAGTGCATGGCAGAGTAGATGGATGAATGGATGGATTGATGGATGAATGGCAGAGTAGATGGATGGTAGAGGTGATGGACGGATGGATGGCAGAGTGGATGGATTGCTAGATGAATGGCAGAGTGGCTGGATGGATGGATGGCAGAGTGAATGGATGGATGGATGGATGGATGGCAGAGTGGATGGATAGAGGGATGACAGGCAGGGTGAATGGATAGATGGATGGATGGATGGATGGATGGATGGATGGGTGGATGGATGGGTGGATGGATGGATGGACAGACAAGTGGATGGCAGAGTAAATGGATGGATGGCAGAGTGGATAAACGGATGACAGAGTGGATTGATGGATGGTAGAATGAATGGATATATGAATAGATAGATGAAAGACGGAGTGGATTAATAGATGGCGGAGTGGATGAATTGATAGATGAATGGCAGACTGGATGGATGATAGATGACAGAGTAGGTGGATGGAAGGAAGGATGGATGGATGAATGGAAGAGTTGATGAATGAATGGATGGCAGAGTGAATGATGGATTGATGGGTGCATGGATGAATGGATGCATGGCAGAGTGGATGGATGGGTGGATGGCAGAGTGGATGGATGGATGGCAGAGTGGATGGATGGATGGCAGAGTGGATGGATTGATGGATGAATGGCAGAGTGGCTGGAGGGATGGATGACAGGATGGATGGATGGATGACAGGATGGATGGATGGATGGATGGATGGATGGATGGACGAGTGGATGGCAGAGAATATGGAAGGACGGCAGAGTGGATGGATGGAGGGAAGGCAGAGTGGATTGATGGATGGCAGAGTGAATGAATGGATGGTAGAGTGAATGGATGGATGGCAGAGTGGATGACTAGATGGATGGATAGTGGAATGGATCGTGGAGTGGATGAATTGATGGATGAATGGCAGACTGGATGGATGGATAGATGGCAGAGTGGATGGATGGTAGAATGGATGGATGGATGGCAGAGTGGATAGATTGATGGATGAATGGCAGAGTGGATGGATGAATGGATGACAGAATGGATGGATGGATGGATGGATGGATGGATGGAGGGAGGGAGGGAGGGAGGGAAGGAGGAGGGAGGAAGGAAGGGATGAGTGGATGGCAGAGTAAATGGATGGATGGCAGAGTGGATGATGGATGGCAGAGTGGATGGATGGATGGCACAGTGGATTGATGGATGGCAGAGTGAATGGATGGATAGCAGAGTGAATGGATGATAGATGACAGAGAGGGTGGATGGAAGGAAGGATGGATGGATGAATGGAAGTGTTGACGAATGAATGGATGGCAAAGTGAATGATGGATTGATGGGAACATGGATGAATGGAAGCAAGGCAGAGTAGATGGATGGATGGCAGAGTGGATGGATGGCAGAGTGGATGGATGGATGGTAGAGTGGATGGATGGATGGCAGAGTAGATGGATTTATGGATGTATGGCAGAGTGGATGGATGGATGACAGAATGGATGGATGAAAGAGTGGATGGCAGAGAATATGGATGGATGGCAGAGTGGATGGATGGATGGAAGGCAGAGTGGATTGATGGATGGCAGACTGAATGGATGGATGGCAGAGTGAATGGATGGATGGCAGGGTGGATGAGTAGATGGATAGATGGCAGAATGGATGGTAGAGTGCATGAATTGAATGAATGGCAGACTGGATGGATGGATAGATGGCAGAGTGGATGGATGGATGGGTGGAAGAGTTGACGAATGGATGGATGGCAGAGTGAATGATGGATGGATTGATGGATGGATGGTTGAGTGGATGACAGAGTGTATGGATGGATGGCAGAGTGAATAGATAGATGGCAGAATGGATGGATGGCAGAGTCAATTGATGGATGGCAGGGTCGATGAATGGATGGATGGCAGAGTGGGTAGGTGGATGGATAGATGGATGTGATGGATGGATGACAGAGTGGATGAATGCATGGATGGCAGAGTTGAGGGATTGATGAATGAATGGCAGAGTGGATGGGTGGGTGGATGGATGGCAGAATAGATGGTGGAGTGGATGAATTGATGGATGAATGGCAGACTGGATGGATGGATAGATGGCAGTGTGGATGGATGGATGGAAGAGTTGACGAATGGATGGATGGCAGAGTGAAGGATGGATGGATTGATGGATGGATGGTTGAGCGGATGACAGAGTGTATGGATGGATGGCAGGGTGAATGGATAGATGGCAGAATGGATGGATAGCAGAGTCGATTGATGGATGGCAGAGTCAATGAATGGATGGATGGCAGAGTGGGTAGGTGGATGGATAGATGGATGTGATGAGTGGATGGATGGATGGCAGAGTGGATTGATGGATGGCAGAGTGGATGAATGGATGGATGGCAGAATTGAGGGATGTATGAATGAATGGCAGAGTGGATGGGTGGGTGGATGGATGGCAGAGTGGATGAATTGATGGATGACAGAGTGGATGGATGGATGGCAGAGTGGATGGATGGATGGCAGAGCAGATGGATCGAAGGATGGATGGATAGGAGAATGAATAGATGGATGGTTGGCTGGATTGAAGAGTGTATGGATGAATGGATGGAAGAGTGTTTAGATTAATGGGGTGCAGATGGATGGATAACTGAGTAGATGGATGGATGGATCATAGAGTGGATGGTTGGCAGAGTGGATAGAATGATAGGTGGCAGAGTGGATGGATATATGGCTGAGTGGATGGATGGCAGATTGTATGAGTGCAGTGGCATCAGGTAAGTTCAACTGAGAGGAGACAGGGTGCATACACACACATGCACACTGAGTTACAGCCATGCATTCACATGCAAACAGGCCCCATGCATTCACATGCAGACAGGCATAGACACAACCATTCACAACACTCACTCACAAATACACATACATTCATACATACACAAACGCACCAAACAGTCAATAAAAACAACACTTACCTGCTGTATTTTATTATTATTATTAAACAATCTTTATTCGGCAATGAACACAGCCATAAAAGATACAATACATTAAAAACAGTCTAAAATTCATTAAAAAACGTATTACAACTCTAAAACAACTATAAAATGACATCGGACAATCTACTCTCATCTTCAAAGACCTCTAACTTATACACGACTGTAAATGCTAACTAATTCCCAAAGTCCTGTGTCAGCATCGAACCGTTCAAGAGTACCCCTCTCTGTCTCAGTCATATCTGGATTTCCTAGATCTTATCATTGCTCTTAAAAAGTGCATAACCACGAATAAAGTGCGTTCATTCTGCAGAAGTTGCATGTGCAAAAGTGCAATTCGAGCCTGTCTAAATCCCATTTCTTTTAAATAGGGTTTAAGATACAGTCGCCTGGGATACATAAAATATTTGCATAAAAAGACAAAGTGTAAAATATCCTGTGGAGGCCTATTGTCGCAGCCACAGGGCCCTCTATCCTCGGCTCGTGCTACAAAGCCAGGAGGAGAGGTCACTAAGTGATGAAACATGTTAAATCTAAAACGGGTAATTAAAAAACGATCGTTAGCACTGGTTAAAATAGTGAGGTAATACTCTATTCCCAACACTGATTTGACTAAGGCGTGTGCTCTAACTGTCGGCTTAAACAGTTCCTTTCCTTCTCGCTTGGCACTAGCTTTCTTAGAGAATAATTCATAAATTAGTTTTTTATCCTCTCTCTTCACTGCTTTATAATTTATAAAAATGTCTGATCTTCCTAGGGCACAAAATGTTTCCTTGCTATATCTTAGCCAGGGGATTTTGAAGGTATGATCCAATGAGAGGCAATCCAAAATTACAGCTTGGTTAAAGGAGGCCTCCTCATTGGACCAAATATTTACCCAGCAAAGCAGGGGCTTGACTGCAACTAAGTCAGTGATATACCTGCTCTCAGGGCGGGAAGCCTCGGAGGTGCCAGGAGGGTTGGGACTGCTGCCTCTCCTCATTGGCTGACCTTAGGCACTTTAGGTCAGCCAATGAGGGGAAGCAGCAGTCTCTAACTTGTCAGTGAGTAGGATGAGGTCAGAGAGACTGCTGACCCCACCCATTCTGTCGCAAGGTGTCAGTGATAAACACCCTTCCCTGGCCACTTCAGGGCTTAAAACTGAAGTGCCCAGGTACGAGGCTATCACTGACGCTCTCCCTCGTCATGAGGGGGAGGGCCTTGAGGACATTTGAATACACCCACAGGAGGTGTGACATCCTCAGCCTAGCAAAGTTTAGCTCAGGCAGCCAAGAGCCTGCACATTTAGCGCATGTCTAGCTCCTGGCTGCCTGACATGAAAATTAGCAGTGTCAGGCTGAACTTTGCCCAGCCTGACAGGCACTCTTTATGTCCAAAGGTGTGAAGACGTGGCCCCTCCACCCTTAATGACGGGCCACTGCTGAATGGGTGGATAAATAGGTGGATGGATGGATGGATAATTGGATAGAATGGGGAAAAACTGAATAATCGATAAAAGAATGAATGGATGACAGAATGGAAAGGCGAAATAGTGAATATCAGCAGGTGGATGGAAGGGTGAAAGAATGAATGGATAGGTGCATGGGTGGAAGAGACATGGAAGCTGTTCTAGGGTGGGTCAGTTCACTTGCTTCGCTTGCTTGGTGGCATCAGCACTTTAGTTCAAAGTGGGGGCTATTTTGATTTTCTGGCTTCTCCCTTGGGTCAGAAGCTTGTTACCTGCAATAAGTAAGGTAGTTGTCTCCATGCTGCATCGTGCTTTGATGCCAGATTAGGGGTTGTGCAGGACATGATTGATGTTGATGTGCCAAGGGGCAATGGGAAACCACCCACATCCACCGCACGAGGGTTGAGGAGACCAATGTAGGTCTTCCCACTCTGGGATCATGCAAGGGTTGACTTTGAGGCATAAATGTATAGTCTAGATGATTCCTATGGACTAGCCCCCTCTTCAAACTGCTGAAAAAGACCTAGGGGGAGCATGGGGAAAAAAGGGAACAATTACGTCAGATACACAGGTTGCCAGAAACTTTTGGCCAAATTATGAGTGCGCCATGCATTTTGCAGGGCCCGTACCTATTGCATCTCTTTTACTACCACTGATCCTAAACATAAAAAGTTGTACAATCTGTCATAAGGGAAGATTTCCCACCATCATAAGTGCAAATAAGAAACTTGTTAACATTACACTTATCTCGATTCTTTGAATAAGGATGTCCATATAGTATGATTTTTTGCACACCTATGGATAACTTTGGTGTGGGGCTGAAACGTTTTTGTGAATTTGACCTCAAGTTCTGAGACAAGTATCCGTTCTTCACAATTGATTTTTTGTTGTTGCCTGTTTTTCTGTACTTGAAGGAGCAGCTAGTTAGAAAATGTCCTACACAGAAACAGAACTTCAGATGTTTTGAGAAGAAGTGCCTTCTGTGATCTGAGCAAGGAAGAAGAAAGGGCTTTGACAATCTATTTCTTTAAAAATACTCTACCTATTCAATAAGTCCTACACATAGGATGAAGACACTGTGAGAAAACGGTGCGATATACTCGAAGGATTGCCCTGTATGGACACTTGTTAATAATATTCCAAATAAACTGAATATAAAGCCCTGATGAAGTCTGCTGTGACTGAAACAGCCAGAGACGAAACACGTGTTGGCGAAGTGGCGTGTATATTAGGAATGAAATAAAAGAACAGTTAAAACCACGACCTCGACTTTGGATTTCTGTGTGCTTTTTTCAAGCTAATAAGATGTTGGCATATAAGGTTTGCTCTACTTAGGCCCAAGATTAGTCTCAATGCCATATTCTGGACTGTTTGTAGTGTGTTCATCAAATGATTAGGGAGTCCCATATAACTCTGGCTCACAGGCCTGGCACCCCGTGGACTTACCTGCGACCAGTACTCCGACTGGTCAAGGCCCTTGTGGATTCTGCTCCAGCACTTTCAGGCTCCTGCCTGGCCTCTCTCCCTCTCACTCTCTCTCACATTGTTCTCTCTCTCTCTCTTTCTCTGACTTTTGTGATACTTCTCTTGCTCTTTGTGCCTTCTACTTTGCTCTTTTATGCCTTTTCTCTTACTCTTTCTGCAACTTTTTGTGCCTTTTCTCTTGCTCTTGGTGCCTTTCCTCTTGCTCTTTTTTGGATTTTCTCTCACTCTTACTGAGACCCTCTGTGCCATGTTAACTACACTTTGTGCCGTTTCTCTAGCCCTTTTGCCTTTTCTCTCACTCTTTCTGTGACTTTTTGTGCCTTTCATTCACTCTGTGCCTTTTCTTGTGCTCTTTTTACATTTTCTCTCATTCTTTCTGTTGCTTTTCTGTGACATTTCTTGCCTTGCCTCAGCACCAGACATCATTACCACCATACCCATCGGATACAAGATCACAAAGCAAGACTGCCTACACAGGCCCGTAGGGAGAATCACCATCTTCTATAAAGACACCTTCATCTGCACTACCTCCGCTGAAACCGGAAGAAACTACATGGAACACCTAAATTTTAAACTACCAATCACAACAAACTTTACTTTGGGTGGAACCCTTGTCTACCGCCCCCTAAGCCCCTGAGCCAACTTCACAAGCAACATTACAAACTTCATCACCCCCCCCCCCAGTCCTCTACCCTAGTGCTTTCATTCTCCTAGGAGACCTGAATGTCCATCAAGAAGACCAGACTGACCCACAACTCAGACCCCCTTCTTGACAACCTCAAAACCCTGGGACTAATCCAAAGCATCATGGAGCACACCCACGCTGTCATACACATCCTAGATCCCATCTCCAAATCCTTCAACAACGTCATGATCAACAATCAAGAACCATTACCTGGACAGACTACACCATAGTCAGTATCACAAACAACATCCATCACACAGAGGCACCCGCATAGCGAGCCCAGCATTCCGACACTGGAACAACCTAACAGAGGCAGGTTGGATGACCACCATCCATGAGAACAAACCAGGACCTATGGGCCGCTTGGCATGCAAGTTCAAAAACTTCAGCAAGTGGATCACCAACTGCGCGGACGCTCTGGCCCTCAGGAAGCAAAGCCACATAGCACACACTAGAACACAAGCCAACTAGTACAAATGACAGTGCAGACAACTAGAATGGAAATGGAGGACCAGCAGAGAGGAAGCGGAAAAAGATGCTTTCAAAGCTACCCAGAGAAGGTGCCATCAGCTAATTCGAGAAACTAAGAGGAAGACCCTAGTGGAATGAATAAACACCCGCTCCACAGCAACAAAGAAATATTTGCAATCGTCAAGAACTTCACCACAACTGCAGCTGCCAATGGAAATCACAACCCATCGCAAGATCTGTGTAACAACCTCTCAAATTTCTTTTGCAGCTACATCACAGCCTTATACAGACACTTTACTCCCAACTGGACCCTCTCCAGAAGTCTCCCAGTGACAAATGAGGACAGCACAATCCCCACAAGGGACCCCATTAGCACAGAGGGGTTGTATGTTGGAACCACACATGCCTTTTCCATGCAGGCCGTTACATCATGGGCATTACAACAAAAGTGTCTTTACCACGCATTCCTTTATTATGCATATGGTTACAACGACTTGCCTTCGGGAAAGCGTTGGACTTTGGAGAGGTATCACTTACTATTCTAACTCCAGTCTGCACAACAGTAGGGAAAGCGCTGGACTTCGAAGTACAACGCTGCTTTCCCTAAGGCATGTCTTTGTAACGATATGCGTGGTAAAGACGCATTTGTTGTAATGCTTGCAATGTAATGGCATGCGTGGTTTGTGCCACGTTGTAAACGTTTCCCACACAGAGGAAACCCCAAGAATCATGAAGACCATTCACTTCAGCTGATCCTTGCCCCCATCACGCTTTTGACAAAGAAGTGATCCCTATCAGTGAGGCGCTCCCTCACCCCCATTTTCAACACCTCCATCAGTACAGCCGCCTTTCTGGAACAATGGAAACATGCAACCGCCAACGTTCTCCTAACGAAACCCTCGGCAGACACAACCAAACTCGCCAGTTACCGACCAATATCTTCCCTTCCCTACCCAACCAAAGTCTTCGAAAAAGTCATTAACAAACGCCTCTTTGACCACCTTGCAATCACCAGCTTCTCAACGGAAAACAATCAGTATTTAGAGCCAACCACAGAATGGAAACTGCCCTCATAGCTGCAACAGATGATATCTGGATGATTCTCGACAGTGGGGGATGGCCGCACCCATCCTTCTAGAACTATCAGCAGCCTTCAACACCATCTCCTAGGCCATCTTAATCCAACTAAGCTACATAGCAGGCATCCAGAGACACATCCTTAAATGGATCTGCTCCATCCTCACTGGAAGGACCCAAACCGTCAACATGCCCTGCTGTTCCTCTGAAGCACAAGATCTAATCTATAGAGTCCTGCAGGGCTCCTCGCGCAGCCCAATGCAATTCAACATTTACATGGCTCCTCTGGCCGACGCCATACAAGCCCACAACAAAAACATCCTCACTTACGTCGATGACACACAACTGATACTGTCCCTTTCAGACAAAACACCCAACATCAGAAACAAGTTTACCACATAAATAACCAAAGTGACTACCTGGATGAAATCAAATTGCCTCAAACTGACAGGCAACACCAAAGTGGGGGTCTTTGCGGAAGTGTAGGACCTGATGCCAACTTTAAAAATTCTCCTGCATCAGTGGCACCTTAATCCTCAATCCACAGTTTAGTGTCTCCCAGTGGTAAAAATCTTAATGCTTGTAACAGAAACAGGAAATATGATCTATGACTGCAGTATTAAAAGTGGGGTCTAACCATGGTGTACTATTTAACAGTGCACAAGTTACAGAGTTTGATTAAAACAGATACATGTTAGCCTTCTTTAATTCGCAATTTAAAAAAACAGGGTGCATTCATAGAAATCAAGGATTGCTTTTCAAAATCATGCCATCTAAACTTTCAGTCCCTAATTCCTGGTCTACATGTAAAATCTCATAATTACAGGAGAAGGCTGAGGCTGGTCCTGAGCTGTCATTCAGCCAAATTTCCTTTAAAAAAGCTTCAGCGACATCATCATCATTAATGAGGTCTCTTAACAACCAGTTAATTTTAACCAGAGAGTGAACATTTAAAAATATCATTTTGATAGTTTTGAGCTGTTTTCTAGGGAAAAAACCTACTCCTTTCTGCGGATATTTTAGCATATCGGGTGACAATGTGAACTTTGCAGGAGTGTCCTGATTAGCTGGCAGAGCAGGGGCACAACAATCCCTTATGATGTTTTCAACAGTTAAGGTTTGAAGGCTAGAACTGGTTGCACCTGCCTCAGGAAGGGTAAAGTTTCCCATCCTTGCCCAGCCAGAGCACAGACAGGTGCAGAAAGGCTTGGTTTTGGTGCACCGTTGGGGGCTGCAGCGTGCATTGGCATGTTCTGTCTAATTAAATAGGTGGAGTGTAGCGAATACAGGACAAAAACAGCACACCAAACAGCTAGACTGTTGACCTCCAAATAACTCAGGATCTGTGAACCCAGTGAAGAAGCACAAGAACATGGTGGAACAATGTGGTCCATGCAACATGGTCTAAACATTGACCACATACTTCTTACACCACTGGTTCCGATAAATGGGAAAGATGCCTAAATAAGGCTAAAGAGGAAAAATCCTTCTAAAAGTGACCTACCTAACAACCAATTGAGGCACAAGTAAAGTATTCTAATATAAGGGTTTGGCACAAAAAGACCAACAATGTATCAGGTTCTGTTACTGATGGGAAGTCTTCGGTGAGGTCCCCATTCATACTGCAGTGGATTCTGGCTGTGGTGTGTGCATGAGGTCTGAGAATCAGGGATATAATTGCGCTATCTATGCTTAACTCTGACATTATTGACATAGTCTGGAGCTGCCCACTATATCAAAGGTGGCTGTCAAGTCCATAGAGGCAAGATGGACACAGCCTTTTTTGGCCTTTGTATATTTTTGGACTATAAGGGAGAGGGAACCCTTTCAATAAACCTGCACAGCAATTTCTAGCCACATTGGAAGGTTTTAACCTAGAACATTTTATCAAAGATCCCACTCACCAAGAATCATACTCTGGACCTTATTTTAGCAAACCCTGAAACAGTAGTGGTAGATCCAGTTTCAAAACTCATTTGGCTGGACCATGCGCTAGTCCCTTTTAAGATAGTCTCTCCTACCCCCTGCGTCATCCAAGAACAGAAAATTACATCGTCTTGGTCTTTGCACAAAATCTCTGACTCCCACTTTATGGAGTCACATCAGTCCCCTTCCCTGTCATATGTCAGGGGACCTAGAACAGGATGTTTAGCTTTTCAACAAATGGCTGACTGATGCTTTGAATACCATTGCCCCTCTGAGATCCCACTCTTCAAAGGGGCTAAAACCCTCTGTTCCTTGGTTCTCTGATGCCATTAAGTCAGAGAAATCTGTATGTAAAAGGCTAGAAAGGTAATGGAGATCCAAGCATGACAAGGACGCTAAGGAAATTTACTAGGCCGATCTGGGAAACAATAGCATGCAGCTATTAGGATGGCCCAAAAAAACTTTATTGATTCGTCCATTTCTGAGGCAGCAAATAAATTCTGAGAGCTGTTTAAACTTGTCAACTCTTTTCTCTCTCCCTCAACTATGAAAGTCACCCTCTTCCCATCTATAGAGTTATGCAGGGATATCTCTGACTTCTTCTTTAAAAAAATACAAACGACTTATGATCAGTTCAGGGACAGTCTCCCACTACTCAAGGAGCTTCGCCCTACCCCAACTCTGGCCCGACACTCTCTAGATTTGTCTCCTTAGCCCTAGATGAATTGCAGCTGAATTCCCCCCTGGATCCCTGCCCCCCCTCCCCCCTTCATCGTCAAACCTGCCGACCCCTGTAGTAAATTCTACCCTGAACAGAGTGCTAAATGAATCCTTAGAGCTGGCACTGGTTTCGTCCAGCTTGAAACAAGCTTCCCTACTCCCCTAGCTTAAGAAGCCTTCAGCTGACCCCAAGGTTCTTAGCAATTTTAGGCCTATTTCCCTTCAGCCTACTGTGGCTAAGTTACTTCAGAAAAATGTAAATAGGCAGATATCTCACTTTCTCAAGTCTAACCATTTGCTTCACAAATCCCAATCAGAATTTTGTTCGGGTTACAGAATGGAGACAGACCTGCTTGAGATCTCAGAATATATTAAAGAAAATCTGCACTCTAGCACTCCAGTTTTGATGATACTTTTGGACCTCTCCGCTGCATTCGATATGGTCTCTCACACATTTCTGCTTGAGAGACTTGAAATGATCGGCGTTAGAGACCAAGCCCTGCAGTGGTTGAAATCTTTTATTAGTGAACGAACCAAGGCTGTCTACTTTTCACCTCCATGACTGAACCATTTGAGTGTGGAGTCCCTCAGGGCTCAGCTTTCAGTCCTACTCTTTTGAATATATATCTGGAGCCTCTGGCGTATCTAATAGAATCGTGGGGAGTGAGATTTGACTCTTACGCTGACGACACCCAACTCCTCCTGGCTTTTCAGGGGAAAAAAAACCATGACCCTGGATTCTTTTAAACTCTGTCTTAAATCAGTGGTTGACTGAATGAATGTTAGCTGCCTAAAGCTGCCAACAATCTCAAACTCTTCCAACTCTCCTGCATTCACATGGCAAGAAAAGGAGGTAGTTAATTTGTTTTTCTGGCCTTGAAGCTCTGGAATGCGCTTCCCCTTAACTTGAGAACTAGCCCGTCCGAAACCATTTTCATAAAGAGCTTAAAAATATTTCTCTTTGACTCCTTCCTTGGCGTCTGTTAGATTCCCTGCTGCAAGATTCCTTGTAGGTGAAATTTTTGCTAGCGCCGGAATGCCTCCTTGGAGGCAGCTGTGCGCTCTACATATGCAGTACATTGTATTGTATTGTATTCTAAATCTGTATGTAAACATATATCAAAATACATGAGCAATAAAGACATAACAGAGGAAAAAGCAATGAATATGGAACCAATGGCCATCACCTGGGTCAGTGTCATCAACACAGACCACAACAAACACAACTAGATGAAGGAAAGAGGAGGAAAGCATAATTAGTGTCAATTTCAGAAGATCACCACCATTAGATATGCCTGAACACAAACTATAAGAGCCTGGTGGGTAACGTTGTAATGCAGATTCATGCATCACTTAAAAGCAGCATGCAAAACACAAACTGACAAGCAAGCGTGAGAGATCCTTTTAAATCTAGTAGTAAACGATAATGCAGTGGAGCTCTTAGTGATGTGCTGTTAGTGATGTATCCCACCCAAAAGGCAGAACCTATGAGGAATAATCAAACGTCTTAATGATCGGTTTGACCCTCAAAGAAACACTGACTAGGGAAGATATGTATTTAGCACTGCATGTCAAAGAGAAAACGAAACCATGGATAACTTTGTGGCATGACTATGAAAGTTAGTAACTTATTGCAATTTCCATAAATCTAACTACGAAAAAGGTATTACGACTGCGAATATTCATTCAACTGAACTCAGGATCAAAGTACAAACACAAACAATGGATTTGCTGAAAATACTACCGCTGTCCAGAACTGAAGTAAGAGCAGCCATACATGCAATGGAACAGAGGCAGGAAGAGACACATTTATTGAACTGATGCAACAAATGAAATCGACAGAAAAAAATGAAGGTCAACAGCAAAACTGACAAGAATACAAATTAGAAACTGAGATATGTTACAAATGTGGATTAACAGTTCCACGTACAGGAATCTGTCCAGCGCAAGGTCAAACACATAGTAAAGGCCCTTTTGCATCTGTTTACAGAACCAATGCAAATTACAAAGACAGTAGAGAACACATGCCAAGCACTAGGCAGTAGGAAAACCAATGAATATGTCAGACAAATGGAAAAACAAGAATTAGAAGCAGTAAGTGATATGCCATGAGTAAGAAGAAATGTAAAGTATCTCTACATAATAAAATACAGAAACAATAAAAAATATGTTGAGACGACAGAATAGAACTTGTGTCTGGACCAACATTCTAGGTGTCTCCAGTCGTAGTAGTGCCCAAGAAAGGAGCAGACAAAATTTGCATCTCTGTCGACATGTACATATGAAATACTGCTATTGAAGGAAAGAGACACCCCAGCCATTGGTAGCAGATATGATAAGATGCCTGGTTGGTGATTTTCTTAAAACTAGATTTGTGTAAAGGATACCACCACCATGAGCTGGATGAGCAGCCAGGAACACTTCCCATCATTGACATGATTAGAAAAATCTTAAATCTGAACCAAGGCGGAGGTATATATAAGTGGTCTAAAATGAGTGAAACAAGGGATGGCAAAGCCAATTGAGCTTGCATTTTGGCTTTTTCCAAAGAAGACCAATTGGCTTTGCCACTTGTTTTCCTTGGTGCTGGTCGGCATCAGCAAACAAGAGGAAAACGTGGTTATTGACAATCATGAGCAACATCAGCAAAAAGCCAAAACAAGTACAATGATATATACACATACTTTATTCATACACACTTATGCAAATGCATATGTAAAGGCGCCTCGTGCCCCTGGGTGATGATGTCTATACGCACAAGCTTCTTTTCAGAAATAAGTCATGATGAGGAAACCATTTAGTTTTTTGTAATTTGCCATTCCAAAATATTGGACGTCAGTTGTGGAGAGGTAAATTAGAAAATATGGGGGAAAGTGCATGAAAAAGAAAGGAGCACCCTGGTAGCAAATTGCAGCTGCCAAGCATTCCAAAAGTGATTAAAATTATATTTTTAAATAAGAACATTAGAGAGAGGGGTGGAGAGCAAGGAATAGTGGAAGGTGGGAGGAGATGAGAAAGCTGACGCTGCTAAGCAGGGGGTGCTGCGTGGGGAGGGCAAGGGAGAAGAGGAGCAATTGAGGAGTTTGGGAGGTGAGAGTTATAAAAATTGAAAAATTAATCCGTGCATCAATAAAAAAGCTGTGAGGGTGAAGGCACACAGAGAACAGGAAAGTATTTGAGAAATTAAGCAGCACATGAGGGAGATAGCAAGAAAACACATGCACTCTCATGTCGTACTAAAAACATAGTTCAACCTATCAGAGCAAAGTAAGGAAGAAATGCTCCAGAGGTGGCACACACAAACACTAGAGAGGAAAAGGATCAAATAAGAAGCAGGGAAATGAGATGGACAATAACTCCATCCAGTCAATAACAAGGGAGGGATCAAAGCCCACAATATGCATATATTTTATTATATTGGTTATAATTGGTCTCTGACAGCATCTAGCTAAATATGGCTGTAGGCAAGACCCATAAACAAAATACCCTGCAGACCAAAGTAAACAAACAACATTCCTGACTGTGCTTCCTCATCGCTCACCTCTAAAGAGATAGTCCTCATTGGGCGTCTTTGAAGCAAAATCAATGGGGAAGGGGTCCAAATGTTCACTGATAAATGGGTGGTTTGCTTCGAGAGTCCTCTACAAACAATCTTGAGGTTTTTGGCAAAATTGAAAATTAATATGCACGCTACCCTATCTTATAACTGTAATCTGTTGTAACCATCTTTGCAATGAGGATTGAGGATAGAGATAATGATTGGTAATAGCTCTTCTGTCACTATTTTCGAAAGAAGTAGATTAACAGCCTTTTTGCCAAAATCACAAGACTGCGCAGTTCACAAACTCATGCAAAAATTGCATAATCAAAATCTTGTGCCTATAGGGGTGTTTGCGAACAGTTTAAAATTAACAAGCATTGGCATAGCCAATAGGTCTCGCCTTTGGGGCCTTATAAGTGTTTAGCCAGAGCTATTGACTTTGCCAATGTCTTCAAGCTGTGATGTAGAGAAGTGTGGCTGCTGTGCAGCATGCTGAAAAGTTATAATAAAAAAGTGTCAGAAGCATTTTTGTTACTTTATATATGACCAAGAAGGCATTATGTAAAACTGAACGACCATATTAAAAAAGTATTTACAATAAAAAATGTCCTCAGTTTTCTTTTGTTCTTGCAATGCTGGCAACTTGTTTCTGCCTATTACAATGGTTGTTTGTTAAAGCTTTTTTTTTTGAGGGGCATAAACAATCGGAGGGTGAAGGTTGGGAACTAGTACCTGTATTATAACACTAGCAGCGGCCAGACGCTAGGGAGAATCAACAGATGCCAGATTCCGAGAGCAGGCTGAGGTGGTGCTGAGTGATGCTGAGGTGGTAGTGGTGGTGGTGGTGACTGTTGCGGAGACGATGCTGAGGTGATGCTGAATGATACTCAGGTCTTGCTGAGTGATACTGCTGTGGTGCTGAGTGATGATGTGGTGGTGCTGAGTGATATTGTCTTGGCGCTGAGTGATGCTGTGGTGGTGCTGAGTGATATTGTCTTGGCGCTGAGTGATGCTGTGGTGGTGCTGAGTGATGCTGTGGTGGTGCCGAGTGATCCTGTGGGGCGCCGAGTGATGCTGTGGTGGCGCCAAGTGATGCTGTGGTGGCGCTGAGTGATGCTGTGGTGGCGCCGAGTGATATTGTTGTGGCGCCTAGTGATGCTGTGGTGCCCCTGAGTGATGCTGTGGTGACCCTGAGTGATGCTGTGGTGGTGCTGAGTGATGCTCTGGTGGCCCTGAGTGATGCTGTGGTGGCCCTGAGTGATGTTGTGGTGGCTCTGAGTGATGCTGTGGTGGCCCTGAGTGATGCTGTGGTGGCGCTGAGTGATGCTGTGGTGGCGCTGAGTGATGCTGTGGTGGTGCTGAGTGATGCTGTCGCGGCGCTGAGTGATGCTGTGGCGGCGCTGAGTGATGCTGTGGTGGTGCCGAATGATGCTGTGGTGGTGCCGAGTGATGCTGTGGTGGCGCTGAGTGATGCTGTGGTGGCGCCGAGTGATGCTGTGGTGGCGCTGAGTGATGCTGTGGTGGCGCCGAGTGATATTGTTGTGGCGCCGAGTGATATTGTTGTGGCGCCTAGTGATGCTGTGGTGCCCCTGAGTGATGCTGTGGTGACCCTGAGTGATGCTGTGGTGGTGCTGAGTGATGCTGTGGTGGTGCTGAGTGATGCTCTGGTGGCCCTGTGTGATGCTGTGGTGGCCCTGAGTGATGCTGTGGTGGCCCTGAGTGATGCTGTGGTGGCCCTGTGTGATGCTGTGGTGGCCCTGAGTGATGCTGTGGTGGCCCTGAGTGATGCTGTGGTGGCCCTGAGTGATGCTGTGGTGGCCCTGAGTGATGCTGTGGTGGCGCTGAGTGATGCTGTGGTGGCGCTGAGTGATGCTGTGGTGGCGCTGAGTGATGCTGTGGTGGTGCTGAGTGATGCTGTGGTGTCGCTGAGTGAAGCTATGGTGGTGCTGAGTGATGCTGTGGTGGCGCGGAGTGATGTTGTGGTGCTGCTGAGTAATGCTGTTGTGGCGCTGAGTGATGCTGTTGTGGCGCTAAGTGATGCTGTGGTTGCGCTGAGTAATGCTGTGGTTGCACTGAGTGATGCTGTGGTTGCACTGAGTGATGCTGTGATGGCGTTGAGTGATGCTGTGTTGGTGCTGAGTGATGCTGTGCTGGCTCTGATTGATGCTGTGCTGGCTCTGATTGATGCTGTGCTGGCTCTGATTGATGCTGTGGTTGCGCTGAGTGATGCTGTGGTGATGCTGAGTGATGCTGTTGTGTTGCCGAGTGAGAGATAGAGTGAAGATATAATGCCCAATTAGAGAGGGTGGTGAGAGAGAAAGAGAGAGAAAGGGTGTACATAGAATAAAGAGTGGAGCGGGATAGAGAGAGAGAAAGAAGGGGAGAGAGAGTGAATGAAGGAGTTTGAAAGAGAAACAGATAAAGGGGTGAGAGAGAATGAAAGGCTAAAAAGATAGAGAGGGAGAGTTAATTAAGTAGAGAGAGAATTAGAGAGGGAGAGAGAGAGAAGGAGAGAGACAATAAGAGTGGGGGTGTGGAGTTTAAATAGAGTGAAGAAGTGACGCGGAAAAAGTAACCTTAAATATAGCTTTGTGCTTTGCGCGAATAAATATTTTTTAAAAACAGAGTGAGACAAAAATACTAGTAATTAGGCTGTGACTCCCAATATAAAACAAATAGCGATATAAGGTGAAATCAACCCACCGAAGCAATATTTCTAACTAGACAAAAAAAAGCTTGCATTTCAATGCTAATCGCTGTTGTTTTTCATGTGACTGTAGTCCAGGGCCGTCAGTTGGTAATGTGAGTTGCTGCTGCGCGTGAAACATCAGAGTCCAGAGAGTTAATGAGCCATGACGGGGAAATGAGGAAGAGATAGGAAACCCAGATGGCAGCTCAGCTGCGCGCGTGCACGCCATCGTGAACGCAAGCTGGTCGCCAGCCGAAAGCCAGTGGGTTTGCACTTCCAAAACCCGCTTACTAAAACTCTCGGCCAGACCAGCGCAAGCGCTGGTGTAGGCCGAGACCTAAAAACCGCGCTGACATATTCATTTAGGCACATTTTCTCATTTGCTGGAGGGATGCACAATGTAGATCACTCAGAGGATGGTATATTTGTTGAACACTCACCTATCCACGGAGAAAAGCTGGTTCCATTGATCCTCCAGGGCCTTCTAGGTGAGCATGTGTATTCACATGAGAATCTCTAATGCTCCTGCCAAAATGAGGCTGTAGAAGTCTGTGTCATCCACGTTCAAAGCTGTGTGTGTGGGGCAGCGCTCTTTGGACATCCACTGATGCACCCCTAACTCTGACCTTTGTGGTGGTGCGTCCTTTCCAAGAGGGTTATAGTGTTTATCTGCAAAAGTCAGGATTTCATTACAAGACCGGAGGCTACCATTATGCATTATTCTTTTAATGCAACTTCAAGCAGCCATTTTAAAGTTACATCACAAAGCAAAGCTCTAGAATGTACATATGTTACGATGGCAACAGGATCACACAGATCTGCCTCTTTTAAATGCGTCTTTGAGCAGATAAGTTGTCTTTCCTTTACTCTCTATCATTTTTATCATTATTTACTGCGCTTTTCTTGTTTATGCCTATTCTTTATGCTATATCTTTCGCATACCTCGCATTTCCATTTGCTCCTACTGCGTTTTTAATAATGCTATTTGTGAAATGCGTTAATTTTAATAATGCCCTTTTCTTATGCCTTAGCCCTTAACACATACTTTTAGTGTCGCATACCTCGCAATTCATTTGCGCCCACTCGAGCTTTCACCTGCTAATGCTTTTTCTTTTTGACATATCCCACTTTCGGTTATGTCCAACTCAGGCCTCGCCACACTCCTCTCTGCGGCCTCTCTGCGTGCCCCTCCTCTCCGCAGGCTCCAACTCTCTGCGGCCTCTCTGCGTGCGTTTTCTCTCCGCCGACACGCTTCCGAATTGAAGGCTTGGCACGACCCGACCCTCCCTCGCATCTCCAATTTACGGAGTGCGGGTCGCGTCGAGCCCCCCCCCATCATTTCGGGCATCCTCGGTTCACTTCATTCCCCTTATTAGCTTTTAGGCTTCCTTGCTCGTCGATTAAATAAAAAAAAAATTAAAAGGAAGACCGCGTTACGTCATTATTATCAAGGGCTCTCCCGTGTTAGAGGAGGGACCCTTGGCAACGACCTGCGTGCGTTTCGCGGTCTTATGTTTTGTGTTGTTGCTTAGCAACCCTTCTCTCCAACAGCTGTTCACTTTCCTGACGATTGACACGACGATCGGATTACCTTTCTTTCTGGCTCCTTTTTTAATTCCACTGATTCCTCCTTAAAGGGCATATTTTGACCTAAAAAAAAATATATATATATAAAAAAAGACATTTGTTTAGTGTTTAACTACTCTTACTATCGCTTTTTTACCCACTATATCTTGGCTTTGTGTCCTTGTTCCTTGAATTAACCTAACTAGAGATTTTTTTTTTTCTATTCTATTATGTCTGATGCTGAATCTGACGACTCTCAGGCTCAGGCCCCCTCTCTTAAAACTAATGAGGAGCTCATTAAGAAAATAATCCAAAAGGAGACGCAATATTGTATGAGGGAGACTATAAGTAAAATTGTTGCTGGTAAGAGATCCCTTCCCGACCCTACTAACCCCACTGCTCTCCATGGAGGGCACATTGATGAGGTTAACAAATGTGGGGGTAAAAGATTAAGAAAAAGCAACAATTTGGAACGAGAGAGCACACTGGGAGGTCCAAGCACCTCGAACCTATTGGGAGGTTTACGCACCTCACAAACTGAAGGAGAACTAAGTGCCTCAAATACTAAGGGAGGCCTACGCGCCCCAAAAAGATCATGGGTCCACACCGGCACAACTTATTCGGATGCCCTAAGCGGCTCACACTATCCAAGTACTCTAATTGATCCCCTCATAACTGATGACGAACAAGTTGCAACTGAATCCTTGGATGAATATATTTTTAACTTAGATCAAGTCGATAATGATGACTATTTTGATCTCTCGGAAGAGGAACTTTCCTCCTCCTCAAAAGAGATTATTTTTGATCCCTTAGGCGGGGAAATGTTCTCCCCCGATAATATTCAACACCCTAGGAGTTCCCAATGGTGGCCCCAAAAACACGTGGCCAAGTTTATCAAGAGGTGGATATGGAACCCCCTTGAAAGGGAGACAAGGAATATCCTAAAGGCAGAATGCCCAAGACCTATGGTCCAAGATAAATTTTGCCTCACCCCTAATTTGGACCCCGAACTCATCAAGTTCTTATTCAAAATGGGCAGGGACCCTAGGAAAGGGATGTAGTGCTCCCTCAAAAACTGTCAAGATTGCATGCTTGACATGCTTGACCCTTTATGCCGAATGATCGACCTAATCGAGGAGAGCTACATTAATGGTTCTTCACCCAACATTGATTTATTAAGAGGATGGAGCCAGAGAACACTAATCCTCCTTGGTAATGCGAATGCTACAATCAATACCGAGAGAAGAAAAGTTGTTTTATCAAAAATCGACCCCAAGCTCTGCGACATGGCTGAGAAGGAACCATTGAACAATCCCAATGGACTTCTCTTTGGGGAGGACATGATTAAGGGACTGGGTAAATATGTGGCAACCTTCACGGATTTGGATAACATGCGCATGCGTAGAGTCTTTAATCCGAGTGTTTTTGCTAGGGCCGGCAGAAGGGGTCGCTCTGCCGGCCGCCCCTACCAAAGACCCTTCTTCAGGCAAAGAGGATTCGGTCGCCCCTACCAGACCAACACTTCCTTCTACCCTCAACGAGGAGGATCCTCCCGCTCAAGAGGCTTCAGAGCCAGAGGCGTTAACTCCTCCAACACGTCAAGTAAGTACCTTTTTCCCTCATTCTTCCTCTTCAACAGGGAAAGTGGGGGGTCGTCTAAAACATTTCCTACACATCTGGAAACAAATTACACACGATCCTTGGGTACTAGAAACTGTTCAGGGTTTCAAAATAGATTTCATGGAAAAACCCAAACAAGTTATAACACCCAAAGTGTTAAATCTAACTCTAGAGCAACAGTCTATTGTGGCAGAGGAAGTAAAATCTATGTTGACGGAGGGAGCAATTGCAGAAGTCCCTTGGGAACGCAAGAATTTCCTGAGCAATATTTTCCTGGTGGAAAAAAGGACAAAGGGTGGAGACCAGTAATAAACCTAAGGGAACTGAACAAATCTCTCACCTACAATCACTTCAAGATGGAAGGTATCCATCTCCTCAGGGACATGCTTTTACGGAAAGACTGGTTAGTGAAACTAGACCTAAAGGACGCCTACTTTACAATTCCAATGGCAGAAGAATCCCAGTCCATTCTACAATTTGCATGGAACAACCACTTATATCAGTTCCAAGCTCTCCCCTTCGGTCTATCATCTGCCCCTTGGTGCTTCACCAAAGTTATGAAGGCCATTACCACAGTTCTGAGGGAAAGGGGGGGTCCGCCTTATAATCTATTTAGACAACATCCTCATTATGTCTCAAGACCACTCTCAAATTCTGAGAGACTTGAATACTACTGTAGAATTAATAGAGAGTACAGGCTTTATTATAAACAGGGAAAAATCCATCATGACCCCCTCAAGGTCTCTAGAGTTCCTGGGCTTCACAGTCGGCACCGTGGAGTCTATGCTGTTACTACCCCCGAAAAAGATATCCAAGATCCGAAAAGAAATACGTCATGTTCTGAAACTCGATCTTGTAACCTTAAGAGAACTAGCCAGACTCCTGGGCCTCCTATCATCATCAATCCAAGCTATTTTCCCGGGTCCTTCACACTATCGGGCCCTTCACAGGTTGAAGGGCAGGGCCCTCCGATCTGGCCTATGGTACGGAGACAAGATTCACCTAGACACAGAAGCCAAGACAGAACTGACTTGGTGGTTAGAAAATCTGGATGCATGGAATGGCAAAGCCATTTTGGGGATTTCCCCAGAATTTGTGCTGGAATCAGATGCCAGCTGGGCTGCTTGCTTTCAGAATCAGAACACGGGAGGGTTATGGTCCTATTCGGAGAGTTTGCACCACATATATTTTCTCGAGTTAACTGCCGGGCTTTATGCCCTAATGAGTTTCAAACACTTTCTTCAAGGGAGGTCAGTCATTCTCAAGATGGACAACATGTCAGCTGTTGCCTACATAAATCGACTAGGGGGCACCAAGTCACCAGACCTCTCCAACCTAGCCAAAAAGCTATGGATGTTCTGCTTGGAACACAAAATTTCGTTAAGAGCAGAATACCTCCCAGGACAAAACAATGTTTGTGCAGATTGGAATTCAAGGTTCCTCGTAGATCACACCGACTGGAAACTAAATCCAAACGTGTTCAAGAGTCTAGATTATCTTTTGGGTCCCTTAGAGGTAGACCTCTTTGCGAGCAGACTCACGTTCCAACTTCCCAGATACTTCATCTGGATGCCAGACCCCGGGGGCTCTGGCAGTGAACGCCTTTCTTCAACCTTGGAAAGGAATTCGGGGTTATGCTTTTCCCCCCTTTGCAATGATCCAGCGCGCCCTGCAGAAGTTGAGGCTGGAACAATCTTTAATAGTTCTAATAACACCCTTTTGGCCGTCCCAACCTTGGTTTCCAACGACCTTGGAATTAGCTTACGAAATACCCTTTCTACTTCCAGCTTCACCAGGCCTCCTAAGAGACGTAGACGGTTTGGAACATCCCCTTCTTCAGAACGGGACTTTGAACCTTCTTGCCTGGAAAGTGTCAGGCGAGCCAATGAAATCTCTGAGCTTTCGGCGCAGGCTTCTTCTCTCCTCCAAGAATCATGGGCCCCTGGTACATACTATAGATACAACGGCATCTGGAAAAGATGGCTTCGTTGGTGCTTGGAAAGGAACCTGGATTCCGTGGAGGCTCCTATTGTGGGAAACAACCTTTAGAACGCATGCATTACATCGCATGCCATTAGATTGCGGTTTTTACAACGAAAGTCGTTACAACGACTTGCACTGGAGGGCGCTATAGGACAAGGAGTAGTTTCAAATTACTATCCAACACCTTCCCTACTGTACGTAGGCTGGAGTTGGAATAGTAAATTAAACTACTCCTAAGTCCAGCGCCCTCTCAACGCAAGTCGTTGTAACGACTTGCGTTGTTAAAACCGCGATCTAATGGCATGCGATGTAATGCATGCGTGGTATCGTCATACATCCCCTATTGTGCATGTAGCCAATTTTCTTGTTGAACAATTTGAAAGGGGTCTTTCCTATAGGTCTATTAACTGCTATAGATCAGCCATTTCTGCGGGTCACTCCCTTTTAAATGGTAGAACTATCGGTAAGAATTCAATAATATGCAGAATTATGAAAAGTATCAGGCTTAAAAGACCTCCTAAACCTAAATACGAAACCCTAAGGGACGTTAAATTATTACTTGACCTATTTTCTAACTGGCCCAATAATAACATGCTAGATAATAAAGAACTCTCTATTAAACTAGCTTCTCTCCTATGTCTAATATCCTGCCGTATGGTTTCGGATGTTAAAGCACTGGAAATAACTAACAGATCATATGACGCCTTTGGCGTCAGATTCGAAATTATCAAGAGAACAAAAACAATGTCTGATATGATTTTTTACCCAAGATTCGATGCTTGTAAAAAATTGTGTGTGGTAGGTTGTATGAAGGAGTATGATTCAAGGATGAACCAACATCGCACCGCTGGTGTTAACCAACTTCTTATTTCCTTTGTTAAACCCTTCAAACCTGTCTCTTCTTTTTCCATAGCTAGATGGGTTAAACTGGCTATGCAATTGGCAGGCATTGATCTCCAAAGATTTCAGGCACATTCTTAAAGAGGCGCTATGGCTAGCCAATCCTTTTGGAAAGGAGGTAAGTTAGATGACATTCTTAAGGCAGCAGACTGGTCCAGTTCCTATACCTTTGCAAAACATTACTGCAAACCTGTCGAACACATGTCTGACGTAGTTTTACTAGACTACCAACATGCATAATGGTAGCCTCCGGTCTTGTAATGAAATTGCGATTCTCCTATTACCATGACCAGAGAATCTCGATTTCATTAAAGACACGGAGGCTAACATTATCCCAACCCTCCCTCCCCGGAGTGGATTTTAACATCTTTTTAATTTATTGCATTTGTCTTGTTCTTAGAGTTTTATATTAAGTTAATGTTTTGTTAAGAACATTGTATTTTGCCTTTATTATGCACTATTTATTATCACCAATTCTCTTCCCCCTTTACTTAGGGCGTTAAGTACATTTCCTAATATTTTATCCTTTTTCAGATAATTCAACTTGATTGGCTCCTCATCAAGATACAGTTCAAGCAAGTCTCGACATCACGCCTTCTTACTACTTGGAATTCTTCATTACCTTAGGAGAAATCTTTGCCATCACGATTCTTTCTCTTGGAATTCGTTATCTTTAGAAGAACTTTACCTTTTTTCTCATTGCATTTAAAAGAGGCAGATCTGTGTGATCCTGTTGCCATCGTAACATATGTACATTCTAGAGCTTTGCTTTGTGATGTAACTTTAAAATGGCTGCTTGAAGTTGCATTAAAAGAATAATGCATAATGTTAGCCTCCGTGTCTTTAATGAAATCCAGATTCTCTGGTCATGGTAATAGGAGAATCGCAATTCCCTTCAGCACATGTTCAGAGTCTGGAGGCATAGGCCATGCCATTTCTCTCTGAGGATATATCTACCACTTAGCAGGTAAAGGACTCACTCAAAGAGCCAGTGTTGTGCTGCAAATCACATTGGCAAAGCCAATAGGACTTGCCGAAGCATGTCTGTGATTTTTTTAAATAATATTTTTTGCACACATATGTAAGAGCCATGAGATGCGTAAAAGTAATAAAAAGTACAACTTCTGCATTCTACAGAATGCATGCATATGTTTGCAAACTAGAAGTAAGTAAAAAATTATTTATCGTAAAAATAGATTTTAATACTGTCATAAAAAGAAATAAAATAATAAAAGCAAAGACTGGAATACCAGACCTCACACATGAAATGGACTACTTTGTAGGTGGCTGTACATACGTGCACAAGCAAAATGCCATTATGCACAGTGAAGCCAGGCAATGGCTAAAGCAGGCTAATCCATTGCTGCCTGCTGTGGTGGGCAGGAGTAAAATGAGACAGTTGAACAGACCAATGGATGAAGAGGGCTCGAAGAAAGCCTTCGTATAAATGAATCTATGTATATATTTATATTATGATTTTTTTTTCAAAGCCTGAGGCTGCCAAGAATGCTAATATTTCTCTGGGCCAGAACTAAAAGTTAGCAAAGAAGTGCAGACGGCGATAATGCGCATTGCATAGGTGGACTTACCCTTCATCAGGATTAGTTAGGGGTCAGCAAAACTTTTGTAACAAAGCCCTAACTCTTTTATAGCAACAAAATGATAATATGAATTGGCTAAGTAGTTCATAGATAATTAGACGTGTCATCTGTTGCCTCTGCAATCCATTTCACTGGTCCACAAAGCTATGAAAGTGAATCTCCATCGCTGGCTGTGCAGAACGAAATCACAATACACTTGTTGCGCTTTTTCACATCATAAAAACAATAGTGCTTTGCTCGTATTGTCCCTGGTGTCATTGGACCCTCGTGGTAGAACAGTGCCCCTGTTCTTCCCAGGTCCCTACCAGCATTTGAACCCAACGCGTGAATGGTCGAATGAAAGTGTAGCCCACCCTGCTCCCATAGGCATGATGTCACAAATTGTTCTGAGAACCTGTGTCTTAAGACTCCGTACTGGGCTCACAGAAACTTTTAAAACTAAGGATGCTGTGAAAAAACTTCACACCATGGGAAGACACTGCTTGGGGCTCCCACCTGCAAGAAAGAAGCACAATACAGAAATAAAGGCATCTATTCTGCAGGAATCAGTGTGAAGAGATTAATGAAAACATCTGTCATGCTACACGATAGTCACCCAGACACCAGATATTACTTTTTTCAAGTGCTTTCCTGCCATTCAATAGAACGATATATAATCTTTCATAAGAAATTAATTAGTATTAGCTCTGACACCTACCATATGGACTTACTCCAAAGAAAGTGCGGGGGAAGCGATGGATTCATCTGCCAGCCTCAGAGATTAATAGATTCTGAAATGGTATCCACCACAGAATTGACTAGAGGGATCCATGTTTCAAGATGACAAGCAGCCTGAGAGGTGGAACCACTTAATCCTGGCCGAGAAGAAGGAGTAAAGGATGCAGGAAGGTGTGGCAAACATTCAGCCATCACTTCAAAGCTTTATGAAGTGCCATTCAATATCGAAATGCTCATGGACGTATTGAAAGAATAACATACTTTACCCAAACTGTAGAAATCGTTTACTAAAGAGAACCAGTCGTCCACCTTCTGCGGCACAAAAGCGCCCTTTCTACTTTTCAATGCACCGTGGCGCTTAATCCGCATTGGAATTCTACATGGACTAAATATGTAGAAATGACCACTCTTCTGTGCGGGGTAAAAGCCGCTCTAACCCTTAATACAACTACTGGAGCGGGAGTGCACCGCGCCCCATACATCACAGCATTTGAACTCACTTTAGGGTTGGCTCGGTGGCGTATGAGTAAACTGAATTACAGCCATTTAAGATGGCGTTCACCCGAGTTTGTAAATGTGTAGGAGGCACACAGACCAAGAGCCGGGGACACATCCCAGTGGGCTGTGATCCTTTTAGAGTAATCCGGTAGCCCTAACCTTTTCTTCTCCCAGTCACATTCTTTTCAACATTTAGTACATCAGAATGCTTACTGACAGAGAATATATTTAAAGCAAAACGTACATCTACTTGTAAATATTAAGCACTGCCTTTCATGTCTAAATACAGCAAGAAAATGGCGCTAGAGTGTACCATCTATACTGCTAAAAGGTTGCAGAAGTAGGTGAACGGAGGCAATTATTTCTAAAAAGGTCTGGCAGATTTTTGTAACTTGATAGTGCTTAAAGTTTTTGAACAATGGCAACTTCAAGGCGTTTTAATGTTGTTTACCTCAAAAAATCAAACTAAAACTATGGTTAGTAAGCTTATTTCCCTGCAAATAACAGGAACCATTAAATAAAAATTTTGTAAATCTTCATGCACATAGGGGCCTAATCCCAAACTGCATTTTGTATCACGTTTAGTAATACTACAATCTTACTACTCATGTACTACAAAATGCTATTCACATACCTACATTGGAGGTCTTCGCCTCTTCCAACTTTTATATGCAGAATACGCCTACATTTTATTAATTAATGTGGGTGGGACACAGGAGTGACTGGAAATGGGAAATACTACTAAAAGTGAAGGGATTTGGGAGGCATGAGGAGTGGATAAGGGATGGCTAGCAAGGGGTTTATGGAGGGACATGCGCAAACTCACAAAAGAGTAAGACCAAACAGTAGTCAAAGTACTCCATCTCAGAAATGGAGTACATCCAGCACCATACAACTCCCTCCCATATTATTATTATTATTATTATCATTATTAATGATAATTATTAATTAATTATTATTATTAAGTGCGTTTTGTAGAGCGTGCAGATACCTGCATGGGTTTCCCGGTGTTAGGCCTTCACAGGTGCGTTATCATAAAGAAGGGTTGGATTACTCAAACAGTCGGGTTTTCAGCTGTTTTCGAAAAGTGATGAGAGACTGACAGGATCTCAGTGACAGTAGCATTGTGTTCCGTAGTTTTGGTCCCAGGTAGGAGAACATTTTGCCTCCTTGACGTGTTCTTTTAACTCTGGGAACTGAGAAAGGTTAGCATTGGTAGAACATAGGGAGCGATGCGGTTTGTAGGGTGAGACCAGGTGTCTAAGATACTTTGGGCCAGTGTTTGATCATAGTTTGTGCATATAGCACAGTGTTTTAAAATGAATTCTTCTTTCCACTGGCAACCGGTGGAGTTCATTCAGCAGTTTACCTATAGAGGCAAATTTTGGTGGCTTTAAAAGAAGTCTTGCTGTAGCATTTTGGACTAGATGCAGTCGCTTGATAGCGCCTTTGGTAGCACGCAGATATAGAATGTTACCGTAGTCCAATCAGGAGAGGATCAGCACCTGTATCACTGTTCTTTGAGATGAGGGCGGCAGGTAGCTGAGACTTTTTTTCAGCCATCTGAGCCCAAAGCAGGATGCTGCTACTTTGGTGATCTGGGTGTTCATTGAAAGCTTGCTATCTATCCACATATCCAGATTCTTGACAGCTGGCATTGGAGTGGGGAATGTCTCAAGGCTCTTAGGCCATAGATGAGGGCCCCTCAACTGGGGTTGGTTGCCTACCACCAAGATTTCGGTTTAAGACTTCTGCATTCTGGTTTACCTAGGCTGTCAGAGAGACGAAGATCTGGGTGTTGTCCACATATGAGAGCAGAGTCAGACCACAACTCTACAGTGTCAGCCAGAGGATGTACATATACGTTGAACATAGTTGGCTGAGAGTCGATCCCTGCGGTACCCCACAAGATAGAGGATAAATCTGTGAGCATTGCTGTTTTGTATGAACTTGAAAGCAGCAGTCTTGTAGGAAGGACCTGAACCATTGCAAGGCAATGCCACACACATGTAGGTCTTCTAATCTCTGCAGTAGTAGATTGTGACTCACTGTGTCAAAGGCGGCACTTAGGTCCAATAGAATCAGAGCAGTGGTACCGCCTCTGTCTAACTGGGCTTTCAGGTTTTCTGTCACTCCTATTAGGGCTGCTTCCATACTACATCCCGCTCTAAAGCTTGACTGGGGCTGTTGGAGAAGATCATTGGACTCAATAAACATTGTGAGTTGCTTATTTATGTGTTTTTCCAAGATCTTGGCCATTATTGGGAGAAGGGGGGTAGGTCTGTAGTTTACCCACTTAGCAATATCTAGGTTAGGCCTTTTCAGTAATGGTTTAACCATTGCATGCTTCCATGCCTTGGGAACGTACCCTACCCTTAGAGAGGCATTCAGATGCTGTGTTAGAAGTTCCAACACCTATTGGTCAAGTTTAGCCAAAACCGAAGGAGGTAGTGGGGCTTATGGAGAACCTGATTTTATGGTCCGAGAAGCTCTTTGAATGTTCCCAGGTCCAGGGCTGCAAGTGTCCTCAGCTTACAAGGGGGGGGGATCCGGACGTATGGGGTGATCCCCAGCAGTCATCTTCTGATGCTTTCCTGTAGAGTTCTGGGTCATCATTTCTCTTGAACCATCCCAAAAGCTGTCAAGGACTGCAATGGTGGTAGTGGTGGGAGTGATCGAAGAATCTACTATCTATTCCGCCATTCTCAAGCTATCCGAGGGGTCTGCCAAAGTAAAAGAGGCTTGAATATCCACCACTTTTTTACGGAAAAGCAGGCCAATTCATCGCATAATGATTGAGAGAGAGAGAGACTGTGGGTGGGCAGTCTTGGTGGGGTCTGATAGACTTTTCACCACTTGAAAGAGCGTCTTAGGATTGTTTTGAGCTTTAATGATTTTGTCCGAGAAAAAAGAGGCTCTAGAGGTACGACATTGTTTGTGATAGCTCTTAAGTGCTATTTTATCTGCTGGTTTGTCACTTTCCACATATGATTTCCGCCAAATTCTTCTTAGGTGTTTGCATTTTAATTTTTCTTTGCGCAGTGCTTCACTAAACCATGGCGCTGGTGAAAGTATTCTGTGATGTGTAACTAGGGTCAAAGGTAGTACGATCATCTCAATAGATGATCGGAGCCAGTCCTGAATGATAGTGGAGTCAGCTTCCACTGAGTGACTTATGGTAGGGTCACTAGTCTTTAGCCTACAATTCAAGGCAGACATATCAATGTTGATCGAATATGACACTTTTCCCTGCTGCCCGTCACTGCGCATGTTGTTATAACGCGGTCGTTACAACGACTGCGTTGTAACAACGCATACCATTACCCCGCAAGTTGTAACAACGACTTGCGGAGGGGGGCGCTGGATGTTGGAATAGTATAATTTACTATTCCAACTCCAGTCTGTGCGGAGAGTAGGGAAGGTGTTAGATTTTAAATCCAACACCTTCTCCCCCCTCCGCAAGTCGTTGTTACGACTTGCGGGGTAATGGTACGCGTTGTTACAACACGGTCGTTGTAACGACCGCGTTATAACAACATGAGTGGTCGCGGTTTCGTTGTCAGGGATGTTTACCATGTTGGACCAATTCCTCAGTGGTGTGGGTATGTCACATTTTTGTTTACTGTGTGTCAATGGTGTTACACAGGAAAATGGTACTGCTAAAGGTTCTGACCACTGCAGGGTAATTGGAGATTCTGTGTAAATACTCTTTAAATTTGAAAACAGGGTGTCCAGCAGAGGGCTGCCCTATGTGTGGGCATATTATTAACGAGCTTCATATCTAAGGCTTCGAAATTCTCTATAATTGCTGTTGCTGTGTGACATTCCGTGCTATCAAAGTGAATGTTGAGTTCCCCTGTTAATGAGAAATTAGAATATTTCAGTATATGTGGCGAGAGTGTCTCTAAGACATGGGTGCACCAATTACCCAATGGCTTCGGGGAGCGGTATATTAAGTTTCTTGACAAAGCAAAATTGTTTGATAGTGATAGGGAGAACAGAAAACTCTCACAGTCGGGAATCTCTAAGTTCACCATTTTGCATTGGTATAACGATTTAAAAATAATCGCAACCCCCCCCCCCTACCCTGATGATCCAATCTGATCATACTATATGCGGTGGGTAGGGCGGCAATAATGTCCGGAACCGTACCATGGAAAATAATGGAGGTAGGGATACAGCCCTATAGGAAATAAAGTTCAAATTAAAAAAGTTACTTATTTAAACTTCTAAAAATAGATATAAATCTAACTAAATGTTTTAAAAGTATACATAAATTAAAATATTTATTAGTTCATTTTAAATTGTTTCAATAACCATTTTTTAATAAATATGAATGTACATTTTTAAAAATATTTAAATTATCTTTTAATAATTTTTAATACACAATATAACAAATATAAACATTTAACTTTAGGTGTTTGTTTTGTTATGTTATATTAATATAATATTTTAAAAGTAATTCTCATTTTGTTATATATATTCAAATTGATTACATTTTTATTTAAAAATTAAGTTAATTATGCTGTAGTACTTAAATAAAATGTAAAAAATTATTTATATAAATATTTATCTGAAAATATGTTTACTGGATTTTGAACTTTAATAAACGTTCCAACTTTTCCTTATACTTTATCAGAGGGAGATCTCCACCCTGATGGCAGAGTTCTCCACCTACGTGTGAAAAGTTACAACTAGAAACTTTACACTCGTAAATTAGGCTCCACCCCCTGGTTTCAGGAGATGGAGACCTGTAAACCGACTCTTTGTAGTTAAATTTACACTCGTACATGGTGACTAGCCTAAAGTGGTATATTTACTACCGGAAGGTGCGGATTGTGGGGGGTTACTCGTTGGCGGAGTGTCCACTGCAGAAAAAGGTGGGAGGGCATGAGACGCTGGACCTGGAAGATCGTGGAGGTCCAGCAGGGGCTGTCCTCTCAAGGTAGAAGGGGTGACCGCCGGACCCTCACCCTCACCCTCTAATGGCCTGCATACTGGCAGTGGCCTACCCGGACCTCGATGGGCAGTTGAGAGCCTAACAGCAGCAAGGAGGGGTGAGTATAGGCCTGAGTGAAACATTGTGCATAACCATCTATCTTTTGTTTCAGGCAGTAAGTTTTTCAGAACTCCGCATGTGGAAAACTCTGCAAATGGAGCAGAGTTTACCACCCAGGCCTACTTCTAAGCCTGATGTCCTTTCAGTGTTCTAATGGCATTGACATTGGCTATGTGAATAAGGTGTGCTTACATGCGCCAATGTTGACTGGGGATATTCCTAGGCAGACTCATGTACAGTGGTTCTCTGTGCTGAGATCGCTCACCACTTGGAGCCATATTTTCTCCTTTCAACTCTTCTGTACTACATGTGACACCTAGCTAAGCTACTCATGTGCAACTTTCAACTGCGTTATCTGTCAGTGGACAGATGTGTAAGTGTCATTTGGGAAGCGTGAACAGTGTGGAATGGGCACTGTCATGTCACCTTCTTCTTGGTAGTTACATTTTGTGGTAACTTAGCTGTAGCAGGTGCCCAGCAGTTCTAAATGTTGCGGGTTAGGGACACCTGACCATTTGCTGATTGCAGGGCCTTGCGTGGATAGGTAGTAATGCATTCCATGTGAAAATTCCCTTTGATAACATCAGGTAACTATGGTATGCCACAAGGGCCTAGGTTGACAGGGTGATGATATCTCCTGCTACACACCTGAGGCTAGTTTTGGAACAAGGTCACACATGCAGTTGTAGCAGACTGTGGTTATGGCACCGTCATGTGTGACTGTGCACAGGTCTTGTAGCTTTCATGCATGTGCTCATGCCAATGCTGGAACCAATGTAGTCATCCCAGTACATGTTGTGATCTATGCAATTGTGTAATGGGTTATGTTATGATCTGTTTGGCCAGTGTGTTAAAACAATAGTAGTTTACCTATTTGTATTAGGTAAACTACTATTGTTTTAACACACTGGCCAAACAGATCATAACATAACCCATTACACAATTGCATAGATCACAACATGTACTGGGATGACTACATTGGTTCCAGCATTGGCATGAGCACATGCATGAAAGCTACAAGACCTGTGCACAGTCACACATGACGGTGCCATAACCACAGTCTGCTACAACTGCATGTGTGACCTTGTTCCAAAACTAGCCTCAGGTGTGTAGCAGGAGATATCATCACCCTGTCAACCTAGGCCCTTGTGGCATACCATAGTTACCTGATGTTATCAAAGGGAATTTTCACATGGAATGCATTACTACCTATCCACGCAAGGCCCTGCAATCAGCAAATGGTCAGGTGTCCCTAACCCGCAACATTTAGAACTGCTGGGCACCTGCTACAGCTAAGTTACCACAAAATGTAACTACCAAGAAGAAGGTGACATGACAGTTTTTCAGCATCAACCCAGGGCAGCGAAGGAGACAGGGCCAAGACTGTTGGGGAAGCAGCTGGCCACAGTGGTCCCTGTTCCAGCAGTGACACAGAGGGACACAGTGGCCCAGATGGTGAGGGGAGTGCCACGGAGGAGCAAGCTGACACTACTTGAATGTCATCTTCGTCTGAGTCGAACTCCAGTGAACACTCCCTGGTGGTGGTGGAGTCCCCTGGACCTGTGTCTGCAACATCCAAGTCCACCACCCCCCGTTCCATCTCCACTCACCCAGCTGCACCCCAGACAGCTGTCAGGGCCTGCTCCCCTAAGAGGGAAAGAGTCTCCTTTGCACCAGGCACCTCACCCCTTGCCTCTGTCTCCCCTGCTGCCCTGAGTGTGGAGGCCATTGACATCCTGAGGCAGATCTCTCTGGGTCAGACAGCAGTGCTGAATGTACTCCAGGTACAAAGCCATCAGCAAACACAGATGGTGTCGTACCTGGAGGGCATTCACTCTGACATGTCTTCCTTACAGAGATTGTTTCAGGCCCTAGCTTCCACACTCACTGCAGCCTCCCACCAATTCCAGCTTTCCACCCCCCCGCCTTTTTCCCATCCACAATCCCTCTTACCATACCTACCCAAAGCACATGCACCCACCTCAACAAGCACACATAGCACACAAACACAAAAACATAAGACAAAAGACAGGCCACACCCACTCACCAGGCAACTGACACCCTCACCACCACATCCATAGACATACAGGCAGACACCACACCCACTGCACCACATACCTCCACTACAGACATACAGGTAGAAACCACACCACCAGGCACAGCCACTACAGACACCAAGCTCACAGACACCACACCAGCAGACACAGCCACTACAGACATCAAACTCACAGACACCACACCAGCAGACAAAGCCACTACATACACCAAACTCCAGACACACCAGCAGCCAAAGACCCATCACAGACATCACATCTCTCTATCTCCAAAACCCCACCCCTTGTCTCACCTCCTCCCCAGTCTACCAAAAAACTCTGCATGATTGCTCTTGACTTCTTCCCCACCCGGCTCATTCCCTCCCAAACCCAAAAAGAGTACTTAGTCACCCCTACCCTACCCTTCCACGTCCACCACAAAAAAACAGCCCACCCACCTACTAAAGCCCAACCTACCCCACAATGCCATAAAAGAAGAAAGATTACCCATTCTGACACTGCCCCACCCCCTCCTAAAACTCAAAGGACCTCTTCCCCACCCCACCCCAACTCTTCTAAGGGGAAGAAAAGAAAAGGAAATCCAGTCCCCATGTCCTGCTTCTCAAGATATATCTATTACCCCTGACGCTGTGCTGCAACAGCCTCCTTCAAGCAGCACAGCAGGAGCTCAGCTGGACCTTCAGTTCTTGCTCCCAGCAGAGGTGAGGAGGGTATTGGGGAGGAAGTCCTGTGTTGATATTTTAATATCAGTGGCACACACTGTTTGTGTGTGTGTACAATATATATCTAAAACATGTGACACGTTTAGAAGTGGAGGACTAAAAGTGCACATTTATTTAAGTATATGCGCACTTTTAGTCCTACATCATGTTTGGCCTGTCCCGGTTTTTTGATTTTCAAACTTGGGTCACCATATGGTGACACCCCCCCTACTCATGCTGACCATGTTACGGCCCAGATTTTCAATGGCGGACCATCAACTTGCTGTTTATTCAATGTCTACGGATAGGTGTGTCACTTACTGACGGTTGCATCCACAACGGTTTTGATTTTGCAGGTAATCGAGTAGATGGAGCAGCGGCATGATGTGTGCGATGGGCTCCATGTCTGCACTGGATGTAAGAATCTGTGTAGAGGTGAGTTTTGGCCTTCTATCCTCACTTTGTGCCTCCTCTGATGAGATGGTTGGACTGCCACAGACGGCTTGTTGGAAATGTGTATCGTAATTGAGTGGGCGGTTCGTAAGGCGGTCCACTCTCGGACTGGCTCTATTGGTCCTTTCCGACCCACCGAGGACGGAATTTCCTGTCAGAGTTGGAGGAACCGCAGCAGTCAGAAAGCTATGTATTCGACTACATCGTAATCCGGCAGTCGGAGGGACCGCTTCCCACGATAGCGCAGAGTTCCAACCGCCTCCGACAGGACCACGGAATCCGGTCTGACCGGCATCGTAATGAGGGCCAATGTTATGAAAATATCCAAATATTTTCAAAAAATGTATAAACAAAATATAAAGGATTATGTAAAGTATAATATAAATAATACTATTAAAACATGAATTATTATAATATAGTACTATTTATTATATACTAAAAAAGCATATAAAACCTGTATAAATTGACATATGCATGTGTAAAAAATATATATTTGAAAAATAGATATGTAGCATTTTTTAAAAATGTTTAGAAATGTTAAAAGTCTTAAAGAAAGATATTACTTGTGTTATTTTTGGGAAAAAAGTGTCATAAATGTTGTACCAAAACAATAATTAAAACTTTGTATTTTACCTTAAAACAATGTATATATGTGTTTCAATAAATGTAAACATACACATTAAATTAAATGACAATCTAAAAACCATAACTGTCAAAAAAGAAAGAAATTATGTTTTATGAAATGATGAATACTAAAAACTTTACATCTACTACTCACACTGTATTGCAACATATTAGGGTAAAGGTGTTGGACACTAAAGGGGTCACACTTAATATTTTAACTCCAATGTAACCAATTTAGGGAAGGTGTTGGACCCTAAAGGGGTCACATTTACTAATACCACTTCAACCTAAAGCATTTTTGGGAAGGTGTTGGACATTAAAACTTTCAGATTTACTATAACAACTCCAAGCTAAACCAATTAGGGGAAGATGTTGGACAATAAAGGGGTCACATTTACTAATCAAACTCCAATCTAAACTAATTTGGAGAAGGTGTGGGACACTAAAGGGGTCACACTTACTATTCCCACTCAGATCCAAACCATTTTGAAGAAGGTGTTGCATATTAAAGGGGGCACATTTACTATTCCAACTCCAATCAAAACCAATTTGGGGAAGGTGTTGGACAATAAAGGGATCACAGTTACATTCCAACTCCTATCAAAACCAATTTGAGGAATGTGTTGGACACGAAAGATATCAGATTTTATAGTTATCACTCCATTATAACAAATATTTTCTTATATTTTCTGGACCAAATAAAATTAATTTTATATTCACGATCAAAAATATATATTGTATATGAAACAAATAAAAACACATTCATTCAGTTAGATAATATAACTTACAAATCTACATTACTAATGTATTATCTAATAATAATGAGATATTTAAATATTAATTCTAATTATAAATTATACAACTACACACCACACATTTTACTAAAACAAAATAACAAATGAAACGGTAACACATCAAAGTAAATACATAGTAAACTATAACCAATACAACAATAAAGAATATACAAAAGTATTGTTTTAAACAAAATGCAAATTCTATTTAAGTGAAGCTAATAAATAAAATTAAACCATAACAATAAATAACAAAATTATGTATTAATTTGTAATATTAAATCACACACTTTACAACAAATGTATTATATAAAAATATAAATTATCATTAATTCTATAGAAATATAACAGTGTTTCAAAACATAAAACACATCTTAATAAAGACAAAACATGATTTACTTTTAGTTCAAATAGATTCGAATATTTTTTGAATTACATATACAAATTGTCTACATTATTTCAACGAGTACACTTTATATTTCTAAATCTACAATAACATAAACAAATATTACAATATTTGTAAATCACTTTCAATACACAAAATAAACATTTCACATACAAACAACCTTAAACCATATAAACAGAAAAATAAACAATCTAACATAATTATTTTAATGGTTCTTTCAATACAAATCAACTACAAAAAAGCAAACTATATAAGAATCAAAGTAATTTTAAAAAAACACAATATAAATCAATAATTAATACAAAACAATTAATTAACAAATAATAATTGATACATGAAAATGTATTTTAAAAAGTTATACAGATATGTTAAATGTAGCAGAACATAAATATTTGAATAATACATAAATAATGTTTTATAAATATTTTAAATTCTGAAAATAAATTCTCATGTAATTTAAAATATGAAATATTCAATGACAAATTAAACAATTATTGTATCCATTTTATATTTATTCTAAAAGTATTCTAATAAAAATAAAATGACAACAAATATATTTTAAAAATCTCCCCAGACTTTCCCTTATAAACCCATTATCCAGCTACTAAAACTTTTAAAAACAAAAATGTTATCTTTCATATTAAAGTAAACAATTAGAGCAAACGCTAAATGTAACCTCTTACAGTAAATTAAAAATTCACATTTGACAATAAAAGTTGACATAAAACAATTAATAAAAAGAAACACAGAAACTATAACAAATTAACCACAAAAATGATATTATATACAGCAATATTTTTGGTAACAATATTTTTGCCAACGGTATTAAAACAAAACTTAACACAATATTTATGTCTACAATATTTTGGAGATCAAGATATTCTTGCAACAATATTTCTGTATCACGATATTTTTGGGGGGGATATTTTGTCCAAACATTGAGGAGTGGAAATTGGAGCTATGGGCATTGTGAAAACAAAAAAGAGATTAATGTCAGATTTTTGGTGCCCTGGGGCTGATTTGGAAGTTGAGCGTCTGGTGAGGGATTACATGGAATGTAAGAACTGTGAAAAGAATTTCAATGTGAGGAAAATGCCTATGATATGTGGGTGTCTACCAGGTTACCTCTGAGAGTAAGTCACAATTGATTTAGTTGGTCCACTGAGAGGTGAGCACTCAACTCCCTGTCTCATTATACTATTGGGTCTGTGTTCCAGGTGGGTGACAGTCTTATTTGTAAGAGATATTTTTACATATTCCATTATCACGTTTTTAGAAAAAGAGTTCAAAAGGTAAAATTATCTCAAACGTATGTTGTGTGACAAAGGCACTCAATTGTGTTCAAATGTAATGAAAAAATTTCGGAAGTCGTGAGGTCTTCAACACAAAAAAAATCCCATTTATCATAATGAGACCAGTAGGGCTGTGGATTGGTTGAATATGCCTTTAATTAAGGCATTCAGTTAGCTAGGGACATCACTGCATGTTGCATGCCTCCTCACACATGCACAGAAAAATCACCACTAGAAATGTTCAGTGGGAGACCTCCGCGCATCAAAATGAGCCCAGGGTGGATGGTATGGAGTATAAACGTAATGTAAAATAGATGAGTGGAGAATGAGAGAAAATGAGATACAAATCAGGAGTAAGAAGTATTCTGATGCGAGGACAAGGGTGAAGGTCACCAATGTCAGTGTGGGTGACTGAGTAAAGGTGAAGCCCCTGTTGGTTGGGAGAAATGGTCTAAGTATACTAGGGCACTGAAGGTAAGCAGGTTGTGTAGAAACAAAAGGGGGCTATTGGCGTGAGAATGGAAAAAATGCTATGAAGTGTAGGAGAAGTGGTCGAATGTGCAGCAGCCATGTTATATGCATGATTACTTCAGCTCCTGTGTTTTCAAATACATCTTTGGAACACACTTTATCTTCCTTTTAATTTTCACATACATTTATTGAACTATTTGTATTTCCAAACCACTTGAAGTGCATACAAAAACACAGTGGGAACTCTGATCCTGAGGACAATCTTGGTGAGGCCAGAGAAGTGGCTGAAAAATGAACAACATATTCTGCAACTATTTTGTTGACCTTTCACCTTCGGCAAATACAAACAAAATATAAAGCACACACCTTAAATGAAAAATAGATGCCAAAATAATTGGTGGGGAATACATTCTTTTGGGCTATGAAAGCTGAATTGGTTAATGGGGTCACTGCAGATGTCTCCGTGTGTAACGAGAAAGTCAGTTGGGCACGGTAGAATAGTGATGTACATTTATAGTGCTACTCGGTACCAGCCTGTGACTGAAAGTACTGTGCATATGCAAGCCCTTATTTTAAAATTATATTACACACAGTATAAAAGAGGCTGCCACAAAATGTGCAAAGAGATGAAGGGGCAGATTTACTAAAGTTTCATGCAATGCAGAACAGCAGCCAAATTTATGCTGGGGTGCATGAAAAGGAGCGGGCAGGGCAGCACAACATCTACTAAAATGCACACTAAGATATGGCACTGTTTTCTTCTCTCCCTGTGTTTTAACACTTTTGGGGTAATGTGCACTAACATACACACCCTAGCACTGGTACATGGGTGTGTGTGTTCTGGCAAGCATAGATTTTGCACAGGAAGAGTACCCTTCCAGGACAAAATACTATGCTTAGACATGTTTAACGCTTTTTCCACTTTGTACATGTGCTGTACAGTGCAGCACTTGTGCAAAGTGGGAAGATTTGAAGAAATAAAAATATTTTTCCAAATCAAAGCTAGCCTCAAAGATGTGTTATTTTCTGTGCAAAGCCCTGTCTACAAATGTTAGTAGATAGGGCTTTGCATTAAAAGTCATAGGTGCGTACATAGGAATGCCCATATACCACCCATGGTATGTCACCTTGATGCAAAGCAGTTCTAGCAATACTTTGCATTATTTTAGGGCCACTTTCCAGCACAAATATGTTTTGCTCTGGAATGTAAATACCAAATCAACTGCACCAGTTGGCTTCACTTTTGTAACGCCAAACCGGCAAAAATTGTCATAAAGTCTGCCCCTATGTGTTTAAGCTAAAAAACAAGTGTGTTAAATATATATTTTTAGTAATGCACAATCAGAATGTAACTAGTGCAAACCTTTTTTAATAAGTTTCCATTAGAAGTATGCACTCCACAATGCAACTGATAGCCAGCTGGGGGGTAAAAGCGATATCATACGCTGATGACACCCAGCTGGTCTTCTCTTACAAAGAGCAGTCTGAGGAATCCTTCAGGAGCTTCAAAGGTTGTCTAAGAGATATTGCGTTGTGGATGACCAACAACAAACTGAAGCTCAACGCAGGAAAGACAGAGGTGATGTTTTTTGGGAAAAAGTCACCTCCAGCACCGGATCTCTGGTGGCCTGCGGAAATGGGCACGCCCCCGTCCCCTGCAGACAGTTTAAAAAATCTTGGGATGAAGTGGGAGTCTGACTTGTCATTTTCGGCTCAGATACGACAGATGACAGCCACCTGTTTCAGTAAACTCAGAAATCTGAACAAATTTCTACATTTGCTGCCAGAAACATGCCGTAAAATTACCGTGCACGCAATGGTAACTTCCAGGCTGGACTATGCCAACAGCCTCTATCTGGGCCTACCTAAGTATCTGATCAGACGTCTCCAGATGGTCCAGAACGCGGCTGCGAGGCTGATTAGGCGAGTCCCTTTCCAACATCATGTCTCTCCGCACTGAAAAAAACTCCACTGGTTACCAGTTGCTAAAAGAATCGAATTTAAAGGCGCAGACGTTGGCTTTCCGAGCTACCCAAGGTAACTGCCCCAGTTACCTGAAATCAAGACTACGTGGCTTTAAGCAGACGAGATCGCTAAGGTCTAATTCAAAAAGCCTGCTCTGCATACCTCGTTTTAACAAGGTCCGCCTGGGAGGCAGATCCTTCTCGGCTGGAGCTACAAAATTGTGGAACTCCCTGCCAGATGACTTACGTAACATAGAGGCAGAGCCTCTTTTCAGGAAAAAAGTTAAGTCCTGGCTCTTTAGGGCAGAATAATGGATCTGTGGCTTGCTCACTGGTTTCACAGCTGCATACTGTCGATCGCTTAGCGCCGGGACACCTCTGCTTGAGGTAGCTGTCGCGCTTTATAAGTGTCTGTATTATTATTATTATTGTAACTGATAGCACCCTTACTTTACCTCTCAAAAAGAATAAACTCTTGTCACTATGAAGCCTCAAATGAATCCATCCATTAAAGCCATATCTTGGATCCCAAACACTACTTAGATTTGCTGATTAACCATTTGTATGCATTTACATTTCTATCACGTAGAATGCACCCTGGCAAGTATACTTGTTTCTTCTTTTGCAGCCTGCCTCTCCCTTTGCTTCACAGAACAGAGCACCCCCTCTCCCTTCCTTTCAGCCAGAGGCACCTGAACGTCATATCCATTCTGAATTGTTATTTTTTGTTTAAAAAAGTATGGAAACTGTTACTGTAAAATTGAAAAAGATTGGAATTGTCGTTCCCAATAGAGACCACCCACTTCAACGACTGAGGTCATCCAAAAGCCATTTACTGGTAGAGGAGACTTTGTTTGTTTTTCCTTGCTTCTCAAACCTGATGGTGTTGCACTCCCTGCTCACTCAGCCCACCTACAAGATGCCCGTAAAAGGAATGGGCCCTGATTGGAAAGAGTGTGGAGGGGAATTGCCATGTGGGAACCCGTTTCACACAAATTTAAAAGGTCAAGTGTTCCTGAACCCAGATTTACTAGGAGCAGGAACAATGAACCAGATTTTACCAACCGGAAAATCCAGCAGCTAAAATCACTGTTGGAAAAAGATATATTGTAGCCAGGACTCTTTCCATGACCCCTTCCCAACCCTCAGATAAGGCACATGGGGAGCCTTACATGCACCCCGTCAGACAATATTCTCCACTCCATCCTTCACCCGTCTCAATTTCCCAGTCCACCCCTGCCTTAAAACAGGCAGCTGCACATTTTTATCACAGCACCCTGCACACTTTTACAATCCTGCTAAAGGATGGGGCTACCATGCAGAGTACTACCAGGTTAATCTGGGTCCTCACAGTAATTCCCCATTCTGTGGGGTTTAACTCATAATTTCATAGTACAGGTAGGTGGGTTGCTACCGCCCGGTACTGGTAATTACTGATGCGGAGCTTGCCCCCCCCCACACAGTACATTGCAGCTAATAATTGGGTCTATGATAGGCTACTTAAAGTGCATAGGAATATATCAACAGGGTTAAATGGGCTCGTTATCACATCCCACCACAGCTACAAATAAACAGGATGGTAATTCATCACACTTTAACTTCAACAAAAAGAGAGAGAATGCAAGATTCCATCATATCTTGCATGTATCGGTTTTCAATACATTTAGAATGTGCACTCAAACACTAAACACAGGGCTGGTGGAAAGTTATAGAATAAATTGAGTAGAGATAATGGGCTGTGGCTCTTGTCCTTTGGAGATAGAGCATTCTCATCTGAGTGTCAGAGCCAGACATGAATGAAATGAAATGAAATTCGTACTTGTAAAGCGCACTGCTACCCCAGAGCCGGGGTGTCCTGGCGCTATACGCATACCGCTGTGGAACCCTTCCTGGCTATTCCCTGTGAAATGTCCACTCCTGGGCACCCCCATGGTGAAGCCAGGCATCCCAGCGCTGGTGGGGCCGTTGTGGAGATTAAGCAAGCTATTGCCCAGAGTTGCAGAGTGGGACCCATGATTAGAATAGGCACCGAGGCGAGAATTATCAGGTCCGAGGAAATTGAGCCCAAGACCCGCCGAGGCGGGAATTGAACCGTGGTCCCGGGCCAGATCTCTGCATCAGGGTCTGCCGCTCTAACCATTGAGCCACACTTCTCCACAACCCTCAGATACGATACGAGACGCGACCGGAAACAGCAACGATGGAGTATAGGAATGGCACATTGAGCAGCCTGCGTTAGCCTACAAGGGTGCAGCCTGGACATATGATATCTGTGATAGGATAGCTGTGAGCAGACTAATGCTTCTTTTTAGTTACTATTTCTGGATATTCCTGTTATCTTTTGGACCAACTAGGACAAGAAAGTCATAAAGTGCACTCTGACTTCAGGCTGCACACATTGGACTCAGCCTTCCTCTGGGCGACCATGTCAGACCCACCAGTCCCCAATTTATAGTAACAAGCAAGGTGTTCTTGATGGTCAGCTTTCTATGCACACAGACTCCCCCTCCCACTCACCTAAAATAGTCAAAAGGGTGGTCCTGATGAAGGTGGAAGATAACTGTCATTCCCACTGAAACGTGAATTGACCTGACTGTTCTGAACTCCCAATTGACAACACCAGTGAGGATTACCTTTGAAGTTTTCTCTCCGTCACTTCTATCGGTGTATGTTTGCATGGTTGGGGAGTTCCAAGTGTGAGATGTGAGTGTGTGAGTGTGTTGTTGCGTATGAGGTTAGAATGATTACGTGTGGTTGATTTTACAGGGGGTGTATTAAACGTCTTTACTGCTATCGGTGTTACCGCATATGTATAGTTTCTAGATCTGTCTCAGCACGATAGACAAAAATATGCGATGTATTTCAATGAAGAATAACTGTGTATTAGCATTGATAACTAATTTGTGCTCTCACAAACATGTTTTTAACTTTGCATAATCATATTCTCTTTTTTGTACTAATATGAACTAAAATATTTTCTCTTTAAAAAAAAAAGACTATAAATAAGAAATATTAATATGATTGTGCCTATGTTCACGCTGTAACAATCTCTATGGTGGACAGCCCACAAGAGCTCTAGTTAGCCTAAAAAGAAGCAATACAGGTCATGTGGGAGTATATTCTAGTGGTTTTTGTTTTTTCCCCCTTAGCCCCTGGACCTACAAAGTACTTTTAGGGGGTACCTTTCCTCATATAAAGGAACCTGTTTCACACAAATATAACAGGTCCAGTGTTCCTGCTTCCATATTTACTGGAGCAGGACCAATGGACCAGATTTTACCGACCGGAAAATCCAGCAGCTAAAATCACTGTTGGAAAAGGATATATTTTAGCCAGGACTCTTTGCATGACTCCTTCCCAAACCTCAGACAAGGCACAGGGGGAGCATTACATGCACCCCGTGAGACAATATTCTCCGCTCCATCTGTCACCCTTCTCATTATGTTAAAGAAAAAAAATGTTCATTAACCTATAATCAAGATGGATTGTATGTGATGAAAATGAATATGATTCACGAAAGAAGATGAAATGAAATAAAATTTCAATTGATTACCGGAATACATATGGTGAATTAATTTTCCTTGAGTGCAGTTGGGGACGCTCCTAATAGTTAGGGACAGCGCTATCATTCAGACACCCAAATCTATTACAAGATTAAAACTCATGCCGACATCTTACACCTGAACAACACCCTCACCAAAATCCAAACCTGGTTCCACTCCAATCATCTCAAACTTAACCCTAATAAAACTGAAATCATTCTCTTCTCCCCTAAAAACAACCCGCTCCCCGTTCAATCATGGATCTCTGACCTTAACGCACTCAACTGCTCTCTCACCTTGTCCAACTCCGTCAAATCTCTTGGTATTTCTATCGACAACACCCTAACCCTTAACGTCCACATCAAAAACTCAGCTAAAGGAGCCCTCCTCACTCTCCGTCACCTCAAGAAAATTAAACCCTTTATACCCACTGATGATTTTAAACTTGTAGTTCAGTCACTTGTTCTTTCACGTATTGATTATGGTAACGCTATCCTCAACGGAATCCCCAAGATCCACCTTGCTCCAATCAAAGCTGTGCTCAACCTTGCCACCAGGCTCATCACAGACCGCAAACGCTTCGATCACATATCCCCGGCTCTCAAATCTCTTAAATGGCTCCCTATTGAAGGCAGATCTGCCTACAAAACTGCCTGCATCACTCATAAAGTCCTCCACCAAAACACTCCACAGTACCTCTCTAAAAACTCCTCATTGCGGGCACCACACGACCCCTGAGAAGCACCAACTCACTCCTCCTTATACCACCACTGCATAAAAAGAAAGCTACACAATCACGCTCCTTCTCTGGGAATGCCCCTATCATCTGGAATGCCCTCCCAAAAAACCTGCGCTGCAACCCCTCCTATTTCAGCTTCAAAAAGACCTCAAAATCCACCTCCTCAATTATTATTGGGGATCCTAACCTATGACATGCACTCGATCTCCAAACTCACCATGTTATATTAGTTCAGTAATATTTGTCCATTTCATGAACATCATCGGCCTAATTAATTGATATGTATAGCTCCTGCTCCTGTTTATATATTTGATATGTATAGCTCCTGCTCCTGCTTATTCTATTTGATTCGTTTATCTAATTGTTTGATTTGTTTATCTATTTGATTTGTATATCTCACATGTTGTCATTATCTTTTATCTACTTATACGCCATATTTGGCTCAATTATCATTGGGGGTCCTAACCTGTGACCTGCACCCGATCTCCAATCACCATGTTACTTTTTGTCCAGTATTTTTCTGTCCCCCCCAACATCATATACCTAGTTACTTTAAATGTTTAGCTCTTGCACCTGTATAATTATTTTGTTTTTGTATATTTCACACGTTGTTTCTTTATCTTTTTATCTACTTGTATGCCATGTTTGCGTTATATTATCTTCTCATGTAAAGCGCTCTGATACCTCTGGGTCTAGCCAGCGCTATATAAAACTCTCAAAATAAAAATAAAAAAATAAAATTTACCTCATACTCAGGAGGATCTACCAACCTGCACCAACAACTTGGTTAAACAGACAAATTGGCATAACAGTGAGTGCGTGAGTCTCACCAACGGGTCAAATTGCGACCCTTCTCATCTCCCCAGTCCACCTCCGCCTTAAAACAGCCGGCTGCACACTTTGACCACCTGCTGAAAGCATGGGGATACCATGCAGAATACCACCAGGTTAATCTGGGCCCTCAGAGTAATTGCCCATTCTGTGGGGTTTAACTCATAATTGTATAGTACAGGTGGGATGTTACTGTTCGGTACTGGTAATTACTGATGCAGAGCTTGCCCCCCCTCATATAGTACATTGCAGTTTATAATTGGGGCTATGTAGGATACTTAAAGTGCCTAGGGATAGATCAACAGGGTGAAATGGGCTAGTTATCACATCCCACCACAGCTACAAATAAACAGGATGGTAATTCATGCAAGATTCCATCATATCTTGCATGTATAGGTTTTCAATACATTTATAGGTTTTCAATATATTTTGATGGTGCCCTCAGACACTAAACACAGGGCTGATGGAAAGTAATAGAAAACATTGAGCAGAGATGATTGGTTGTGGTTCTTTTTCTTTGGAGATGGAGCATTCTCAACTGAGGGATAGCTCGGGTGTCTGGTGCCTGACCTACTGGGAGACTGAGAGATAGCGTAGCTATGTGAAGCATCAAAATATAAGTTATGTGTAACCAGACACATACCTCTCCCACCTACAGCAAATGCCCCTATGATCAGTTTCTCATGGTGCATTGTAAGACCGATGTAGAATTTGCTTTAACATATGCTTTGCATGTTTTTCTCCAGGATGGTGCCATTGCAGGCTTAACTACACCGGCACGCCCATGTGCAGACTTAGCATCGCTGTGTCCTGCCTCTTTAAACTAGTGTCGTTTGACAGCAAAATGCTTGTGAACCCTTATTCTGCTCCCAAACTAAGACTGGGTCTGTCAAAAGCAGCATAACTCTGGCATCGGGTATAATATGTTACCAATGTAAAAGCATTGAAAGTTAACACTACTTTGTGTACTACTTTTTTCTAGTGGTACAATGAAAAACCGGTAACCACGCTGCCTGCCTTGTCCCTTTCTCTACCCAGGCTAGACTAATTGCTACAATTAGAGTACACTTTTAGGGACAACCACTATAGAGAATATGGCCATTCTTTTAAAATTCATTTTGGAGAAATCTGTAACAAATGTTACATTCTAAAATGCAAATTGCCTCTACAGAATTTTAAAGTAACATTCGTATGTTAATGGACTTCACACTTTATGTGCCAGGGCTTCAGAACAAAATTAAAAGCATGGTTGCTGTTACTATAATATATGCTATTAAGTGACACTATTTCTGTTGGAGTGACCGCCTTGCAGGACATTGCAGGACTTTCTATGTGCGCTGGAGCCTGAAGGACTACCCGTCCTTCATATGCTATAGCTCCATGTGTTGCAGAGTTATTTAAAGGGAACTACCTTTTGTAGTCATCTCATAAGAACAGCTCCGTGTGTGGTGCTACAACAGCTATTTTGTTTTGATTTAGTGTAGCACAGATTCCGGTCAGAGTAATTAACATATAGTAATATTACCAACTGATTGGCACTCACTTATTAAACTCTGGAAGAGGCATTAGGAATCAAACCACACCAAAATCTCCCCCTCCCCCCAAATTCCGGGTGCAGTTGTGCACCCGCACGTCTTAATACACAAATAAACAAAAAGGGAGCCAACATGTCTAGCGTTTTCTAACCCTGACAGGGCCAAGAGCGACTAAAACTGGCTTAACCGCTGAAGCGCTACTGAATGTGGTTTAGATTATGAACATTACAGGACACAATAAAATGGGGTGTTAACTGTGCCCCGCTTGGGCACAGGCCAGTTTTCCAGAAGACGTGTGAATCGCCTCACGTACCACATCTGGTGGTGTAGCTCAAGGAGGTTCTTTTCAAATAAGCAAAACGTTTAAAACGGGAGGTCATTTTTTTCTGCAACGAATCAGACGCTCCTCACAAGTACCTGTGTAGCCTGGTGTTTGCACATTGGAAAATAAGCGTTCCATAATCCAGCATGGTGCTGGTGCAAAGACAATGCGAGGTGCCCCGTGATTCACTGAGGCGGCTCCAGCCCTGGTAGGTGCATACTTCGCATAACCCCGCAGCCAGAGAAGCAACCTGTGTTTTCTTTCGCAAGCTCCTCCTTCTCTGCGCGCTTTCGTTTCCATTGGTGGATGCGTGAGCAGCGTCCCGGGCAGGACCCGCCCCTTTGTACTCACTGCTGTCTGCCAGAACTTTACACCTGAAGGGATGGGTGTAGAGACACGGTGCGCGTATATATATAAGGGGGGCGAGCCGGGAAACTCAGTCAAACGAAAGAAGGGAAAGAATCACGAAGGGAGATTTACTCGGTGCCTGACGCAGCCATGATCGTCCCCGCTCCTCTTCACTGCTGCGTCCTCCTGGCGTGCATCCTCCTCAGAAACTGCCTCTCCTTCAAGAACGATGCCACGGAGATCCTGTACTCTCACCTGGTGAAGCCTGCTCCGGTTAGCCCCAGCAACAGCACGCTGAACCAGGCGAGGCACGGCGGACGGCACCCCAGCCTGCACGGCGCGGACCGGCACAGTACGTGTTTTATACTGCGCTCTTCAGTGCTTGAAAGGGAAATGTGAAAGTGCATGCACCCCTGTGCCAGATTACCTGTTTGCTTCTGAGAAATTCATGTACTCTTCCATTCAGAGGGTTCGACTCTTGCTGCTGAGAAGCGCCGGCACTGTCCTTTTCAAATGAAAGAAGTGCAGGTACTCAATACCCGTGAGTACCTGCCCATTTAAAGCAAGGGCATGTGGCATCCATTAAATGCTGCTTAGGTACTCTTGCGCGTCCTGCATTGAGAGGATCTAATTCTTGTTATTTGAATGGGTACCAGTTTGCCAATATGGGTATCAGATAGTTCAGTGGGTCAGTGCAATTATTGCAAAAAACGTTATGCCTCCTCGGAGTTACAGGTTCAAGTTTCGTTAGGGCTAACTCATCATTTCATCCTTACAAGGACAAGAGAGACAAAAACATCGATTTAGGTGATCTTATAACTTCTTGTCAATGCTACTAGCCCAGCCCCCGGGGGTTACCACTGTACAAAAATGTATTATATTTGTGTGCACTGCCCATCTATAGGTATGCGGTATTTGTATAATGCGAACTTAGGCACATGGCTGCGGAGTGCTGGACTGCGTGTCATTGAAATGTTGCATAATGATTACACCGAATTTAGTATAGGGGCCAGTGGATGGGTGTGGCGAGGACTGCCAATAGCGCGATTGTACAACATATCCAGTTTGGGTTTAAAAATTACAAAATATCACATAGAGTTTTGGCAAGAAACCCGTTTTACTAAGATTGAACTCGGCGGTACAGACGCACAACAACGGAAACTGATTACAGTTCAGACATTTGAGGGGAGAACATTGTGGTCGATGAGAAAGACTACAGTGTAGTAGGAGTCAAACTGACCAGTCTCTTGGTAATGGAAGCTTGTTTTTATAAAACTCTTAACTCCACAATTTACACTGTGTCTCATCGCTGAAAAAGTTGCCCACTTTTGAGGGTACTTCAATATTTATCGACCCATGAAGGATGACGGCTTTGGAACTCTCTCAGAATTCAAACTGTGTTCTATAAAAGTGGCTCATAAGGATAATAATATCAACAGTTCGCACAATAAGACGAGAATTTAATTAGACCCCCGAGGTGTCTGTCACGAGCGCTGACCCCAGTAAACTTCCAACTCTTTGGCATGCAGACACATATTAGCTTGTTTTAACGGATTGTGCAACAATGTTACCTAGTGTTAAAATCTTCAAACTCCAGGTGTCGATGCCTCTTATTGAAGGATGTGAAAACAATATATAAAGAGAGTGCAATGTAGACTGCGCTGACGTCTCTGTCTTAATTTGGAGCGTCTATGGGTTAGAATTGAGGATTCTAGGCACATGTATTTTAGGCGTAAAGATAATACTGTGCAGAGTAAAGGAGCTATTGTCTTAGCTGTTAAGATGCAGAGTGAGAACACAGGAGATCTGCGGTAAAACTGTCCCACTTAACTAAATTAACGTGATACTGGGCACATCAGCCTGACCTTATCTGCTTCATTTTATTTACTCCTGATACACTTGGTCGAGACACACTTTTCTGTTCACCCTGCAGCACCAAGAGGCAATTTCGTTTGCAGTAATTGCGCCTTTCCAGGGTGCTCTCCAATGGTTTCACCTCTGATCCTCACCCTGTGGTGGGTTCAGTTCTGTGCTACTGACCTCTCCTGTAACAAGCATCCGATAATCCACCAGATCTGGTTTGGGGTTCTAGTTTAATCAGTGCTTAATTTGTAAAATAATAAGTGCCAGGGTCCTTTCCAGGAGGCCTCTGCAGCCTGCACCACCCATTGCTCCTCCAGTGCAGCCAGTGCCAGTAATAACACAACTATTAACCTCCACACTCCTGCAGGTGTGACTATTCCAGGCCTTCAAAGCTATAAGATCGGCTTGGGAGGCACGCATTAGTACATTTTAGTGTACATTGAGCTAATAAATAGCTGTTGTGCTCATCTCCAAATTACACAAACAGTGCCACCATGTGGCAGGCGTTGACAATTAAGTGCTGGTAGTGAGCACCGAAACCACCTGCTCAAATTAAGCACTGGAACTCATGCAGATGCTTGAGAAGCAGCTGGCAGAAGTGGACCCACAGGGCTGTAGTTGTAAATAGTCCCTCATGCAGTTCAGTGCAGGCACTGGTGTGGAGGCAGAAGGATCTACCCAAACACAATTCGGTGGAAGACGAATATTCCACTGGGCCGAGCCAAGACTTGATTGGCAAGTCTCAAGCCAATGGTTGGGAGAGGCTGGTTGAAGAAAGCCAATGGCTGAAAGGGACAGACACAAAGCCCACTGTGTGTTTATTGTTAGCAGTAGGTCTGTCTGAGATCTGGGCTGTGAAAACAGACATAAAAAAGCTAGGTAAATATATGCGTGACTGCATCTATTCTCCTAGTCTCTACAACCGCTTATGCTTAATTGCACTTACCAGTTTGCTATACCGTCATTGAGCACACCTCATGTCCTCACCCACCTCACCGTTATGCAAATCAGAGCGCTTTGAGGACTTGCCACGGATATGAAGCGTTATAATAATTCTGCAGTGCAAAACACACAATCACTTCCTGACAGGGAGGTTTCCGTGCCCCAGGCCAGCGAAGGACAATAGACTTCAAGCAGATACAATTCTGTGTGGAAACCCTCTTTTGTGTCAACGCCCAAGTGTGGGAAGCACGCCTGCAGGCCCAGGCTAAGCCCCTCCAGATCCGCGGCCATCCGGTCGGCACCCGTGCAGCGCCCGCGCCCCCAGATGTAATGGAGCAGGGACGGGCGGAAAGCCGATGCTGGCATTGTCCGGCCCAGTGGTTTCACTCTCTTGTCTGCGGCACCTCAGAAATGCAGCGCATTATCCGCAGATAAAGGGCTTTGGACATGCCCCGGCGTTTGTTTTCACTTCCTGGCTTAGCACTTATGCCTCTGACGCCTCTGGCTACGGCAGGCATGTACCATTCTCGCAGCAGGCCCCTCCCACTACTTGTGTTTTCACCAGGCAAGGAGGGGAAAGGGCAGGCGGAGGCATCTGGGCTGTGGAGCCCGTAATGAAACCTAACTTGTCCCGCTTTCCACACAGTACATTAATCATGTAAATAGCTGCATGCCTGGAACATTGGAGGCAAACAGAGATCTCTCTGTCATTCAGAAACGCCAAGGTGTGTCAGGGCTGCTGATCCGGGGATGGCTAGCAGCACATGAAATGTTTCTTGATTATAAGATTACCAGAGCCCTGCATATTTTGGGAGCAGCCACACAGAGGGGGTATTCATTTCCAACCAACTGCTATTGTAAAGGTGCCTGTCTGTGAAGGATTACAGTAGAGGCAGGCCAGCTGCTGGCCGTGTGGCAGACGTGGTGCCTGCCGCCGGTGTGCTGCGGGGGCCGGCTGGGTGTGGGTTTTACTGGGGTAATGGATGCTAAGACCCAAGAAATGTGCTCCCTTGAGACCGGGCAGCAGGCCACATCTGCTGCACGCTTTGTCTGCGAATATCAGGGCATACCTCCTCACAAAGCAAACACAAGGAGATGATGGACGAAGCACTGAAACTTTTCAGACACTCACCCCCAGTCACAGATCTGGGTTGAATCCATCATTGTTCTTTGGCTCACTTCGCCACCCCAGTTCAGACCCAGCCATATGCAAATCAGTCTTGACCCTGTTCCTCATGGGAACAGAACAGCCCGAACTGCCAAGCCATGTCTTCCCTGGACCGGAAACAAGCATCCTGGGACCGGTTTTGGGGTCACACCCCTCATCAGCCAGGCTAGTTTGAATCCATTGGCAAAGTGAGCAAGGGACCCACGTCTGGGCATAACCTGCAAACTTAGGGCGAACAAAGCAAACACAGGGAGATGATGGATGGAGCACTGAAGCTTTTCAGACACTCCTCTCCAGTCACAGATCTGGGTTGAATCCATCATCGTTCTTTAGCGCACTTCGCCACCCCAGTTCAGACCCAGCCATATGCAAATCAGTCTTGTTACCCCAAAACCGGTCCCAGAATGCTTGTTTCCGGTCCATGGAGGACCTGGCTTGCCAGTTCGGGCTGGACTGTTCCCATGCGGCACAGGGTCAAGACTGATTTGCATCTGGCTGGGTTTGAACTGGGGTGGCGAAGTGAGATAAACAACGTTGATGGATTCAACCCAGATCTGTGACCAGGGCTGGACTGGCCATAGCGGGCACCGGGCGTTTCCCCGGTGGGCTGCCATGGTGGGGGCCGATTTTGGGCCCCTGGGGGCCGGTTTTGTTACCGGGGGCGGCAATTTCGTCCCCCGGTAACAAAATCAACCGAAACCGGCCCTAACAAACAGCTCGGCCGCACTCCCCCCTCCCCTCCAGGGGGGCTGGCCGAGCAGTTTGCCAGGGCCAGCTTTGGTTCCCAGTCCGGCCCTGTCTGTGACTTGGGGTGAGTGTCTGAAAAGTTTCAGTGCTCCGTCCATCATCTACTCCTGTTTGCTTCATACCTCCTCACAGACAACAGATTATTTTTATGAAAGGTGTTTTACAATGTCTCCTGTGCATTGAAACATGCACTTGAGTGCACATTTTCCTATACTTACCGAAAGAAAACAATTGAAATACACATGAGGCAGTAATACGTTTTATCATGTGGCAAATGATGCACAAATGGTCTGTTTCTTTTTCCATGCTACAGCATGTAATGTAAAAGGCACATTTGCACGCTCCTGCTATGTTTACTAAATTAACCATGTTCGCTGGTGCACCCTTCAGCACAATGGCACCTTCGTGCATGAGCACAAACCCCCTACTTTGGCTTTGCTTGCCAATATGAAGAGGCACCCACTGCCACTCGTCGGCAGATTGTCCATCCGCTGTGTTACTCCTGTCCCTTCTTTTTGAGTGATGATTACATTGTATTGGGTTCAGCGTGAGTATTCACGACATAGAATTTCAGCTCACAACTATTCACGCTACCAAACATGCACATTCAACAACAACAATACTTAACATTCAAGGAGAGGCAGGGGTTCCTTTGTTTTGCCTATGGACTTTGTGTGCACTCTATGGGTTGTTTGGAAAGTTGCTTTGCTATTCTTCATCCACTACCTCCTATTTTTTTTAAAATCAGGTAGGCATATGTTAGAAGTGTGTGTCCCTCTATTCTATGTGTCGTTGTAAAGCCACAGCCATCCGATGTGAAAGTTTAAATATATCACAGAGCTTGTCCTAGAATTGTTTGTCGTTGCTTCAATAACTACGTTGCATCTCGACTCTCAAATACACATAGGCTGACTGTCCAAGGCACTCCCTTCCTTCCCACTCCCATCCCAGCTTCATAGCCTGGATGCCTCTCACCCACATATCCCACCTCCTATTCTGCTTGCAGAGCCACAATCTTTCCCCACCTACTCCAGATCTTCTAAGCATGCTCACTGCTTCTCATATGCTGAACAGAGAACTCACGGTGACATTCACACCCTAAAATGATACAAGTGTGGAGCCACCTGGGTTCTGACACCACTAGGCATTTGTTGAAGCGCCTAATTGAAGATGCTGCTCTGCCTGGAACATGTATTGTGTTTTACAAATGAGTGACTAAAGGGCGGCGGGCTCATGTGCACTAATAATGAGTAGCTGTATTTGACTTTAGGATGCAGTGGTGGAGAATTGTTTTAGGATCATCTGTTCTCAACAGTGATGTCCTGTGATTCCCTTTTGTAGGTCGCCAGCAAATGGGCTGCAGGGAGCTGAGGTCGACGAAGTACATCTCTGATGGCCAGTGCACCAGCATCAGCCCTCTCAAAGAACTGGTGTGTGCCGGGGAGTGCCTGCCTTTGCCAGTGCTGCCCAACTGGATCGGAGGGGGCTATGGCATGAAGTACTGGAGTCGCAGAAGCTCACAGGAGTGGAGATGCGTCAACGACAAGAGCCGTACTCAACGCATCCAGCTTCAGTGCCAGGACGGCACCACCAGGACCTACAAGGTGACTGTGGTCACGTCCTGCAAGTGCAAGAGGTACACCAGGCAGCACAATGAGTCCAGCCACAACTATGAGGGATCCCCACCAATAAAGGCGATCCACCCTCACCACCACCACCACAAGGACAAGAAGGAGCTTGCAAATACAGGAGCTATCCAGCGTGGCTCAAGAAAATCCAATAACTGAACTCCAATTTAAGGGTTTGCAGATTTGACTGTGTAAAGGAACTGCGCCTGCCTTCCTTTCTTAGTGCAGTATAATGGATCAACCCTCTGATTTTTGTCAGACTCGAGAGGATCACTGCTCTTAATTTTTATATTCAGAGACCTGATCTTAGTGCGATGAGGCCTGAAACCACAAGCCTTCTTCTACTGTTTAGACAACGGCTTCCATAATGTGCCAAACTATCCACACAAAAAAGACAAAGTCATTACAGTCATTTCACCAAACTCTGTTATTACATCAAGCTTAGAAATGTATATGTCTGTGATTCCCATAAATCAATGGTCGTATACAGGACAGCAATGATCACAGGAGGTGAATAACTGTAGAATTTTACATTTCAAGTGCCATACATACTCCAACATTCATGAAAAAGGCCTTCACTTACAGTCTCCTTGGATACAAGCATGTAAGCGTTGAAATCCTTATGAGGAATGAAATAATACAAATGAGACTAGCGGGTGAGAGACAAAAAAAGATTGAGATTGGGAGAGTGGTTGTAACAAGAGAGTTTCTGGCATATTATACGGAGTAAAGTACCCCCAACACAGGCATACTTGGCTGTAACATGTCTAGATGGTTTTCTAGGAGCTTGGATGATGGATCCTGACTGCTGCAGTCTTTTCCCATATAGCATGGAAACTGCATGTTTTTACAGACATATTATGTAGAGCTGGGGATAACATTAAATATTTCAAACAAGATGCTGTTTGTGTATGTTGGGAACAGTTCATGACCAGCATACTTTTCGTTATTTTGCTCGGTTGACACATCCATCAAAATAATTCTCGTAACCAAAATGTCTTTGCAGAAACTGCTACAAAGCTTGCTGACTTTTAAAGTGTAATATGCCATAACTTGCATGGCGGCAGCTGAAAAACCAAACCCAACTATTTATTTGCCAATGTAATTATTTAATAAGCTTTATCTGTGTACAGTGCATGCTATATTGTAACACAATTTTAATTTTGATTACATTGTACATTTTGTAAATAAAAGAACGTCGATGTATTTTCTTCCATTTCATGTAATTGTTTTGTACAAGTGTACATTCATGTCTAATAAATGCGCTATCGTTGTTGGAAAATACTAAACTTCGAGTTCTACACTCGACCTGTTATTTATTGTTTTTTTTTTAAACAAACAGGTAGTCATCATTTGTTTAAAAAAATAGACTCCTGAATTGTAGCTGTTGCCCATGGAGACCTCCATCCAGCCACACCCACCAGACACCCATGAGTTCTCTCCTAAGTTACCTCATTCTGTAACACCTGATAGCACGAGGGACCAACCTTGCACACATCTGACCACTTCACTGCTGATCTAGTAAATCATTTCCAACCTAAGGCCCACAGGTGTCAAGTCAAGAGCTAACCCCATAGTAAATCTATTTTGTATTATTTACACAAACATTGTTTCATTTACGAACGCACACTTTAGATATTAACAAGAATAGAGAGTGAACACGCTACTCGTGAACAACTCGAGAAAAGTTAAAAAGCATTTGCACCCGATTTGTGATCTCTGGAGTTTGAACAAGGCCTGGGGCCTGGCAGCTGCCACTCTATTAGAATTTAGGCTGCAAGAGATGGTGCTCCATGGCTGGGGCAGCCAGTCTGCTCTCCCTTCCTGGACTGCACCATGCTTCATCCCTCCCCAGTCAGCCAGATAAGTAGCTCAGAATATGGTGAACTTGGGGACTAACGGGAGGCTGCACCCAATCCAATGTCCTTTGCAGTTTGAGCTGAATACTTTGAGGTGCATGATTTATAATGTGCGTTCTGCATCATGATTGACAGCAGGCCAACCAGAGGCAAGAATTGTAGATGCTTTTTCGAGGTTTCTGAGTGTCCTCTGTCGCAGATGGAGAACAATCAGTTCAAAGCAATCCGTGTCTAGCTTGAAAGGCAATTGTTTTCAGCAAGGTTTGGAAAGCAGAATTTCTACTTGAACAGAGGTCTGTAAAATGAGCCTTTCCTTTATCAAGATCTCGTACCCTGGCATGAGGAGACTTCAGAGCTAAGTTGAGAGGAAGCATGGAGGACATAGTCTTTAGAGTGTATCACGTGGAACGGAAAAAGCCAATAAAATACCCAGCTTACAGAATCGTGCTTGGGGGCCACCATCTTTCTGATCAGAGGGTAAGTATTTGTGCAGTGACTCCTGCCTCAGTGCTCAGACGTGGCCATCAAGTACACAGGCCTATGCCTGCCTACTGGGAACTGACCTCCACCATTCCCTGCCCTCTTCTGGTGGACATCCTGCCCTGGGCTGGAGGGCTGGTCCCATGCAAGAAGCACGTGATGACAATAGAACGAGGACAAACACAAGCACATGTGAAATTCCCAAGAACACCTCTATGGACCCGCTCCTTAACTCTCCCGTGCCCCTTTACTGTCTAAGAGGAGGTGTTGGCATAGCCGGGCATCTCTAGAGCTCTCTTTCCTACTCTCTCCAGGAAAAAGGGGCGGATGTCAAGGAAAAGCAGAAAGAACAGTCCTCTCTAGGCTCCCGGTCACTGTCCACTCCTCCAGAGAGATCATCTACTGCCTGGAGAGGGAGTCAAGTGAGCAGAGTTAGGGGAGGCAGTGAAAAGGGAATCCAATGTCGCCTTTCTCCATGCACTCTGATAATCAGAAGACAAATAAGGTCCCACCCACTCTCTCACTCTTACAAAGCACAACAGGCATGCTTAAATCAGGGTGTTTGCCAAATGGGAATTGCATGTGATGACAAGAACAGTCCGATTATGCTAGATGCACAACTTCGCCATCTTCTTGTGTCTGCACTTGTGAGTTGAGAGTTCTGTGGTTGCTGTGCAAATAGAAGTGCACTAGGTAACAGACAACATCCAACTGCACCCATCAGGCAGAAAGCTGAGCACACATATAACATAGATCAGATGTTCAACAGTTCGCACCGAGCTCACAAGGGTACCAGCCATACTGTTAAACTATCAGAATCTCCATCAACACAGGAAACACTCCTCTGTGTTGGAATTCTCATGACGTACATTGAAGATATCTGAGCCTGGCAGGGCTGTGAGGCTATACTAACGAAAATACAGCGCTAAACAAATCTCTGTTACCATAACATATCATGGTATGACATAAATTCCTTAAATATTTAACTTCCACTCATTTATTTAGTCAATAACTGCGATAGATAGTTAGGTAGGTAGGTAGCTAGATAGATAGATGGATAGATAGACAGACAGACAGACAGACGGACAGACGGACAGACGGACAGATCGATAGATAGACCATTCCTTTAAAATGGAACTTCTTTCTGTCCACACCAAAAAATATGGAATTTGGCACACAGTAAAAATAGCAATGAAGACCCTCGGGATAAGTGGGGCCCAAATTATATATATATATTTTTAAAGTCCGTTGAGACATAGGTGTTTTACAATTTTGTTGAAGGACAAAACAATTATATTTCCACCCAGGCTAAAATGAGGTACATAATTGGGAGGATTGATCTATTTTTATAATGAAACAAAATAAATGACAAAGCACGCTACACATGTGCAAAGGAAACACTCTTGACAAACACAAATTTAAACATTTTATGTCTTATATATGTGTAACTAATTGACATTCTTACACAATGTTAGTCAAATACTTATATACAACAAACATTTTCGCGACCAGTGTATGCACTTAACAAGACATTTTAACTCAGGTAACATAAACATGCACCTCTTCAAAGACCTGTACACCCCAAAAAATTCACACACACAAACAATAGCCACATACACATAAACATATATGCTTCTAGACTACTTCAGACTACGGGTGCCGGTGTAGCGTGTTTTGCCACTAGGGCTCTCTCTGCTCTATCTCGTCCTGTGAGGGGGGGGGGGGGTGGGGGTGAGAGGGTCTTCACAGTGTTTTTCTAATTTCTGTCGGCCTGGCCGGCAACACACTGACGGCACTCAGGCACCTGTTGACTTCAGTGGCTGGCAGGCAGGCTCCTCTGCTCACACATCCTGTTGGGGCTTGGACGATCTCTGAGAGACCTGCCACATGAGAGAGGCCCAGGGGTCCAGTTGCTAAGCCATAGCCCGGCCGCATGATCATTTACGAGGCAAGGGGAGGAGAGGCCCCAGTGACCTGCCCCCACCAGCACAACAACAATGGCACAGGCAGCCAGGGCCTCTAGGAACTGCTGGAGCTAAGTAAGGGCACAGGCAGCGAGGGCTTCTAGGCAGGCGCACTGTTAGAACCGAGTTCGGGTACAAGAATGATAGCACATAAACAGAAAAAGCTAAGAGAAACAACCACAGGCAGGGCTGTATTTGCAGCCAGTCTGATTTTGCCTGTAGAGTGGCTGACATTCCTTAAGGTACAAGAGCACTTTAACTTTTTTCATTTGTTTAAGCGTGCATTGACAATACAATACATTACTATTTTAAAATAACTTCAACATTGTTATCCAGATCTGTAGTGCTTCTTTTTAAATAAAAAGATTATGTTTTATTTGATTATTGTATTTAACATCGCTTCTCTGCTAACATTCTAGTTAGTAGTCGCCATATATGACTAAGCAACACGTTTACATTCTTGCACCTGTGCATGTAGTGTACTCTGAAGTTCTGTCAGTGAAGGGAGATTATTCTAAGTATATGCTATTTAAATAGCACAAACCAAGGCAAGTGGAGTGCTGTACAGGGTCAAAGGCACGAGTACAGTCAGCGAGTGATGGGAGAGGTACCTGGGTTCTGTGAGGAGACATGTAATATTACTACATTGTGCTGTCGTGTTCTTTAAAAAGGTGCGTCTACAACTCTTTCCTCAGTTGGAGCAGTGTTGAGGCAGTCCTGATTGATACAGGGATGTTTTTCCAGATCCTTCATGCATAGATGGAGAAAGTCAATTGCCTGTTTTATCACTTTTTAGAGTTTTTGGTCACCAGTCTGGTCCACACTCTTTTAGCTTAACTACGTGTGTTTGAACACATGATCCTAAAGACCATCTCATTGCTCAAATAGGTGTAATTTCTGATATTTATATGTTTCCCTCATCTTCATTGCTTGATTTTGCGCGCGAGGAAGTGTCACTCATTGTCGTTAAAATGTCACTCATAATTACACTGAAATTATGAAAATGTCACACATAGCAATCTGAAACCTTGGCAGCTATGTAGACAAGACTTCACAAGGGAACATAGACAGTCATATTTAGAAACTATATTTAACATGCCCCCAAGCACACACTCCATAGCAAGCCGCCTTTGCACTGAGATTTTCACAAACCTGCGCAGACAGACATCATCAAAACATGTTTATGCATTTACAATAGGATAAACACAAAGGAAAAGAAGCAAAACGTTCACACTCACCCACACAGATGTCTAAAAACTAGGCCTGGGTGAAATTTTTGCCACGCTGGCACAGTTTTGCACAATTTCTGGCTTGTTACATGGAATTCCCAAAATTATACCATATGCCTGGTCACGTCATTAAAGATCGTTCAGGTAGAAATCCTTCTGGGGAGCATGGGAACAGCGTGATCGACCAGAACACGAGCAGTTGTTGTTTTCAGCCCTTGTGAGATTACCGCATAAGGATAGCAACACTTACCCTCATCGAGTGACACATCGTGATTGGTGGAGTAAACAGCAGAACAATGGTCTTTCCATACCTCAGCAGTAATGCGGACAGTTACTTGAACAGAGCATGATAGAGGGGATAAATGCTTGTACTGCCTTCCAGAAAGCCTGTGTATCTTTTTCTTGGCAATAGCGTCCCATTTCTCATCTTTAATATCTTTAATAGCTGCTTTTCTCTTTTTTAATGCCAAAGCGTATGCCTTTCTACAAGCTCGAATAGGAATCGCAGCGCCTTGACGCCCTTGGGCAAAGTTTGCGCTTTATAAGACTAATATTCATTTATTCATTCATTCAATTCTGGTCTCTAGAGACTTGCTTTAATGTTCTACGCAAGCTATCATTGGCCACCCTGCAATCTTGGTCAAACCAGGATTGCTCCTGGGAGGGGACCTTACTCACTGGTCTTGTTAATACCTGATTACTCCTAGTGAAGCCCCATGATGCTTAAAGGGCACCACAATCTGGGCATCTAACGGATTATGGTCACTGAAGGCTGATACAAGGACCTTTGCCCCCATGAACAAAGAAAAAGGCTCAGCGAGCTGAAAATATAGTCAATTATGGATACAATACCAGTGAAAGTCAAAGTAGTTGACGATGAAAAATTGGAAACCACATCTTTTTTTTTTGTTGCATATTTATATAGCGCAAACTCGACCCGAAGGTATTGGAGCGCTTTACATGAGCACCGTATTTACATTACACATTCAGGCATGGGGAGATTAAGTGATTTGCCCAGAATCACAGGATGTGGACGCGACCCCGAGGCTCGAACCCTGGTTTCCAGCACCAAAGTCGGCAGTCTAGCCGACAGACCACATCCATAATCCACCAGCATAGTATATAAGTGGCACCCCCTGGCATCCATGGCATTCAGACCATCTTCCCTAGAAAGTGGGTCAAAAACTGCTTGAGTCAAGGGGGTAAGAGCCCCAATTTAGCATTGAAATCACCTGCCAACAAGAGGTTGAAGGGCTTGCCAGACTCTACGTCTTCCTCTTCAAAAGAACAAATCAGGGAAGACAGGTTCTGAAAGTTCAAGTTGCCCTTGGAAGAAAAATCATCATTATATAAAATTCACCATGTGTACCCTAAGGTTAGACCCCCAGCAAAGGTCAAAAATCTTAGCCACATTCATATTAGATGCAACCAATAAAATAGTGCAACCAATATCCACCTTAAACCTAGCCGCCAATCCCCCTTTTGCGCTGCCAGCTGGAGAAGGCAAAGCCGGAAAGTTATAACACATGTACCCATCAAAAACAACATTGGTAACATCCCAGGTTTCCTGAATTAATATAACATAATTGTTAATAAACAATTGCCAGCCCACATCATATATTATAGAGGCAAGGCCAGCTACATTCCAGCTAAGAAACTTAACAATAGGGCTTCATATAGCCACAGAGTCACCTTGTGCAAATCACCCGTGGACATATTTGGGCTAATGTCATAATAGGATTAATTTCAGAAGCATATTCAACATAAATCTTGCTGGGTATTATCAACTTCAGAAGAGTGGCTGGGGGATGCTATCCCCGGAAACTCAGCAGGCACCCATAACAACACCACAGGCACCATCCCGGTCGGGATGTCATTCAGTATTTTCCAGCTCAGACAATGCTGCAAATCGATTTTGGAGGGGCAATAACCTATCCTGATGAGATCTAATAGTAGATTGAACAGATGGTTGGGACCCACTAAACCTAGTTGTGGCCGAAGCCAGATGCGTGTAAAAAAAAGATTTAAAAAAAAAAAAAGCCCAAAGACAGGATCGTAATCAGATTAGATCTGATCATGCCATCTCTAGCTTGTGCCAACATCTCACCCGCCACACAAGGATTACAAACAATAACAATAATTGTGTCACCGTTAAACTGCTTTACCAGACAACAAATACCCCCCTAGCTGCCGTGCAAAAAGAATCTAATTGCAAAGGTCTCAATGTCCTCACACATTTGAATTCAGTCAGTGAGGTACTTTGTTCATGAGGACCTTTTGAGATTCAAATTGACCTGCAGACAGGTTGGGGACATTTGCTAACACAATAACATAAGGACACGGGGCGGGTGTCAGATCTATCACAGGGAGAGGTCCCATCCTTGATTACTGGTATCAGCCTGATGGACAAGAGTAGCTGAAGGAGCCTGTACAGCAGCCCTCTGTGACACAAAAGATGGAGCAGTTCCAGGATCAATGACCACGGGTACCGTGGTGGAATCAATACCACTACCCTCACTATTATGGGCTGAATGTGGCACAATTGGTGTTGAGGGTCTTTGCAGAAGATTAGCTCCCGTAATCGAATTGGGATGTAAACTCTGAGAGGGGCCGACCCTAAGTTATCCAGTTCAGACTCCATAGTGTCAATCCGAGCAAAGATTGGGCGTAATTTAGCATCCAGTAGATCACTTTAACGTGTACTTATACTGTCCCAAGGTTCGACGGTCACTGCAGGGGCCTCAGCGGAATCATCTGACCTTTGAGCAGCAGGTTTAACAACACGTGCCACAGCTTGGTTTTCAAGGCCCTTTTCCTGCATTTTGGCACTGATCCGGGGTCTGGATCATGGTCAGGAGCTATATCTTGTGAACATCAGTTGACACATTTTCATCCAACAAACCTGGCTCAACCCCCTCAATCAATGGCCAGCATGATCTTGAGAGACCTCCTTATTCCAAATTCAGACTCTAGGGCTGTCCCTTACGGAAGACCAAGTGGTTGGTTGCACTGTAATAGCAGAAAATTGATCACTTGCAGCGGTACAGGATGGGTTGTCAGGGGTAATTGAGATGCAGCAAAGTCATCAGCTGTTAGCAAAATCCAATTTTCTGCTATTTTAATCTCATTGGCCACTAAATAAACAGCCCTCATTAAAAAACATATCAATAATAGTATGCGGGCACGCTAAAGGCGAATGAGAGGTCTCCAAGCACCCGGGCAAAACCTTCCTCTTGCCCATTTTGACCGCAAAGTAAACTCAAAGAACATAAATGGGCAAACATTTATTTAGTTATTAATTCAGTTTTGTATAGCCCGAACTTGACCCAATGATTTCAGAGCGTTTTACAGAGTTGACATAGGAGCAATTACAAGGGTTACATTTGTAGTAAATATAAATACAAAGTGACAATAAGTAAGTTGAATATATATGGAAGATATCAAGATATGTTGGTGATACAGGTATGAGGTAGATACAGCCACGGCCCGTGCAGGTAAGAGCGGTGGGGCCAGGTTGGGGGGGAATTCGACAGACGACCCCAAGGGAAAATGAAATAAATAATTAATTTTCCCTCGTCGTCGTCTGTCGAAATCCCCCCCACCTGGCACCACCGCTCTTACCTGCACGAGCCGCGGCTGGGTAGATACGGTAAATAACGTATACAGTGCGTTACAGAGTTTTCATAGCAGCGAGTGCATGGATTATGTGACATAATTACAATATATAGAGAGAGATTTACTATGAACAGTAGTATAGAAGGACAATATTTGAGATAGATAATATATATGTACATATATGCATACATATATAAGGCAGCATTTAGGGTAGATGCAGTGTAAAACATATATATCGCTTTGCAGAGTTAGCACAGCAGCAGGTGCCCAGGCTACCTGTGGAGTAAAGAAAATACATGGAACAATATAGAAGGGAAATTTGCCACAGACCGTGATATAAATGGATGGTGTACATTTAAAGGTAGGGTGTTGTGCTGGGAGGGGAGAGTAAAGGCACAGTTTTCCCCCAGGTAGAGATGCTCAGGAATATTCAGAAGGTGTGTAGTGGGAGCGGCAGGCCAGCTGGAATAAAGTGGTGGGGGGGGGGAATCGATATTTATTGCACAGAGAAAGTTTTGTTTCTTCTTGAATTGTGGGAATGATTGATTGTCACAAATCTTGAGGCAGTGTGTTTCAGATTCTGGGAGCATTCCCGGAGAAGGAGCGGGTGCGAGATTTCTCTTTCTTAAATTTTGTTGGAATCAATAGTAGGCTGCAAGAGCTTCAAAGAGGTCTTTTTTGACCAGCTTTAAAAAATGCATTTGTGAGGCAGACTGGTTTTTCCTTGTAGAGAGCTTTGGGGGTTATGTAGGCAGTTTTGAGTATAGCTCTGACTTCGATTGGTTGCCAGTTGAGTTTCTTGAGAGTGGGAGTGATGTGGTCAAGGCGATTCTTCCCTGATTGTAGTTGAGCAGCTGCGTGGAGTGTAGCTTTTGGGGGGGGGTGCTAGCTGTGCTTTGAAGGTGCCCGTAATCGTTGCGTTACCATAGTCTAACTTGGGGAGGATTAAGGATTGAACCACAGTCTTTGGGGTATATTTACAAAGAATGTGACGGAGCGCAACGTTAGCCTTATTGGCTTAATGCCGCGCTCTGACCCTTTGGAAACACGGTGCTGCACCCTATTAACAACAGTACGACGCAACCCTGCGTTTCTCCCTGCACTGGCGCTAATCACAGCTGCCTAGCGCCAACCCAGGCACCCTTGCACAATAGTGCAAGGGTACCTGCGTTGTGGAAATGATTCTTTATGTGCAGGAAGGTGTCTCTTCCTGCACATAAACAATCATGCATGGCGTTTTGCTGTTTCTATGTGTGCTGCACAATGCAGCACACATAGAAACAGCAAAAACGAGGAGAAATAAAGCATTTCTCCTCATTGCATCATGTTAAGACCAGGTTTTTTTGGTCTTATTTTGGCGCTGCCCCAAATTTACGTCACCCTTGTAACTATGGGGCAGCGTCAAAATCAATGGGTGTTGCGGTGGAACGCCCACGAAACACCCATTGCCCTCACCTTTCACGCTAAGTATTGCGTGAAAGGGTGCCTTATTTACAAAGCAGCGTTAAGCCACATTAAATGGCTTAACACTGCCTTGTAAATAAGGCGAAGCCCATATCGCCACAGGAATGTAAAAACAAGCATTGGCATAGCCAATAGGTCTCGCCTTTGGGACCTTATAAGTGTTTAGCCAGAGCTATAGACTTTGTCAATGTCTTTAAGCTATGTTTTAGAGCAGTGTGGCTGCTGTGCGGCATGTTGAAAAGTTATAATAAAAGAGTATTATAAGCATTTTGCTACCTTATATATAACCAAGAAGACATTATGTACAACTGAACGACCCAATTAAAAAAAGAATTAACATACAAAATGTATTTTTTTTTGTCCTTGCAATTTCTTCCTGCCTGTTCTAATGCTTGTTTGTTATTGCTTTTTTTGTTTGGGGGGGGGAGGGGAGACATAAACAACAGGAGAGTGTAGGTTGAGAAATAGTACCTGAATTGCAACATGAGCAGCGGACGGACACTAGGGTAGATCCAACAGATGCCAGATTCCGAGGGCAGACTGAGGTGGTGCTGAGGGACGCTGAGGTGGTGGTGTGCTGGTGCGGAGATGATACTCAGGTGATGCTGAATGATTCTCAGGTGGTGCTGAGTGATGCTGAGGTGTTGGTGTTTTGGTGCGTATGTGATGCTCAGGTGATGCTGAGTGACACTGAGATGGTGCTGAGTGATGTTGAGGTGGTGCTGAGTGATGCTGTGGTGTTGAGTCATGCTGAGGTGGCGGTGCTGCACTGGTGCTCAGGTGGTGCTCAGCTAGTTCTCAGGTGGTGCTGAGTGATGCTGAGTTGGTGCTGTGATGAGGTGATGCTGAAGTGGTGCTCTATTGGTGCTGACATGCTGCTGAGGTGGGCCTGTGCTGATGCTGAGTTGGTGCTGCATTGGTGGTGGTGCACTGATGAGGAGCTGTGCTAATACTGAGATGGTGCTGAGTGATGTTGAGGTGGTGCTGAGTGATGCTGTGGTGCTGAGTCATGCTGAGGTGGCGGTGCTGCACTGGTGCTCAGGTGGTGCTGAGCTAGTTCTCAGGTGATGCTGAGTTGGTGCTGTGATGAGGTGATGCTGCGCTGATGCTGAAGTGGTGCTCTATTGGTGCTGACCTGCTGCTGAGGTGGAGCTGTGCTGATGCTGAGTTGGTGCTGCATTGGTGGTGGTGCACTGATGAGGAGCTGTGCTAATACTGAGATGGTGCTGCTCTAATGCTGAAGCAGTGCTGCATTGGTGCGAAGGTGTTGCGGAGTGATGCTGTGGTGGCAATGAGTGATGCTGTGTTGATGCAGAGTCGTGCTGAGGTGGTGGTGCTGAGCTGGTGCTCAGGCATTGCTTAGCTGGAGCTCTGGTGGTGCTGAGTGATGCTGAGTTGGTTTTGTGCTGAGGTGATGCTGTGCTGATGTTGAGATGGGGCAGTTGTGAAGCTGAAGTGGTGCTGCATTGGTGCTGAGTTGCTGCTGAGGTGGGGGATGCGCTGGTGCTGAGCTAGGCCTGTGCTGGTGCACTGATGCAGAGGTGGTGCTGATGCTGAGATGGTGCTGTGCTGATGTTGAGGTGGTTCTGCGCTGGTGCTGCACTGATGCTGAGTTGGTGCTACACTGGTGGTGGTGCACTGATGAGGAGGTGGTATTGTGCGGATGCTGGGACCGTGCTGTGCTGAGGTGGTGCTGTGCTGGGTTAGGTGGGGCTGAGTGATGCTGGGGTGGCGCTGAGTGATGCTGTGGTGGTGCTGAGTGATGCTGTGGTGGTGCTAAATCATTCTGAAGTGGTGGTGCTGCGCTCTTTAAATTAATATGGCATATACATATGAAGTATTAGGCTGAAATATTTTCCGGGAAATAGCATATGTGAGAAGAAAGGATTAAAAACAAAAATCGATGTTTCCAAGGGCCTGATTATAAGTTGGCTGGTACTGGTGGAGTGCGAACTCTGCATGTGAAATGTGTGCTCACATGCAGTGACACTGAGCCGGTATGAGTTAAACCACAGGCTGGGGAATAACTGTGGACCCGGAATTACTAGGCATAAAACCACATGGAATTCCTGATTCCATGGGGTTTGACGCACACTTTAACCAGCTGCTCTGAGAAGGTGGTGAATGTGTGTGGAAGATTCTGCTGGAGGTGAGGGTGAAGTGAGAGTGAGAGGGGAGTAGAGAGTAAGGGAGGGAAGAGGCAGATACTCCTGGTGGGGGTAAAAAAATGCTACCCTGCAAGAAGGCAAAGTCAGGGGATGAACTTTGGCTGCTGTTGCAGCTAAAGCCTCCTGTGGTGTTACCGGACGGAATTGCCACCTGGTAAAATCAGTTCTGGTATTCCCACACCGGGGAAAACTAGATGGGACAACACCACCCCACTCGTGATCAGATACAGCAAAATTCTAACGGTAATTCCGTTCTTCCTGACTGGTAGTCTGTCCTTAAGAAGAGTACTTGAAAGCACAGATGTAGTAATAATCTAAGCTTTCGTAGCATTATGTCAATATTCCATTTCTCAAAGCACTATAATAAAATGGTGGTTAGTGTCATCCAACTGAATGGCAGAATGAACGGCCGAGTCAGCCATGCTATTATTTCACCAAACCACAACTCACAAACGGTGAGGTCAATAACTCAATACAACCTTATAAAATGATGGCATTAGGTGCATGAACTCACCTGGGATGAAGGTCAGCATTAGATGAGTGCACATTGATGTGTTTCAGTGGGAGTCTCTTATGCTGCCCACGAGGCTTCTGGCAGTGAAGGTGCGCTTCACAGAAAGCCTAACTCCTGCGAGGGCTTCAGTGTGCCTGGAAGCAGCAGAGATGTTGAGGAGCCAGACTCCAGCTCAGAATCCAATGTTTATGTTTGAGTACTGGATTAAACAGCCCGATCCCGCAGTACGCTTGGTGTTTGTACAACAACCATTGTGAAGGTTGGAGGAGCTCTTGGCCACAGGAGGAAGTGCTCTGTTTGGAAAACGGTATTTTTCGTAGGACGGTGTCTGGGCGAACAGTACAAGGTGCAGAATGCGGGCAGTGCAGCTGCTTCTTACTAATTGGATTCCCGAAAGAGACCCTGGGCCAGGACGCTCTGCTTGCCGGACAGTTGTTCATGAACACTGAAGGCATTAACTCTTTCAGCGCTCCTTCATTGATAATGAAGGAGCGCTGAAAGAGTTAATAACCGAGTAAAGAAGGGAGCCCCTTGGACTAAAAATGAACTTATTCAAAATTGAAATCTTCCCAAACTCCGTCTTGCAGGCAACCATACTCTGAAAAAGGCAACATTTTAATAGAATATCATGACGTTTAGGGCCCTGACCAGAGAAGATAGCACTGGCATTGAGCCTGTTACAACAGTTACTTCTTTCTCTCACTGAGAAAATGCAGCGTAAGTAGAGATTCTTGAGATCAAAACGCAGAGAAACCTGATGTGCGTTTAAATGTATACTTACATTTCTTTTGAACTTGGTAAAAGGATGATGCATATAAAACCTGGACAAGTAAACAATAGCGGTGTTTATCTTCAATTACGATCTGAAGTATCTGTTAGAAATGGGATCTCTAGTTGGCAAGGGTTTGCACCTTTGTCCAAGTAGGGACCCTTCTTCCTAGTCAGGGTAAGGGAGTTACACTCCTAAAATAACCCCTGCTCACCCCTTGGTAGCTTGGCACGAGCAGTCAGGCTTATTCTAGAGGCAGCGTGTAAAGCATTTGCACATAACCAACAGTAATACAGTGTAAGCACTACAAACGGACACCACACCAGTTTAGAAAAATAACCAATATTTTTTATATACTCAAGACAAGACCAATTACGACAAAAATCCACAATACTATACTTTAAAAATGAATGCTTGATAAGGTAACTTCTTCTTTGCAGGAATAACACAAAAGCAAAGTTCGTACGAGTCGGTAGCCCCGTCCGGGTGTACCGCAATGCTGAATTACACAGAGTCCAACAGTTCCAGCCGACCGTGTCGCTACGGGCCAGCAGAGTCGTGAACAGACTCGGTCACAGTACCTTTCTCGTTGTGGCTGGTACGGAGTGTACGAGCCGGTCGGCGTTCGTCGCGGTTGCGGTGCAAGACGGAGCGATGCAAGGTGCGGTGTCCCTCGATGCGGTGCAGGCAGCGGCTCGATGAGCGTCGTGCAGACGGAGTCGGTGAGTCCAAGGCGTGCGGTGCAGGGCGAGACAGTGTACGATGCGGTGCTGACAGGTTGCGATGCAGGCGACCAAGCCGGTGTGCGGGAGCTGGCGTCGGACAGCGGTGCAAGTCGGAGCGGTGCGTCGCAAACGTGCGAGCGGTGCCCCAAATGCGATGCGGTCACGACTGTTGAGCCAGTTGCAGCATCCGCGTCGATCGGGTCCGGCTGGTTCAGTGAAGCGATGCGATGCGAACTGCGGTGCCCACAGGTCACGGTGCAAGCAGCGGCTCGGTGTTGGCGGCGTCGGACGTCGCCCACGGTGAGACCAGGGTTGCGATGCGAAGCGGGGCGATGCGGTCTGCGGTGCAAACAGGTCACCGGTCAGGGATGGATTCGGTTGACGGAGTAGGTTGCAGTTCCCTTCCTCTGTGGCAACTGAAACAGCGTTCCAGAAGCGGTACCCAGAGGCTTGTGAAGTCTTTGCAGTCCCTGAGACTTCTTAACAGGAGGCCAGCTCGGTTTCAGGCCCTTGGAGATACTCAGCACAAGTTTGTAGAAAGTTCAGTCCTTTCACTGCCCAAGACAGAAGCAGCAACTGCAGGCCAACCCAACAAGGCAATAACTCAGCAAAGGGGCAGTACTCCTCCTAGCAGCTCTCCAGCTCTTCGTCTTGACAGGTTCCTTGATTCCAGTGAGATCTAAATTCATGGGGTCAGGGCCCCAATATTTATATCCCAAATTCCTTTGTTCTCTGAAGGCAGAGAGGCCTATGCCTAGTCCAAACCAGTTCTGGAGCACTTTGTTGACAAGTCTCCGTCCCTTCTGTCAGAGAGTAGGCCAGGGACATCAGACGCACCACAGGAGGTGGAGCCAGCATTGTGGAGGGAAGGCACTGTCCTATTCAGGGCCCAGGTGCAACTCCTCCCACCCATCTACATGTAGATCTTGCTATTCAGCCCTGTGCTGACTCACCCTGTCTCCTGGCATCCCCCAGCCCCTGTCACTCACACTCCAGACAAGGAATACACAGCCTCGCAGAGGCAGGCTTGGATGGTTAGACAAGAAAATACCCACTTTCTAAAAGGGGTATTTTCAAACACAGAATGTTAAAACCAACTTCACTAAAAGATGCATTTTATCATTCTGAGTCCAGGCATACTAAACTCGAATTTCTACCATGTTCCCGGGGTCAGTTAGGATTATAAGCTGTAATAATCAAAACTGCCCGTTCTGGCCTATGGGGAACAGGTAGCCTTGCGATAGTGAAAAACGAACTAGGCTGTAATTCACTATCAGGACATGCCACACACACCAGGGCATGTCCTACCTTTCGCATACAACGCACCCTGCCCACAGGGGTACCTTGGGCCTACCTTAGGGGTGACTAACATGTAGAAAAGGGAAGGTTTAGGGACTTGCAAGTGTGCGCACTTGCCAAGTCGACATGGCAGCCCCAGGCTGCGCACAGGCTCTGCAATGGCAGGCCCGAGTTACACTTTACGGGCTGTTTGCGTGGGTGGCACAATCCAGTGCTGCAGCCCACCAACAGCATTTGGTCTATAGGCCCTGGCACTCGCAGTGCACTTTAGAAGGGACTGACACATAAACCAAATAGGCCAATCATGGAAACGCCAATCCGTAACACATTTTATACAGGAGCACTTGCACTTTCCCACTGGACAGCAGTGAGGAAAGTGCGCAGAATCATTACACCAGCAAAAACAGAGTCAAAACCGGGAGGTCAGAAAGCAAAAAGTCAGGGGAAACACGCCAAAAGATGCCAAGTCTAACACATGTCCCCTCCAGCTGAAAGTAGGGAGAACTACCCAACCCCATTGGAGTTCTCTTCACTAAGGCGGAAGAACCTGGACAGACCATCTGCGTTGGCGTGTTCTGTACCAGGACGGTGTTCCACCGTAAAGTCCATTCCCTGTAGGGAGATGGACCACCTCAGCAGTTTTGGATTCTCACCCCTCATTTGCATCAACCATCTGAGGGGCCTGTGGTCTGTCTGAACCCGGAAGTGAGTCCCAAACAGGTATGGTCTCAACTTCTTCAGCGCCCAGACCACAGCAAAAGCTTCCCTTTCTATGGCACTCCACCTCTGTTCCCTGGGGAGTAGTCTCCTGCTAAGGAAGACTACAGGCTGATCCAGGCCCTCTTCGTTCAGTTGTGAGAGCACCGCTCCCACACCATGCTCTGAAGCGTCAGTCTGCACGACGAATTCCTTGGAGAAGTCAGGTGCCTTGAGCACGGGCGCCGTGCACATGGCTGCCTTCAGGGCATCAAAAGCTTTCTGGCAGGACTCAGTCCAGATCACTTTCCTGGGCTGCTTCTTAGAAGTCAGCTCTGTTAAGGGGGCAACGATGGTGCCATAGCCCTTAACAAATCTCCTATAGTAGCCAGTGAGACCTAAGAAGGCTCTCACCTCTGTCTGGGTCTTGGGGGGCTCCCAAGCCAGAATGGTGTCAATCTTGGGTTGTAGGGTCGCCACCTGGCCGCTTCCTACCTGGTGTCCCAAGTACACCACAGAACCCTGCCCGATCTGGCACTTACTGGCCTTGATCGTGAGGCCTGCACCTTGCAGAGCCCTCAACACTTTCTCAAGGTGCTGTAAATGTTCTTCCCAGCTGGAACTGAACACAGCAATGTCATCCAGGTAGGCGGCACTGAAATCCTCCAGCCCAGCCAACACCTGATTGACCAACCTCTGAAAGGTGGCAGGGGCATTCTTCAACCCAAAGGGCATCACCCGGAATTGGTAATGACCTTCTGGGGTTGAGAATGCTGATCTCTCCTTGGCCCCATCGGTTAAGGCAATCTGCCAGTACCCAGACGTCAAATCAAACGTGCTGAGGAACCGGGCAGCTCCCAACCGATCAATGAGCTCATCAGCTCTGGGGATGGGGTGCGCGTCAGTCCTGGTGACGGCATTGAGCCCACGGTAGTCCACACAAAATCGGAGTTCTGGAGTGGCACCGGGCGCAGCAGCCTTTGGGACCAAGACCACTGGGCTGGCCCAAGGACTGTGGGAGGGCTCAATCACCCCTAACGCCAACATCTTAGAGACCTCCTCCTTGATGCTGGCTCTGACCCGGTCAGTCAACCTGTAAATCTTGTGCTTCACAGGAGGGCTGTCACCAGTGTCCACGTCATGGGTACACCAGTCAGTAACACCGGGGGTCAGAGAGAACAGTGGGGCGAACTGTCCCAACAACTGGTGACAGTCCCCCTGCTGCTCCTGAGTCAGAGTAGGGGAGAGGATCACAACTTCTACTGACCCATCATGCTCCTTGGTAGACAGGAGGTCAGGGAGAGGCTCACTCTCCTCTTCCACCCCATCATCTGTCGCCAAGAGCATACTCACTTCGGACCTCTCGAAGTGGGGCTTGAGGCGGTTCACGTGAAGGACCCTCAAAGGGTTCCTTGGAGCTTGCAAATCCACCAGGTAGGTGACGTCACTTTTGCGCTCCACCACCTCATATGGCCCAGTCCACTTGTCCTGCAAGGCACAAGGTGCCACTGGGGCCATGACCCACACTTTTTGCCCAGGTTGAAATTCGACCAGAGTGGCATTCTGGTCATACCATCTCTTCATTTCTTCCTGGCTGGCTTCTAGGTTCGCCTGAGCGAGTTTCCTGAAGCGGGCAGTTTGGTTTCTAAAGGCCAGCATGTAGCTAAACACATCCTGGGGAGTTTTCCTGGGAGCTGCCTCCCAGCCTTCCTTTACCAAACTCAGAGGTCCTCTGACAGGGTGGCCATACAGGGGCTCAAAGGGGCTGTACCCAAGAGACTTCTGAGGCACCTCCCTGTATGCAAAGAGTAGGCATGGCAAGAGGACGTCCCACTTACGCCTCATGGGTTCTGTTAGACCCTTGATCATGCCTTTCAAGGTCTGGTTGAATCTCTCCACCAGACCGTTTCCTTGTGAGTGGTAAGGAGTGGTGAACTTGTAGGTTACCCCACACTCCTTCCACAGGGATGTCATATACTTGGATATGAAATTGGTCCCCCTATCAGAAACCACCTCTCTGGGGAATCCCACACGGGAAAAGATCCCCATTAACGCCCGGCCCACCACTGGCGCCGTCGTTGTCCTGAGAGGGATTGCCTCCGGGTACCGGGTGGCATGGTCCACCAAGACCAGGATGTACCTGTTGCCCATGGCTGTCTTGGGATCCAGTGTCCCCACAATATCCATCCCTACCCTTTCGAAGGGTGTACCAACAACAGGAAAAGGTTGGAGAGGAGCTTTGACCTTCCTCCCACTCTTACCACTTGCCTGGCAAGTTTGGCAAGACTACAGTGTGCATCTGACTGCCTTCACATTTGGGGCCAAAAGAAGTGGGTGACAAGCCTGTCAAAGGTCTTGTCCTGCCCCAAATGTCCTGCCAAAGGCACGTCATGAGCCAGACCCAGTAGGAAGGTCCTGAAGCGCTGGGGTACCACCAGCACATGGGCTGACCCAGGCTCAGCAACCTTAGGCTCACTGTATAGGAGACCGCTCTCCCAGTAGATCAGATGTGACCCGGACTGATTACCAGCTGCCTGGTCTGCAGCCTGCCGCCGCAGACCCTCCAGAGTAGGGCACTCGTTCTGCTCCCTGCAGAACTCCTCCCTGGTGGGACCCCCTTCTTGCTGCCCATGGGTCAGCTCAGAGATGTCTCCCAGTTCAGCTACCTGCTCCCCTGTAGGCACCGGGGCGTCCCCCTCGAGGTCCGCCTCCTCCCGGTCCGTGGGAACTTCGTGGGCCGGTTTCCCGCGCCCCCTGCCCTTTCTCTTGGCAGGGACTTGGGCCACTGTTCCAGGCTCCAAGTCCTCTTGATCACCCTTTCTGGCTGCCATTGACCGAGTAGACACGCATGCCCACTCTGGCAACCCAAGCATCTCCAAGTGAGACCTGAGCTCAACCTCCTTCCATAAGGACTGCTCCAGGTCGTTACCTAGCAGACAATCTACAGGCATGGTAGGGCTCACAACCACCCTCAAGGGACCTGAGACCCCCCCCCATTTAAAGGGAACCTGCACCACCATACACTGGTGCTCAGAGTTGTCTACAGCAACTACTTGGTGGAATGCCCCTGGGACTACCTGCTTCTCAGAGACCAGGTGACACCGGACTGAGGTCACACTGGCTCCAGTATCTCTGAGAGCCTCTACCCTGTTCCCATTGATGGTCACCCAGGTGCTATATTTCTTTGTGTTAGGGGGCACCTGGTTTCCTGGGACCATCTCACTGTCCCCTAGTGAGACAAGGGTAATTTCTGCGGGATCCCCACCCTCCTGTGGGCACCCCTCCTCCCCAAGCGCTACACTAGCCAGCACTTTGGACTGTCCACCGGTGGGTGGCTGTGTCCCCTTTGGGCACTTGGGGTCCCCCTTAAAGTGACCTACCTGGTCACATACATAACACTTGCGGGGGCCGGTCTCAACAGGCTTCCCTGTAGAGACCCCTTTCTTCTTATCACCGGGGGGCTGGGAACCTTTACCCTGGGTACTAGTTTGGGGCCCTTTAGAGAACTCCTGTGCTTTACCCTTGTCCCCCCAACCTTTCTGCTGGGGACCCTGCCCACCTTTGGCTGAGTCTCCCCCAAACGCTTTCTTGTGGACCCTGGTACTCACCCAGCGGTCCGCTTCCATAGCAAGCTTCCTGGGGTCAGTTAGCTTACTATCCACTAGGTGCTGGCGCAGATCTGCAAAACATAGACTAGACAAGTGCTCCCATGCAATCAAGTTGTAGAGCCCCTGAAAATCTGTTACACTACTGCCCTTCACCCAACCATCCAGCGACCTGCAGAACACATCCACACATTCCAACCAAGTGTTGGCATCAGACTTCTTACTGGACCTGAACTAATCCCTGTACTTTTCAGGAGTAAGACCATACTTAGTGAGAAGGGCATCCTTCATGTCAGCATAGGTGAGGTGATACCCCTTACCCAAAGCTATCAGAGCATCCCTTGCTTCTTCAGGGAAAAGTGGCCACAATCCTGCTCCCCAATTTTCCTCAGGGACCCCATTCATGTGTATGGCTGCCTCATAACCCTGAAACCACCTTTGTATGTCATCCCCCTTCTTGAACTCCTTGCCTACATTCTTGGGAATGTGCACAATCCTGTCTGCCTTTCTGGACGAATTGCTGCCACCATCTGAGCCTGACTTACTCCTAAGTTCTAGCTCCTTCAGTTCTCTCTCATGCTCTAAGAGCATCTTCTTCTCCTCCATGGCCAATCTCTTCTCCTCCCGCTCACTCTCCAGCCTGAGCTTCTGCAGCTCAAACTGCCTTGCCTCCCGCCTGTCCTCCAGCTCCTCTGGGGACAGACTGCTGCTGCCTGACCTGGCGGGTTCCCCTCACCCAAAAGCACATCCACCCTGGAAATATGCTCCTCCACCTCCTCACTGAGATTACCAGGCTGCCCACTGGCATGTCTGGCTGCTACCCAGGCCCTCAGCGCCTTCTGTAGCTCCTCCTTCCTTGTGAGGCCTTTAATTTGGACTTTCAGGTTTTTACAAATCGCTCGTAGCTCCTTTACGGCGTAGGATTCCAACCTATCCTCCTCAAAGATAACTTCCAGAGATGCAACGGATGATGCAGTTGATTCAGGCATGACAAAAGTAGTGAGTTCAAAACTGGCAAGATCACAAATAGGCCAAAAGAAAAAGAACCAGTATGTGGTACGTAATGGTCTGCGATATGGTAGTAGTGCACACCAATCACTGTAAGTCAAGTGCAAACACAAGTCCTAACCTCACCGCTGACAACCAATGTTAGAAATGGGATCTCTAGTTGGCAAGGGTTTGCACCTTTGTCCAAGTAGGGACCCTTCTTCCTAGTCAGGGTAAGGGAGTTACACTCCTAAAATAACCCCTGCTCACCCCCTTGGTAGCTTGGCACGAGCAGTCAGGCTTATTCTAGAGGCAGTGTGTAAAGCATTTGCACATAACCAACAGTAATACAGTGTAAGCACTACAAACGGACACCACACCAGTTTAGAAAAATAACCAATATTTTTTATATACTCAAGACAAGACCAATTACGACAAAAATCCACAATACTATACTTTAAAAATGAATGCTTGATAAGGTAACTTCTTCTTTGCAGGAATAACACAAAAGCAAAGTTCGTACGAGTCGGTAGCCCCGTCCGGGTCTACCGCGATGCTGAATTACACAGAGTCCAACAGTTCCAGCCGACCGCGTCGCTACGGGCCAGCAGAGTCGTGAACAGACCCGGTCACAGTACCTTTCTCGTTGTGGCTGGTACGGAGTGTACGAGCCGGTCGGCATTCGTCGCGGTTGCGGTGCAAGACGGAGCGATGCAAGGTGCGGTGTCCCTCGATGCGGTGCAGGCAGCGGCTCGATGAGCGTCGTGCAGACGGAGTCGGTGAGTCCAAGGCGTGCGGTGCAGGGCGAGACGGTGTACGATGCGGTGCTGACAGGTTGCGATGCAGGCGACCAAGCTGGTGTGCGGGAGCTGGCGTCGGACAGCGGTGCAAGTCGGAGCGGTGCGTCGCAAACGTGCGAGCGGTGCCCCAAATGCGATGCGGTCACGACTGTTGAGCCAGTTGCAGCGTCCGCGTCGGTCGGGTCCGGCTGGTTCAGTGAAGCGATGCGATGCAAACTGCAGTGCCCACAGGTCACGGTGCAAGCAGCGGCTCGGTGTTGGCGGCGTCGGACATCACCCACGGTGAGACCAGGGTTGCGATGCGAAGCGGGGCGATGCGGTCTGCGGTGCAAACAGGTCACCGGTCAGGGATGGATTCAGTTGACGGAGTCGGTTGCAGTTCCCTTCCTCTGTGGCAACTGAAACAGCGTTCCAGAAGCGGTACCCAGAGGCTTGTGAAGTCTTTGCAGTCCCTGAGACTTCTTAACAGGAGGCCAGCTCGGTTTCAGGCCCTTGGAGATACTCAGCACAAGTTTGTAGAAAGTTCAGACCTTTCACTGCCCAAGACAGAAGCTGCAACTGCAGGCCAACCCAACAAGGCAATAACTCAGCAAAGGGGCAGTACTCCTCCTAGCAGCTCTCCAGCTCTTCGTCTTGACAGGTTCCTTGATTCCAGCGAGATCTAAATTCATGGGGTCAGGGCCCCAATATTTATATCCCAAATTCCTTTGTTCTCTGAAGGCAGAGAGGCCTATGCCTAGTCCAAACCAGTTCTGGAGCACTTTGTTGACAAGTCTCCGTCCCTTCTTTCAGAGAGTAGGCCAGGGACATCAGACGCACCACAGGAGGTGGAGCCAGCATTGTGGAGGGAAGGCACTGTCCTATTCAGGGCCCAGGTGCAACTCCTCCCACCCATCTACATGTAGATCTTGCTATTCAGCCCTGTGCTGACTCACCCTGTCTCCTGGCATCCCCCAGCCCCTGTCACTCACACTCCAGACAAGGAATACACAACCTCGCAGAGGCAGGCTTGGATGGTTAGACAAGAAAATACCCACTTTCTAAAAGGGGTATTTTCAAACACAGAATGTTAAAACCAACTTCACTAAAAGATGCATTTTATCATTCTGAGTCCAGGCATACTAAACTCGAATTTCTACCATGTTCCCGGGGTCAGTTAGGATTATAAGCTGTAATAATCAAAACTGCCCATTCTGTCCTATGGGGAACAGGTAGCCTTGCGATAGTGAAAAACGAACTAGGCTGTAATTCACTATCAGGACATGCCACACACACCAGGGCATGTCCTACCTTTCGCATACAACGCACCCTGCCCACAGGGGTACCTTGGGCCTACCTTAGGGGTGACTAACATGTAGAAAAGGGAAGGTTTAGGGACTTGCAAGTGTGCGCACTTGCCAAGTCGACATGGCAGCCCCAGGCTGCGCACAGGCTCTGCAATGGCAGGCCCGAGTTACACTTTACGGGCTGTTTGCGTGGGTGGCACAATCCAGTGCTGCAGCCCACCAACAGCATTTGGTCTATAGGCCCTGGCACTCGCAGTGCACTTTACAAGGGACTGACACATAAACCAAACAGGCCAATCATGGAAACGCCAATCCATAACACATTTTATACAGGAGCACTTGCACTTTCCCACTGGACAGCAGTGAGGAAAGTGCGCAGAATCATTACACCAGCAAAAACAGAGTCAAAACCGGGAGGTCAGAAAGCAAAAAGTCAGGGGAAACACGCCAAAAGATGCCAAGTCTAACAGTATCCCTTAAGGGGAAACGCCCCCCCAAAAATTAAACAGTGTCTGGCAAGTGGTGTGCGCTGGGGGAAAAAAAAAACAGCAAGTGCTGAAAGACAATCGGGGCCCCGTGGCCGAGAAAGTTAAAGTCCATCGGAAGTTCAGAGCGATTTAGACGCGCAACGGCAAAAGTGAGAGCGAGCAATAGCGAGGAATGCAGCTGTTTACAGAAACAAGTTGGAGGGGTGGGGGGAGTGCGGCCCAGAGCACACACAGCGTTTCCCTTTCGGGAGCGAGCAAGGGCACCATCTGTTTGAAAGTTAATTACAAACAGATGGTTTCAAAGCTCGCTCCCGCAAGGAAATCGCCAAACGTGCACGCGTTGCCATTGAAAGCAAAGCAATGCGTGCACGTTTTCGGCCGAAAAACTGAATTGATTCCTAAAGGTCTCCGCGCTGCATAGGCGAGACCTAAAAAGTGACGTTCCTGTGACGATAGGGGCTTGTAAATATGCCCCTTTAGGTCTTCGATAAGGATGAAGGATTTAACTTTTGTAAGATGTTTCAGCGTGTAGAAGGCCGTGGAGAGAGTGCTATTTTAGTGCTGGATGTCTTTGACAAGATTTTCATGTACAGCTGGGTGTCATCTGAATAGAGGCAGTGGGCAATTCCGGCTTTGACCCATGTGGAACTCCTTGTGAGACTGGGATTGCTTAGATGTTGAGTTGTTTAGTTTGATTAGCTGTGAGCGTTGATTCAGGAAAGAAGCGAACAACTGATGGACACAGTGGCGGCCGGCATGTATCAGGGGGGGAGAGGCAATGTAAAAAAAAAAATAATAAAACTTACCTTTTTGCCGCCACGTCTCTCCAGTCTCTCCTCTGCGTCAGAACTCGGCCAGAACAGGAACCAGGAAGCACCCAGGCTCCCCTGCAATGCAGCGTTGTGATTGGTCTGAGCGCCGTGGTTTGGCGCTCAGCCAGGGAATGGGGGCCTGGGCATGTTCTCGACGCAGGCTGTAATGCAGCCTGCATGGAAAACATGCAAAGTGTGCATGACTGTTTGGCCGGCCTGAGAGGGCCAGCCAAGCATTCATGCGCACTTGGAGTGAGCAAACCACTCCTTCCCTGCTCTGTTCTGGGAGCAACCACACCGGCCCGGCCCGGAAAAACAGCAGTCATTATCATTATCATTGTATTTTTCCTTTAGTTACACTGCCTAAAAGCAGTGGGGCAATGCTCCTTCGCCTTAGTGGAGGAACCACCACTGGATGGACAGTTCCATTTATGCCTGCACTCTGCGAGAGGGTGTTTAGGAGTATGCCGTGGTTGACAGTATCAAAGGCAGCCGAGAAGTCCAGGAGGACTAGAAGGCAGACCTGGCCATCATCCTGAGATCTGTGTAGGTCGTCTATAATGTTCAGCATTGTATTCTCTGTAATAATCCGGTATTTGTAAAGCGCAAACTAATCACCACTAAAAGTCTCAAGGCGCAGGGGGCTGTCGGTGTCAGGGAGATTAAGTGATAATTGCTCAGAGTCACATGATTCTGAGTTGAGCTGCCACTGGTGCTGGGGATCGAACAGTAAGCCCTGTGCTCCGGAGTCAGCCGCTCTGGTCGCTGGACCACACCTCAATGTTTGTTTTTGTGCAGGAAGGTGTCCCTTCCTGCACAAAAACAATCACCCCTGCAACGCAGGCACCCTTGAAACATGACGCAAGGGTGCCTGCGCCGGCGCTCGGCTGCTGTTTCTGTGCCCGCGCATAGGCGAAGGACAGGAATGTGTTGTACCTTGTAGATACAGCGCATTCCTGTCCTTTTATTTTGATGCACGGCAGCGCAGCAGGAAGGCTTGCTGCGCTGCCATGCGTCAAAATATAGTAATCGGGGCCCACAGTGTGCAAGGAAAGAAAGAAAGTATAGATACATGTTCAGACAAATAAATATCATAACCCTTTGTAAGGAAGCCAGAAAAGAAAGAAGTGTCATGTTTGGGCATTTTGTTCAAGAAAATGGTAAGTCCATGACGACGACGGTCTATAATCAAACAAACCAGGAAGGGGAGATGTGTGTCCATTTGAGTTCCTTATAATGTTTCTTTATGTCCCCTATTTATATTAGTTTCAAAGGGTTTAAAAAGTGAAATGCCAGTTTACTAAAAAGTATACATTCTTAAACTTCCTTTTCTAGGGCCCAGACTCTGTCAGGAGAAAGGCTAGCAGGCTTGGGCAGGAATATGCATCCGTTATCCTCGTCTTAATGTAGTGCTTGAATATGAAAGTTTACCCTTTCTTGCAACAATCTAGTTAAGACGCCTGCCTCACAGACTCTGTGGCGCAGAAAGTACTGGAGATTTGATCACGAGTGCTGACAGGCTGCCAGCATGAGAGAGAGTAGATAGGAGCCCCCAATGTGTGCTTGAGGCGTTTGCACATTCCTGAGCAAGGACAGTGTCTGTGTGCAGACTGCTAGCAAGTGTGAGAGTACATCTGAGCCTCCATGTTGGGGCGGCAGTAGCCTGCATGTACTTGAGTGGGCTGAGGGATAGAGCTCTATTCCTGTTCTGCCTCAGTGATTCAGACCTAAAGACCCGCAGAAGGAACAAGCATTGGCAAAGCCAATAGGTCACACCTATGAAAGAGCTATTGGCTTTGCCAATGCATTTTATCCATGTTGTACACCAGCGTGGCTGCTGTTAGACATGGCTAAATGTTAGTGGCATAGAGGAGAGTGGTGCGGAGTCTCATAGAGTTCAAAGGCGAAGAGTGGAGTAGAGTGTTGTAGAGTGGAGTGTCAGAGAGTGTCATGTATTGGAGAGGCATAGTGTGGAGTTGCGCAGAGTGGTGTACAGTGGAGTGACGTAGAGTAGAGTGGACTGGTATAGCATGCATTGGTGTAGAGTGTTGCAGAGTATAGAGATGTAGAGTGCAGTGGCATTGAGTGCAGTGGCATTGAATTCAGCGGCATACAATGCAGCACCGTACAATGCAGTGGCATAGATTAGCGTGGTGCACAGTAGAGTGGAGTGGTGCAGAGTGGAGTGGTGCAGGGTGGAGTAGCACAGAGTAGAGTGGCGCAGAGTAGAGTGGCACAGACTAGAGTGGTGCAAAGTGCACTGGCGGAGAGTGCAGTGGTGTAGAGTACAGTGGCATAGAGTGCAGTGGCATAGAGTTGCGTAGAGTGGTGCAGATTGGAGTGGTGCAGAGTTGAATGATACAGAAGTCAGTGGCATAGAGTAGAGTCAAGTGGCTTAGAGTGCAGTGGCGTAGAGTGGTGCAGAGTAGAGTATAGTGCCGTTGAGTGCAGTGGCGTAGAGTGCAGTGGCGTAGAGTGGAGTAGCGCAGAGTGGAGTAGTGCAGAGTAGAGTGGTGTAGAGTTCAGTGACGGAGAGTGCAGTGTTGCAGAGTAGAGTGTCAGAGTGCAGTGGAGTAGAGTGGCATAGAGAGCAGTGGCATAGAATACAGTGATGCAGAGTATAGTGCAGCGGAGTAGAGTGCAGTGGCATAAAGTGCAGTTGTGCCGAGTGCAGTGATTTAGAGTAGAGTGGCATTGAGTGCAGTGACATAGAGTGGAGTGGCACAGAGTGGCATAGAGTGCAGTGGTGTTGAGTAGATTGTTTCAGAGTAGAGTGAAGTGGTGTAGAGTGGAGTGGTGCAGGGTAGAATGCAGTTGGTAGAGTGGCATAGAATGTAATGGTGTAGAGTAAAGTGATGTTCAGTACAGTGGCATAGATTGCAGTGGCATAGAGTGTAGTGGCATATAGTGAAGTGGTGCAGAGTAGCTTAGAGTGGCGTACACTGGATTGGCGTAGAGTGCAGGGGCATAGAGTTGAGTGTTACAGAGTAAAGTGCATTGGTGTAGAGTGTATTGGCATAGAGTGCAGTGGCATAAAGTGCAGTGTTGCAGAGTGGCATAGAGTAAAGTGGCGTAGAGTGAAGTTGTGCAGAGTAGACTGGTGTGGCCTAGACTGTAATGGTGTAGAGTGCATTGGAGAAGAGTGCACTGGTGTAGAGTAGAGTGGTGAAGAGTGCATTGGCACAGAGTAGAGTGGTACAGGGTAGAGTAGAGAGGCATAGTGTGAAATGGTGTAGGGTGCAGTGGCATAGAGTGAAGTGCTGCAGAGTGCCTTGGCGTGGAGTGATGTAAAGTGGAGTGGTGCAGAGTAGAGTGCAGTGGTTTGGAGTTCAGTGGTGCAGAGTGGAGTAGAGTGCTGTGGTGCAGAGTGGAGTAGAGTGCAGTAGCGCAGAGTGCAGTGGTGTGGTGTAAAGTGGAATGGTGCAGAGTAGAGTGGAGTGGAATAGAGTGAAGTATGAATGGTGTGGTAGCACACTGCTATTACAGACAACACAATTTCAATTGAAAGGACCATTACATTTACACAGACATACACTTTTACTAATAAAACTATACAGTGCACAGACGAAAATGTATAGAATTTGCATCACCTCAGTGTAATGATTTATTTTCATCATATTAAAGTATGTGTTTTCAACACACTTCAGAAATAACAAAAAATGTGCTTCATTACTTACACACTTCATTTAAATGTTTTGTGCTAGAAAAAAACTCTTTCATACCTACAAACAGTATCCAGCAAGATTGTCACAGAACTCCTCTCACTTTGAAGTTAGAGAAAGAAAAGAATACAAGCGCCCTCAGAAGACAACGACTGACACTTGATCTCAGTCTTTGAATGCAGAGCAAATGTGACGAGATAAGAACAATATTTACAGGCGTTTTACAGAAATGGAGCACTCGGAAGGATAAGACAAAGCCTGACATTTGACCTTGGTCTTTGAATGCCCAGCAAACGTGATGAGATAAGAACAAGATTTAAAGGCCTGTTTTCAGAAAACGAGTTTGTGGAAGAATACCATAAATATGGTTTAGTCAAGGGGAGGGACTAATTGAACCTGGACAGCCTAAAGTAAATAAAGCCAGCAAATGGACAGTAAGAAAACATGAGTTACAAACTGTAGTTTGTGGCCCCGCCGGATCCCCCAAGCCCTCCCTCAGCTAAGGTACTCTCAGGCTTCTTGTGTGTAAGATTGTTTATTAGTTACACGCTTTCCACAACTGGGGGTGGGGGGATTTCCGCAATACCCTTGACGTGATTCAAGGGAGCAAAGGTAGTCCCAAACACAAATGACAGAATGTCCTCTCCTCTTGTCTCTTGCTCCTAGGGTTCCCTTCAGCATCGGGGTGTATTCCTCAGGAGGGCGCTGAAATTAAAAGAAAAGAAAACAAAAAGAGGTTCAGGTCGCTACCCTTATTATTTAGATGGGGGTTGGGGATCGTGCTCCTTCACCAGTGCCCTATCCATGTGGGTGCCTATGTTGAAGGGATGTCAGTGTGTTTAAGACGGTGTGGCCCGCAAACCTGCCCACCAACCCTTAAATGAAAAAGAACTTGCACTGGGTACTTGCCTGGGCCCACGACCCTCCAGGGCCGTGGTGAGATTAGCTCCAGCCTCCGCTTCCCTCCTTGGAGTACTGGCCTCTGGAGCGTTGCTCCGAGAGCGGTCCTTGGCTCCTGGTCCTCCTCTTCTCCCAGCGGGATGTCCACAAACACCTGTGTCTCTCCTCCTTGCAGCTAGCAGGTCTTGGTCTTCGCGTTCTCCTCTGGTTCGTTCTACGCTCGTCGCTCCTCCTCTCCTTGGCTTTCCGATGACAATGCGCCCTCCGTGATCCTCCTTCCGCCTTTTTGTTTGTTTGCTGTTGCACTCACACTCCCACGACGTACCCGATCGACTAGACCGGGTCCCTCACTTCTGGGTTCGCAGCCGACGCCATGTTGGAGTTGCCGCGATACTCAAGGGCATCATTGTTGTAACCCTCACACTGCCTTCCCTCCAAGAATGGACGAGTGGGCCATTCAGAGAAGGGAAAACGAGACAGGAAGTCCACGTTTGTCTGAAGCTTCCCCGGAACATGTAGGGTGCGAAACACTTTAGAATTGGAGTCTTTATGTAGGGAAAGCCAGGTAAGAGGGGCGTGGTCAGTAAGCAAAAGGAAACGCAGGCCCAAGAGATAGTACTGGAGGGCTTCCATAGCCCACTTAATGGCTAGGCATTCCTTCTTGATCGCCGCATACTGTGTTTCCCTAGGGAATAGCTTCCTACTAAGGAAAAGAACGCGCGTAGATCTCCCGTGTCGTCAGGCTGGGATAGCACTGCACCGAGGCCCCTCCCAGAGGCATTGGTTTGGAGAATGAAGGTTTTCTTGAAATCGATGCAGGTAAGGACTGGGGTGGTACATAAGGATTCTTTCAATTGGCAAAAGCTCTGTTCTTGAAGAACAGACCAGTGGATGTGTTTTCCCGACATTGTTTTAGTGAGGAGATTTGTGAGGGGGCCAGCCATATCGGAGAAGTGAGGAATGAACCGCCTGTAATATCTCACAAGGCCTAGGAAGGATCGGACATCCTTTCGGGTGACGGGATGAGGGATATTTGAGATGGCCTCTAACTTGTTCAGTTGCGGTCTGATGCTCCCTGCCTGGATGTCAAATCCTAGATTCTCAATGTGGCCAGTACCGAATGTCGTTTCCTTTGGATTGATAGTGAGGCCTGCCTGTTGCAGGGTGTTTAAGACCTCCTCTAGATGGATGAGATGTGATTTCTAGTCTGGACTGTGTATGACTATGTCGTCCAGGTAAGCGGCGGCATATGACTGATGGGCAGACAAAAGGACGTCCATCAATCTTTGGAACGTGGCGGGGGTACCGTGGAGACCAAAGGGGAGGACTTTGAAGTGAAACAAGCCAGAAGGCGTGGAAAAGGCAGTCTTTTCTCGGGCGTCAAGAGAGAGTGGTATTTGCCAATACCCTTTTGTAAGGTCTATGGTGGATATAACCCTAGCATCCCCTAGGCGTTCAATGAGTTCATCAACTTAGGGTAAGGGATAGGCACAGAATTTCGAGACGGCATTCAGTTGACGGAAGTCAATACAAAATCTTATGCTTCCATCGGGCTTGGGGACAAGGATGACTGGGGAGGACCAGGCGCTATGGGGGGGTTCGATGATATCTGCTTCTAGCATGACTTTGATCTCTCGATCAACTGCCTGTCTCCTTGTGGCTGGGATAAGATAAGGTCTCAACTTAATCGGTCTTGTGGTTTTTGTGATGATGTCGTGTTCGATCAGGGTCGTTCACCCTGGAACCCCAGATAGAACAGAGGAATAGGCGCTACACAGGGTTTGCAACTGCTGTTTCTGTTCCTCCATTACCTGTTTTCCCAAATGGATGGGCACGGTCTCTATAGGAGTTTGGGGGGCCAAGGATATCTCCAGGGGTTTGTCCACAGCTATGTGGCGTACTTGGATGTCCTTACACAAAGATACGGGTAACGGACCGTCCCAGGCTTTGAGAAGGTTGAATGTGGTAGATTTGGCCCATCTGGGTTTTATGGGGAACGGCTATGCGATAGGTCACTGGAGTGACCTTGTCCAGTACTCGATAGCGTCCTTGCCAGGTGGCTAAAAGCTTTTTATCCATTGTGGGTAGGAGTATCAGTACCCGGTCTGCCACTGAGAATTCCCTCAGTTTGGTGTTCCGGTCATACAATCGTTTTTGTTGTTCTTGGGCTTTTTCCATATTTGAGTGGACCTCCTCCCATAGCGTGGCTAAGGTGTCCTTTAGGGATGTGCTATACTGCAACAAGGGTTTGCCCTCGTCCTCCTCCTCAGTCCACTGTTCTGCTGCCATATCGAGGAGAGTACAGGGTTTTCTCCCGAACAGTAGTTCAAATGGTGAGAACCCAGCGGATTTTTGTTCGTGTGACCTGATGGCGAACAACACGAGAGGAAGTTGGCGGTTCCAGTCCCTCCCGGCCTTGTCTATACCTTTTTTCAGCATTGTTTTGATAGTTTTATTGTATCTCTCGACCAAACCATCTGTCTGGGGATGATACACCGCTGTGCATATTTGTTTAACCTCTAAGAGCTTGCATACTTGCTTCATCAACCGCGACATAAACGGGGTACCCTGGTCAGTCAATATTTTGTGGGGAAAACCCACACGAGAGAAAAAGGTGATCATGGCCTGTGCTACAGCAGTGGTGGTTGTGGTGGTCAAGGGGATCGCCTCCGGATACCGGGTGGCGTAATCCACCAACACGAGAATATACTGATGCCCACGGGCAGAGGGAATCAGGGGACCTACTAGGTCCATTCCTACCCTCTGAAAGGGAACGTCTATGATCAGGAGGGGATGCAGTGGAGCATGTGGAAGAATAGGTGTATTAACTATTTGGCACCTGGTGTAGGAGGCACAGTATCTGGCCACTTCTTGATATACGCCCGGCCAATAGAATTTGTTTAACAAATACTTTAGCGTATGCTCCTTCCCGTAAGGCCCACCCCCTGTTTGACTATGGGCCAAGCATAGGGCCAGTTCCCGGAAAGCTTTGGGGAACAGCAATTGTTCTTTGGTGTGATTGTTCTTTCGCGTTATTCTCTACAAGAGTCCCTTTCTTACACAAAAATAGGGGCCTACCTTCTCTGGGTGGTCCTCTTGTGCTTGTTCCCAGGCGTACTGCAGTGTAGCATCGTCCCTTTGTGCTGTTCGAAGGTTCAGGCCGGGTGTCTGTGGCACATCTGAGGAAGCAAGGACATGAGTGGGTATGGTACGACAGACCCTGTTATACAGCACTCGCTCCTCTCTTTTTTCCCTACGGGTTTTCAATCTTTTGTTGGAGGGCTCGCCTACGTTTTCCTTGCAAAACGGAACACTTTCTAACCAGTCCACCAAATGGGAAGGGGGACTGAGGATTTGCAAGTACTCGTGGAATCTGGGAAGATCTGTTCCTAACAGAACAGTTTCGGGGAGGGAGGGCACTACCCCAACCTTTCTCAATTGGGGCTCTCCATCAATATCAAGCAATACCTCTGCGAGAGGATACATTTTCTTCTCCCCATGCACACACATAACTTGTATGTATTCTCCTTCTAAGATCTGGGATTCGGGTATGAGTTCTCTACTGATGACTGTGTGGTGACACCCGGTGTCTAGTAGTGCTATGACGGTTTTCCCATTAACATATATCTTTTTTTTGTACCTCTTTGGGGTTTCTCCACCAAACAACACCCGCCCTCAGGTGTACCCTATTTCCATAGGCTCCTGGGGAGGGTTGCGTGCAGAACAGTGTCGGGCTATGTGTCCCCACTCAGCACAGTGGAAACACTGTGGGCCTTGTACCGGACTAGCAGCAGGGGTTGACCTGGGTGGGTATTTTGGAAAAAGGGGTCCCTTGCTCTCTACTGGGGTTGCTGGTATCCTGTTCGGGGGTTTGGGTGGACCTACAGGAACCCGGTGGGAAGGGGCCTTGAACTCAGGGGACCGGTGATAGGCACAGGCTAGGTCAAGAGCCATAGTGACCGTAAGGTTGGGATGCTGCTTGATCCATGTTCTAGTATTAAAGGGAAGGGCTTCTAAATATTGTTATAGGTAGGCCTTTTCTGTGAGGTCGTCTGTGGAAGATGAGGAGGGCTGTAACCAACAGTTCCCCAAATCCCTTGTCCGGTAGTACAAAGCACGAGGATTGTCCCCTACTGTCCATTTCTCCTTTCGGAAGCGGCTACGATAGTACTCCTGGTCACATCCTAGTCGTTCCAGGATGGCCTTTTTTATTTCTGTGTAGCTGGCTACTCCTGCGGGGTTAGCAGCCTGGTAGGCGGCTTGCAGCTCTCCCGACAGTAAGGGGGCTATATACTGTCCCCATCTTTCTTGTGGCCAGGCAGTGGTGGAGGCGACCCGCTCGAAGTTCACAAAGAAATAATCCGGGTCATCACCGCTCTGGAATTTTTGTAGTACAGACCACAGTACATTAGGATGGACTCGTGCACTTGAAATGGCATCTGTTAAGCACAGGATAGCCGTGTCCTGCACCTGTTGATTAGTGGTCAGGAGGGATGCTTGGTCCTTCATAGCTGCATGTAGGGGTTCACGCTCTTTCTGGGCAACTTTAGTCTCCTGCTCAAATACTAACTGCAAATGCCGCTGGCCCTCTGCAAGTTGGGTAATTATGGCCTCCATCGTGATGGGTTGTGTCATATCAAGGCTAGACACCGATCCCTGTTCTGACACCACTGTAGTCGTGTGGCCCAGCCGGATCCCCCAAGCCCTCCCCCAGGTAAGGTACTCTCAGGCTTCTTGTGTGTATGATTGTTTATTAGTTACACGCTTTCCACAACTGGAGTTTTTTTTCCCGCAATACCCTTAAAGTGATTCAAGGGAGCAAAGGTAGTCCCAAGCACAAATGACAGAATGTCCTCTCCTCTTGTCTCTTGCTCTTAGGGTTCCCTTCAGCATTGGGGTGTATTCCTCAGGAGGGCGCAGAAACCAAAAGAAAAGAAAACAAACAGAGGTTCAGGTCATTGCCCTTATTATTTAGATGGGGGTTGGGGATTGTGCTTCTTCACCAGTGCCCAATCCGTGTGGGTGCCTAAGTGTATGGGATGTCAGTGTGTTTAAGACGGTGTGACCCGCAAACCCGCCCACCAACCCTTAAATGAAAAAGATCGTGCAATGGGCACTTGCCTGGGCCCACGACCCTCCAGGGCCGTGGTGAGGGGAGATCCAGCCTCCGCTTCCCTCCTTGGAGTACTGGCCTCTAGAGCGTTGCTCCGAGAGCGGTCCTTTGCTCCTGGGTCCTCCTCTTCTCCCAGCGGGATGTCCACGAACTCCGGTGTCTCTCCTCCTTGCAGCTTGCAGGTCTCAGTCTTTGCGTTCTCCTCCGGTTCGTTCCTCTTTTGCCGCTCCTCCTCTCCTCGCTTTCTGACGACAATGCGCCCTCTGTGGTCCTCCTTCCGCCTTCTTATTCGTTGCTGTTGCACTCACGCTCCCACGACGTACCCGATCGACTAGACTGGGTCCCACACTTCCGGGTTGGTTCACAGCCGCCGCCATGTTGGAGTTGCCGAGATACTCGAGGGCGTCATTGTTGTAACCCTCACACAAACCATAAAGCCAGTAGCAAGCAACGGATAGAATGCATTCCTAGGTCAATTAGCCTGGATTTTTGCTTAAAGTAGGGCTGTTCACGGCTATTGTTTACTGTTATTACTTTTAACAAGTGTTTTGGTTACCAGGTTGCCCTTCTCTTTTTGCAAGATGAGATGCAGAGCACAGGGTATGTTGATGTTAATACATGTGAGGCTAACATGTCCTCCTTGCCATCCATTTTGGATAGCCAGCACCATCAAATATCAATCTAGTCCCTGGTTTGAGCAATCCAACTTAATTTTAGCCCTTTCTAGGTCTTGCCTGAAACAGCACATGCACTGTCGCTTGCAAGGAATTTTGTTAACTTAAGGAGGCTTAAAGCGCACCAATTGCTTACCATTGGGTGGCTTCATCTTCCCTCTTAGTTCCTTGCTACTCTTTGGTCAACATGTGCTGGCTTCACTTCCTCTATGTGTGTTTGTCCCACCCTTAGAACATGGCCCAAGTATTGCTTCCTTGCCCAGTATCCTTCCACTTCACGCTTTCTGAGTTAATTTTTAGGTCGAGCCTAGGCAGTTCATACGCTGTCCCTTCGAGACATGTTCTATTCACTCTGTGAGCTTACAGCCGGCCCACTGCTTTTCATTTGTTCATATCAGTGCCTTTAAAAATGCATGCTTCTAAGTGGTTATTTTCCCTATTTGTCCCTCCCTTTTCATTGTTTTTTCACTTCATGGAGCACGCCCCCGTTTCTTGTAGCATTCCACTTGTCCCATTATAGTTACTGCCTCACAGACTCTTTTTTTTAAATCTGAAAGAGCATTTCCAACGGGTTCTCATGTTTTGACTAGCTATCACTCATGTCTGTTTCTTAACCCCTCCCACCCAACCACTCCTTGCCAAGTTTCTTCACCTCCCCACCCCACCCTGCTCAATCATATCGATCTGCTGGCTAGCTCATGAGCAGCATTCGTATCGCCGCTTTTAAAACAAAGGTTGTAAGCTCTCTGTGATGCAGCTCATGCAACGGATCTCTTGGTAGTCTCTTTTCCAACATGGCTGCTAAACTCTACATGCTAGAGCCCGTCTCTTTCCATTCCCCATTTAGGGTGACCAACTGGCATGGGTGCAAATTCAGGACAGTGAGTGTAAAAATTCAGGACAAAGGGTCAAAATACAGGACAAAAATTCAGGACAGAAGGTCAGAATTCAGAACAAAAATTCGGGACAAAAGGAACATTTTACAGAAACATCAGAGGAGGTCGCACAATATTACATAAGTAAATAGACAACCAACACAAGCACAAGTCAAAATAAGTTTATATTAGGTTGAGAGAACCTTGCACTGCATCTGTTGTGTGCCTGAGTGAAACTTAAATACCTGCGTTTGCATATTGGATGCACATGGGTACCATGAGCCAAAATGAAACCTCCACCTCCCCAGAGCTTGTCCCCTGGTGAGGTGACAGGAGCCCTATAAACAAAAGCAGGGTACCATGCCCTGGGCTCTGGCAGGAGGAGGTTCAGCAAATGCTGTCACTTTGCAGAGAGGCCCATTATCATTCTGTACGTGATAGTTAGGCCGACATACAGAATGATAATGGGCCGATAGCCTGTGCCAGGTCGGGGAGGGACTGCTGCAGGCCACTGATCACAGCAGGAGTGCGAGCTGGCCCCTGCAGTGAGAGTTACAGGACTCTCAGGCTGCTTGCAGGGGGCAGCTTGCTCTAAAGTCCGAAATTACGGTCAAAAGGCGTCCATGAAAGAATTCTTCACGGACAACGGACAAGAAGCCCAAATTACGGGAAGTCCGTGAAATTTACGGACGGTTGGTCACCCTATCCCCATTCCCTGCATCCCTCGCCTTGCACAGGTTTCTGAACACTCTTGTCTGCTTCTGTAAAGAGACTTTGAGGGCAACAGCAGCGAACTGAGATCTGGCGGTGCAGGTAGAGAACAATACCGTAAGTACGGGGGTGTGCTGTGGTGAACATACTCAAGTCCCAGGGGAAAGGCCCAGGGAGCGGCCCATGTGACTAGGGGGAGGTGCAGCTGTGGATTTTTTTTTACATGGGATGATTGAGGCTGCCTGCTGCGCACGCAGGGGGCCCCTTTGGAGGGCGGCCACCTTAGTGCCACATTGGGCACCCCAAACAAGTCTAGTTGTTAGACCTCCGGTGGTCCCTGAGGTCCGGCGCGTTGAACGCTTCACTTCCGGCGCACCGAATGGGGTGGGGCAAGGTATTTATACTTGCTCCGCCCATCCGGCGTTTCTTTTGCACCTATTCTTCACGCCGTCAGGACTTGCCCTTTGGTCGGGTCCGGGGGCTGCTCTGGTTTCGCAGTCAGTCTGTTCCCAACCCCCCACCCCACTACTCTCCCCTCTGACTCTCGAGTGCTGCCGCCGCCCGGCCATTGTCTGGGCTGGTGTTCTGCATGGGGGGGCAGCTCTCCCAGTCCTGGGTATGGCGTCTCTCCCTGGGGCATTCGTCACTGCTGACCGGGGGGCGCAAAAGGCATGGGAGGGCTCCAAGAGTGTTGGCCCGCCCGCCCAGAGTCCGCGCAGCATGGGGGAGACCCAAGAGCCCGCCGTTGAGGTCAGGTGGGCTTGGCCGTGGGAGTTGGCCATCTCTGATCCAAGCTAGCGGCTGGTCGAGGTGCGGGTGGCTGCGGGCCGGTGTCGCGCGAGTGCGCAGTCCCACACGAGCCTTGTAGAAATTGGATATGCCGCCTCCACCGCCAGCCAGTGGGGGTGGCCAGGGAGGCGCCGCATGCGCAGGGAGAGAGGGGGTTCGCAAGAGTACTCGGGCCCCCTCCCGCATGGAAGTGGGAGGCCGATTCCGCCCCTGGCATGAGTCCCCCAGTAGGGGTTCGGTGAGGTGTGGGCGGCTGCTGGAGGGGGTCGCAAGAGCACGGGCCCCTGTTTGCCTGGCAACATGGTTTAGGCCGCCTACGTCCCAAGTCAGCGGGGAAGCGGGGGTGGCCTAAGGACAATTATTGCTCGGGTGGGGGGTCGCAAGGCGCGTTAGTCCCCTCCCGCACGGCAGGTTTAAGGGCCGCCCCCAGTCTTGAGTCTCTGTGCCTACCCAAGGTACAGACTCATCCTCCAATCTTATGCGGGCAATCCCAGTCATGAGCCCCTGGGATTGGGGGTTAGGTGAGGTGCGTGCATGCAACAGTGGGGGTCGCAAGAGCGTGGGCCCCTGCTTGCCCAGCAAGTTTGTTTTGAGTGTTGCGCTGAGGCGAGGGTCGCCCCAGCGATTGGGGAAGCTGGTGTGGCTGTGTGTGGGTCTACCTGCCCCAGTGGCAGGGGGGCCAGCTGAGCCCAGGCCTGCCCACCCGGCATCATTCATGGGGGAGTCTGGGTGGGGGTAGGGGGTAAGGGGAGGCAGAGGAGGCCATTAGACTGCATGTTTGTGGTCACAGATGCGTGGACTGAACGGGTCTGGATCCTCCTGCTCGGCCGCGGGTGTCACCGCGGGCAGGGACGCAAAAGCACAGGCTGGCGGGGTGGCCGGAGCAATGAGGGGTACATTAGCAGAATGTTCAGGCTGCAACGTCTGCCCTGGCAGGTTGTGTGTCTTTGGGGTGTGCTACTCGCCGGGGGTGGGGGCGGCATGGATGTGTGTCAGTAGCTGGCCACCCCAGCAACCCCACCCCGAGCAAGAGCACCCGAGCATGGGAGGCACAATGGCGTTCAGGCGGGGGGAGACGGGCATTAATTATTGTCTTTGTGTCCGCAGCTGAATCAGGAAATTTTACAGGACGAAATCATGACCGGCAGCAAGGCGAGCGTTGCATGGTCAAGATCAGGTTGGCCAAGCAGGTACAGGGTGACATAATTGGTCAGCCACCTGGCGGCGCTAGCGACAGCACAGGAAGGGGCACTGCAGACGTTGTGAGGGGAATGGAGGGGCATGTAAATAACTGGTTTAATGTATTCCAGGATCACCATGGACGCAAGTGGAGCAAACTCCTTAACTAAGCCGTGAATTCGACGGGACAGAGGGATCGCGGGGATGTCGACAGGTATGCGATACATGGGGCTTGCGAGGTTGCTGGTTTAGAGAGGGAACGTTGTACTTCCTGAACTTCTCTCGGAGGGGAAGAATAGGGCACTGCAGGGTCAGGCTGGTGGGGAGGCGGGCAACCCACCGGTGTCTGCCCAGCGTGCCTGCAGGACACATCAGGGGCCCCGGTTTATAACGTTTCAATTTTTTTACCCACCCTTACACCCCCCAACATTCCAGAGTGCGCTTGTCGAAGTAACCATCGGTCCTTCGTTAGGGTGGACACCAGCACGCAGGTTCCCAGCAAGGACGCTCACATCGGATAAGTAAGTACAGGGGAGGCGGGCCTCGAGAGAGAAATAAATGGAGACAAAAGTCACGCCACGGACCAGTCCAGTGCACCGGCCGGTCAGGTGTGGGGGCCATTCTCACACACATTTCTCTCTCCCTGCAGGTTCAGCCGTTCGTTGGCTGACGTTTGAAGGCTAAGGCATGGATAGCCAGGACTCCCCCCCCCTTATTCTCCCAGATGACGGCTGTGGAGGATTCGCTGCCGGGCACATTTCAGGACGTGCAATGGGCGGCATTCATGCAGATGGCGAAGGCACAAGGCTTGGATGCGGCGAAGGGAATCATGAACGCGCGAGAGCCGGAGGACTCGGGGGTCAATGTCGACAAACCCGTTTCTAAACAGTAGGCTAATGTGGAAGTGGGGCCTTCGAGGCCGAAAAGGGCCCGCAGGCCGATGAATAAGGACTTCCCCACCGAAGCCCCTGCGCCTAGTGCAAGAACGCCGGCGACCCTCCGCGAAGCCGAACCTGTGACATCACCTCCCATTTGTCCAGCGGCAGGACAGTGGCTATGTCAAACAGTAGTGCAGCCCCGGCAAATTCCGATTCCATGGACAAGATGGGTAAGCTCATGGACACTATTATGAGTTTTATGGCTGAATTCAAATCCTGTCTCGCCAGCCCCGGTCCCCTGCCCTCACACTATGGCCCAAGCAGTGGTGGGGAAGGGGTGCAGGCAGTTACAAAGATGTGGGGGACTCATCCAAGTGAAAACCAGACCCAGGGCGTTGTCTCCCCCGCAGATGCGGCAGCAGTCCCTACACAAGTGATGGGGGAACCTGATCCCGTTGTGGCCACAGGTACACTAACAGCACACAGTAGTACGCCAGCCCTTACCAGCACAACACTCACTTTGTTGCCACCCCCTGTCCAGCCAGCGGCCAGTTTGGGTACTTTAGCTCGTTCCAATGAGGTAGGTCACTCGGTACACACCCAAGGCACCACCCCGTCTGCTATTAATGTGGAAACCCAGAAGGTAACACCTAAGGCATATGACAGCCCGCCACTAATATCAGTGGCACCCTTGTTATCGGGCCGCTGCTCCCTGGCGTGGCAGGTCCCTTGGGCAGCGAAGGAGGGGATCTGACGAATGGATTTCATTGATATTTTCACACTTCTGATGCATGGTCTGGATGGGTTAGACACGAGAAAGATGGGCGGGAAGGAGGATGAGAAGAAGGTGAAGTATCAAGCCTGGCCGGAAAAAACGATAGAAAATTGGTTAGAAGCCTTCTCCATCCTTAAAAAAATTAAATGAACAATGATGGCCAGGGAAACCAATCTCGTGTAGTTAAGAGTATTTTAGAGGCACATAAACAGTTTGCAATTGCCCACCTCAGATTATGGTTCGCCACCATAGGACCACAAATAATTAAGCATTGAACAAAAAGCACTGAGAGGCAACATGAACAAACTTTAGAGTACTGAGAGCACAAATGCCAGACATGCACACATGAGACGAGAGGATAGCTTTATGTATTCAATCCTTTATTTCAAATGTTATTATGGAAAGCCAATACAGCCAACGCGTTTCGCCGTGGCGGGTTTCTTCAGGGTATCCAAGAAGAAAAGAGCTCCTTGGCATAAGTGTTCGGTTTCAGTGCAAATAATAATTAGGGAGACCCAAAAGCTGTATTTGACGAATGTCTTTCGTATAGTCCAGTATTAACAAAGGATGTATAAGGATAGTGTTCCTCCAATGAAGAGCTGTTTGGCAAGGGTAAAGCACAAACAACGCTAATCTTATTGCACTTTTGACGTAGCGGTGGACTTGGTCAGGAGGGCGGGTAAAGGGGCCTGGTTAGCGTAGGCAGATATTGAATCGGCTTTCCGTTTGCTGCCAGTCCACCCGGACAGCCAACACTTGCTGGGTTTCAAGCTAGATGGCCAGTTCTACTACGACAGATGCATGCCTATGGGTTTCACAGTCTCTTGTGCTTATTTTGAGGCGTTCAGCTGTTTCTTGCAATGGGCATTACAAGGGACGTATAGTGTAAAGGGGGTGACTCACTACCTTGATGAGTTCCTGTTCATTGGGGAGGAAGGAACGCAGGATTGCGGGGTGGCACTCCAGGATTTTGAGAGGCTAGCCGATCATCTAGGGGTCCCATTGGCACCAGGTGAAACTGAGGGCCCAGCACAGGTCCTGACATTCTTGGGTATTGAGCTAGACACGGTGATGGGAGTGTCCAGACTCCCGGCGGGAAAGGTGCAGGGCTTGGTTCAGGACATCCAGGCTTCCCTGGCAAAGGATAAGGCAACCTTAGGTACAATTCAGAGCCTCCTGGGGAAATTCAACTTTGCGGCCAAAGGGATCCCAGCTGGGAGGGTCTTTGCTAGAAGGTTGGCCAGGGCCAGGGTCAGGAAGAAACTTCACCTGGTCAGGCCTCCTGGCCAGGGTTACGCTCTCCGCCCAAGCAGCTCCGACGTAGCCTCGCCTGCCGCTGCCCCAGACACCTCTCTCCTGGTAGGTGTTCGAGGCCCTCCTCCCACCCGCAGGCTCCTGCCTGCGCCTCATCCCTGGTGGTCCAGTGGGAGAGCCTTGCTCTTCTGCTGTTCCACTTCTGTCTGTCTGCCTTTGTTGTTCCTGTTTTTTGTTTGTGGTGTCTTTTCATGTCTTTACTGTTTTTTTCACTATAATTTCTGTGCCTGTTTTTGTCTGTGATCCTGTTCTTTCTGCCCTTCGTTGTTTTTTGTGCCAGTGCCCTCGTTTTCTCCTCCCTGCCCATTTCTCGCTGCCCTTTTTCCCGCCGCTGCCCCCTGCGGCCCCTCCCCCCTGCGGTTCTCGTGCCCGCCTCCCAGCTGTGCTTCCCTCCCCCTGCCTCATTTAATGCCGGCTGCTGCGTGGCCACTGTGCAGCCGCGCGCAGCGGGTGAGCTGCTGGTGCCCCAAAGGTGCGCCAAAGGCAAGCCCGTCTGCGCCCGTCCGTGACCCGACCGCGACCAGCACCAGGAACCCTGTATCTCCCACCATCCATCGCTACGACTCAGCCACCCTCCTCGCACTCGACCCCGGAAGGACCAACAACTGCCAGCGGTCCACGCCGAGCACCACCCACGGACAGTTCTCCTGCCGTCACTGCTGCCATACCTTCACCACCACATGCACCACCATGGCCACACCCCCCACCCTGAACGCCAACACCACCGAAGCCCTGAAATGCATCCTCCTCAACGTGCGCTCCCTGCACAGACACGCCGTAGAGATCTGGGACCTCCTCGACACCATCTCACCAGGCGTCGCCTTCTTCACAGAAACCTGGACAAATGCCTCCTCCGTCCCTGACATCGCCACCACCATCCCTGACGGATACAAGATCCAGAGGAAGAACCGCCCCAACCAACCAGGGGGAGGACTCGCCATCGCACACATGAGCTCCCTCCGACTCTCCACCTCCATCACCAGCGACTCCTTCTCCACCACCGAACACCTGCACTTCCAGATCCAGACAGCCCTAGAACCACACTTTGCGGCACCCTCACCTACAGACCCCCGGACCTCGCGCTCCGTTCACCACTACCATCGCTGACCTCATCACCCCCCACGCCATCACCTCCATGGACTACATACTCATCGGAGACCTGAACTTCTACTTCGACAACCCCAGCGACCCCATCTCCGCCACCCACCTGGACAACCTCACCAACATCGGACTGAAACAGCTCGTCACCACACCTACCCACAAGGCAGGACACACCCTGGACCCCATCTTCGCAGGAGGTAACAACATCCACTACAGCAACACCACGCGACCCCCATGGATGGACCACCACTGTGTACACTTCCGCGTCGACAAACCCACGCTGCCCAAACCCGCACCGCGCCCTCCATGAAGGAACTGGAGCAGTCACCGAGGAGCAGCTCAACTCCACCCTCAACCGAGACCCCCACCACCTCGACCGACGCCAACCTCGCAGCCAAGGAACTCCACAAATGGATCTCCAACTGCGCAGACGAGCTCGCACCCCTACGTAACCCCGACAGACAGCGCCCCAGGAAGGCCACATGGTTCACCGGCGATCTCCAAGATTTCAGACGCACCTGCAGATGCCTCGAGAAGAACTGGAGAAACAGCAAAACGTCTGAAGATCGCACCACCTACAAGAACGCCATGACAGAACACCACCAACGCATCAGATCCACCAAAAGGACCTTCATCCAAAACAAGATCCTCGCCAACTCCAGCAACTCGAGGGAACTTTTCAGCATCATCCAGGAATTCACCAAGCCCCCCAGCGAAACCGTGGACATCACCCCTTCCCAGGACCTCTGCAACAAGCTCGTATCCTACTTCCATCTGAAAATCAAGGGCCTCTACGACAATTTCAACGACAAGACGCCTGACCCCGAAACCACATCCTCCTCCAGCAACACCAGTCAGCCCACCATTTCCTCCTGGACCCCAGTCACCACCGAAGACCCCACCTCAACCATGAAAGGCATCCACTCAGGAGCCCCCACGGACCCCAGCCTGCCGCACATCTTCCACAGAACCGCCACCGCCATTGCTCCAGAACTACGACACACAATCAACGCCACCTTCAAGACTGGCATCTATCCCGAGAACTGGAAATGCGCAGAAGTCAGACCCCTGCTCAAGAAGCCCTCAGCAGATACCACGGACCTCAAGAACTTCTGACCCATCTCCCTGCTCCCGTTCGCGGCCAAAGTCACTGAGAAGACCGTCAATGCCCAGCTGACAAGATTCATCGAAGAAAACTCCATCCTCGACCCCTCCCAATCCGGATTCCACAGCAACCACAGCACCGAGACCGCTCTACTCACCGCCACATATGACCCACTGCAGCCCTGATCCTACTCGACCTCTCTGCAGCGCTCGACAACGTCTCCCACCGCACACTCACCGCCAGACTCTGCGACACTGGAATACAGGGAACCGCCCTCGACTGGATCCGCTCCTTCCTCATTGGCAGAACCCAAAGAATCAGACTGCCACCCTTCCTCTCCGAACCTACGGAAATCAACTGCAGAGTACCTCAAGGATCGTCGCTCCGCCCCACGCTCTTCAATATCTACATGGCCCCCCTCACCGCCATCGTCAGACAGCACGGACTCAGCATAGTATCCTACGCCGATGCCACCAGCTCATCTTCGCCCTCACCAAGGACCCCATCACCACCAGGCTCATCTTCCAGGAAGGAATGAAGGACGTCGCATCCTGGATGAGCAGCAGCTGCCTGAAGCTCAACTCAGAGAAGACAGAGGTCCTCGTGCTCGGACCCTCCCCCTCTGCATGGGACAACACCTGGTGGCCCACCCCCCTTGGCAGCCCTCCCACCCCCACGGACCACGCCCGTAACCTCATCATCGTACTCAACTCCTCCCTCTCCATGACCCGACAGGTCAACGACGTCGCCTCCAGCTGCTTCAACACCCTCCGCATCCTCCGAAAGACCTTCAAATGGATCCCCCCCGAACCAAGTAAGACCATCACCCACGCACTCATAACCAGCAGACTGGACTACGGGAACGCCCTCTATGCCGGGATCAACACGTCCCTGTTCCGCAAACTCCAGACCATACAGAACACCGCAGCCAGACTCGTCCTCGGCAACCCTCGACATGAGCGCATCACCCAACACCTGCTGAACCTCCACTGGCTCCCCATAGAAAAGAGAATCACCTCCAAGATACTCACCCACGCCAACAAATGCCTTCACAACACCGGACCCAAATACCTCAATGAGAGAATCTCCTTCCACGCACCCAAGCGAAACCTCCGATCCGCTGACCTCGCCCTTGCCGAAATCCCGCGGATCCGCAGAGCCAGAACAGGGGGAAGAGCTTTCTCCTACATCGCAGCCAAGACCTGGAATGAGCTCCCGATCTACATCAGATGCACCCCCTCCCTGAACATCTTCAGGAAGACACTCAAGACCTGGCTCTTCGACTGAACGGAGCTGCTTACCCCCACCCCCCCAGCACCTTGAGACCCTTCACGGGTGGGTAGTGCGCTTACAATTCCCCTGATTGATTGATTGAGCGAGAGAATGAAGAAGGACCTCAGCATGTGGGCCAAGTTCTTGGCCAACTTCAATGGCTCTGTTATCTGGAGGGCACCTTGGGCGGGCAGCCCCGAGCTGTGCCTGTTCACTGATGCGTCTGGCAGGAAGGGCTTTGGAGCAATCATGGGAAGCCAGTGGTGTGCGGAGAAATGGCCGAATACCTGGCATAAGAGGAAAATCACGTCCAACATAACTGTTCTGGAGCTATTCCCAATAGTTGTAGCCCTCCATCTCTGGCCAGAAGCTCTGGCATCATGAAGAGTTCTGTTCTGGTCTGACAATATGGCAGTGGTTCAGGCCATAAATGCACAAACAGCTATTTGTCCATTGGTACTCTGCTTACTGAGGGAATTGGCGCAGGCTTGCTTGCACAACAATGTGGAGTTTAGGGCTAGGCACATACAAGGGGTAAAGAACGACACAGATGACGCTCTCTCCCGTTTTCAGTGGCTCCGTTTCCGGGAGGTGTGGCCGCGAGCGAGAGCGGAGATGACCCCTTTCCGACCGCACCTCTGGCTCCTTCTACAGTGGAACAGCGATTAAGGGAGCTAGGCGAGCTTTCCCTAGCGCCAGGGACCAGGAGGCGTTACAAGGCCTGTGTAGCTAATTTCTGCAAAGTGGTAGGGACCTGGGGTGGGGGTTCAACGACATTGGAACACAAGGTCCAAACCTTTGTCGTGTGGGCCAAGGACCAGGGCAAGAGTCATTCCTGGGTCTCGGGCCACTTAGCTGCGGTGAGTCATAACGCCAAGATTATGGGCCAACAGGATCCCACCAGGTCGTTCCCCATCAGGGCAGCGCTGAAGGGTTGGGCAAGAGGGGAAACACGGGTTCCAGACTCCAGGTCACACATCGAATTCAGAATATTACAGGACATGATCGATGTAGTGCACAGGGCCACCCATTCACCTCTCGAAGCCACCCTCTTCTCGGCGGCTTTCAGCTTGGCATTCTTTGGGGCCTTTAGAATAAATGAACTGGTGGCTAGATCAAAGAAAGATGGGTCTGGGAACGCTATAGGGAGACAGGATACCCTGCTCACAGGAGAATCCCTAAGAATTCAGGTGAAGAGATCCAAAACGGACCAGGTTCGGCTGGGGAAGGTAATCTGGCTACATCCCCTTGGGGATAAATGGTACAGCCCTGTTGGCTTGGTCTCTGATTACTTAGCCCTCCGCCCTGCCACGGGAGGCTACTTTCTTATTCATGCCGACCGCACGCCCCTCACCAAGTTCCAGGTGGAGCAAGTCATGAAATCATGCTTGGTATTGTCAGGAAATTCTGGGCCTGGAAAGCGTTTTTGCAGCCATTCCTTTAGGATAGGAGCGGCTACCTCGGCATTTAAGGTTGGCCTGACACCGGACCGCATCAAACGGATGGGGCGGTGAGAGTCTCAGTGCTACAAGCACTACATCTGCCCGTAAAGGTTCAGAAAAAAGTAAGGTGTGCACTTGAGCAATTTAGGTGTGTTTTATGTGTTTGCAGTGTGGTTTTAGAGCATATTGTTTGTTAGTTATGCGTGGTAATTGTTTTTCAATAGTGTATTGTGTTTTCAATTAAAAGGTGTTTGCAACTCTGCATTTCTTTATTTCGCCAGGATCAAAGGTGTGGGTGATCGGCCATTCAGGCATCGCTAGGGTGGCACAAAGGGCGGAAAGCAGGAGTTGGAAGCAGGGGTTTTCCCTCACTGAGATAGTCTGGTTGGGGTTCCCAGGTGATGGCACAGCTTGCTGAAGAAGCTGCGGCACAGACTAGCAGCAGGCGGACCTCCCCCCAACATTTTGGTCATCCACCTTGGGGGCAATGATTTGACGTTCATGGGTAGAAAGGCACTGCTACAGGCTATGAAAGCCACGATGGGTGAGATAAGTAATCAGATGGGCCAATGTGAGTTATGGTGGTCCGAGATCACCCCACGGATGGTCTGGCACGAGGCCAGGTCAGGAGAGGCCATTGAAATTTCTCGTAGGAGAGTAAACAGCGCCATGCCCAAGTTCACGGAACAGAGGGGTTTTGGCTTTATCAGACATGGACTCTTACATGCCAAGGCCATGGGGAATTTCGACGAGGATGGGGTTCACCTGTCTAAAGTAGGCATGGATCTGTTCCTGTTGGACCTGGGCGATGCCCTAGAGTCAGCGGGTTGTAAGTAATAAAGTTGCCTGCCTTGGTGGGGGGCCCTGGATGTGACGGGTGCCACATCCAGAGCTGTGGCGGAGTTACAGGGCAATCCAGAGGCTGAATGGTACATAGGGGTACCCTCTTCAGTAGCACAAGAAGGGTGCAAATGCCAAACAACCCCAGGAGTCTTTACGGCAGGACCCTGGAGGAACGACGGCACCCTGCTAGGCCTTCAGGCGGTTGTAAGCCTGAGCAACCGGGGGCTTGCCTGGACACGCTCTTCCCTTAAAAGGACGTGAGTAAAGGGTTGGGCTGGTGGTCCACGGTATGTAAGGGAGAGATTCCCCAAAAAGGGTAGCACCGATTGGGTTGGCCACGGTGCAGTTGGCTCATCAGGTGGGCAGGGCAGCTTAGGGGAGCCACCGCTGCCTGCCCTTGGATCGCCCGTAAGTTGACCCACCACGTTGGCATATTTCTTGTATGAAATAAACCTGCAGCAATATCTTCTCCAACAAATACGAGTCTTGTGTGTTTATTCATTATTAGAATGCTATGATTTACAGGTTGGGTGAGTTGCCGATATTGGCACTATAAGTCTGCCCGCTGCGCACGCAGGGGGCCCCTTTGGGGGGTGGCCACCTTAGTGCCACATTAGGCACCCCAAACCAGTCTAGTTGTTAGACCTCCGGTGATCCCTGAGGTCCGGCGCATTCCACGTGTCACTTCCGGTGCACCAAGTGGGCGGGGGCAAGGTATTTATACTTGCTCCGCCCATCTGGCATTCCTTTTGCGCCTATTCTTCACGCCGTCACCCTCCCTACCACATACCCGGCGTGTCAGCTAGGATGGGTAGCTAGGGTAGGAAGGTCGTTAACTTGTTAATTTGTGTTGCAGGCGGAGTTACAGGACGATCCAGAGGCTGAATGGTACATAGGGGGTACCCTCTTCAGGAGCACAAGAAGGGTGCAAATGCCAAACAACCCCAGGAGTCTTTACGGCAGGACCCTGGAGGATCGACGGCACTCTGCTAGTCCTTCGGGCGGTTGTAAGCCTGAGAAACCGGGGGCTTGCCTGGACACGCTCCGCCCCTAAAAGGGCATGAGTAAAGGGGTGGACTGCTGGTCCACGGTATGTAAGGGGGAGATTCCCCAAAAAGGGTAGCACCGATTGGGTTGGCCACGGTGCAGTTGGCTCATCAGGTGGGCAGGGAAGCTTAGGGGAGTCAGCGCTGTCTGCCCTTGGATCGCCTGTAAGTTGACCCACCACGTTGGCATATTTCTTGTATGAAATAAACCTGCAGCAATATCTTCTCCAACAAATACGAGTCTTGTGTGTTTATTTATTATTAGGATGCTATGATTTGCAGGTTGGGTGAGTTGCCAATATTGGCACTATGACTTCCTTTGTTTGTAGTTCCAAAAAGCCTCTAAATAAGAGAGGGGCTCAGTAATGACCTAGTCCTGGGCATAGCGTTAATACACATTTAATGTTCCTGTTATTCATGGTAAATGAAAACTATTTAATTAGTGAGGATTTTCGTAGGAAATATAAACATTTGTCTTGCACAGTACGCTGGTTAAAGGATAGGACGCTCTGATTGGCTCCACGGGAAATCCTAAAGTTTGACGTCAAACATCAACGGCGCTCCTCTATTCCTCGTTCCCCTCTGCTGTGTATTTACAACAGGCCCGGTTCTAGCGGGTGGGCCGGGTGGGCCAGGCCCACCAAAACATGAGCCTGGCCCACCCAAACAGGAGCCTTGGCCCTCGCAGTGAGGGCTTGAAGGCAGGCGCGCAACACCATTTGGCTCAAAGTGCTTCAACCCCCCGTCGTGTGTGTCAGCCCGGGCCGAGACAGCTTCCCGGGCGCACACACAATCAGTTTTAGAGATTACCGCAGCCGCACCCGAGTACTTCACAAGTCTTTTAAAGACCATTTACATGTTAACAAGGCTTTGTTTATTTTTTCACCCCTTCATCTCCACATGGCGAAAGGCGAAAAATACTTTCTTTGACAACGGTAACCTTTGCCTACTGTTCTGCTGCGTGGATATTTCTTTTTCTATGCAGCTCAGGAGAAAAGACGTTTGTTTATTCCTATTCACCATTCCTGACCCCTCCAACTGCTTATCACATCAGGCTGTGACACAAAGTTTGACTAATGGAGTAGGTAAGAGAATGTGTTACTATTTGTTTTTCTTTTTAAAATCTGCACAGGCCCAGCAGGACACATACTTCGTGTGTGCTTCATTTAAACAGTTTTTATCATTATCATGGCCGATGCAGGACGACAATAAGACAATACAAAATGCCCAGATAACGCTGGTTATTAATGATCCTGCTGGAGAGCAATAATTTGTCTGTTAGTAGTTTTTAAATGCAGATGAACTGTATTTTATGTGGAAGCTCAGTGGGTTACTGCCTTTGTCACAGAGATCCTTGTGTTACTTGCAGTTCAGAAGTTACAATCCTAACATAGGACAGTGACAAATGAAATGCATATGAGAGAGGGGCTACGTAAAGATGAGGGGCACTGTTGGAGGGTGGCAGTGAGGGAATCTGAGGAGGAGGTAGTGGGAGGGGCTATGGAGCGATGAGGGGCACTGTTGGAGGGTGGCAGTGAGGGAATCCGAGGAAGAGGTCATGGGGTGGAGGGGGGAGCTAGGGAGAGATGAGGGGCACTGCTGGAGGGTGGTAGTGAGGGAGTCTGCGGAGGAGGTCATGAGGGAGTGGGGCTATGGGGAGATGAGGGGCACTTGTGGCGTGTGGCAGTGAGGGAATCCGAGGAGGAGGTCAATAGGGGGGGCCATGGAGGGATGAGGGGCACTGTTGGAAGGTGGTAGTAAAGGTATTTGTGGAGAAAGAGGTTATTGGTGCTGCGCCAAAAAAGACTTTCGCATCAGCACTGAAGCCGGCCCTGTCATGGCCTTTCTGTTTTTGTTTATTTAATTAGCAGTTGGGTCATAAGGGCTACTGTGGAACATACTTTAAAGTGTGTGCTAATTTTATTTACTGCTATATTCAATGTTTTAAGTTTGAAGGTGATTTTACTAATGTTTTTACCGTGAAAAATGAAAGTGCAGCCTGATGGTGCCTGATATGGGGCTGGGGCCAAGGTCAGCTGTGAGATAAGGTGCACTGGAGAGGAGTAGTAGATAATCATGCCTGTAAGGGAGTGTGTTGCAGAGTCCGGGGTCAGGTGGAGGTAGTAATGAAGAGGGATTCTCCCTGAAGGCTCGCACAGAGGGAGCCCGAGAAGTGACACTTGCCTGATACTCCCACCTCAGAAACGTCCTCTTCCCATCAAAGGAACATTACATGGAAAAAACACTTTTTGAGAGTGATAATATTTAGAAAGAGATTTGGAAAAGAGTGCGTTTTACTGGGCCTTGTAAGACTAAGAAGAGATAAAGGAGGGCCCTGAAGCAAGACTGCCTAGACATATATGCGACAAATCGAGCCCACAGTGGCCCACCCAAATGCACCCTTGGCCCACCCACATAAAAATTCCTGGAGCCGGGCCTGATTTACAAGGGCTCTCTAAACCACTTACCGGTTCTTCTAAATGTGATCTAGTCTGCAAGAAACTTTTCATCTTCAGTCGCGGCTCCTGGAGGGAGTTTCGCCGGGTGGTGACGTGCGGCGGGGGAGGGGCAGGGTGGGGGGTAGTAAAAACCGGAATCCGGCTGAACACAGGTAAGTTAGCAAATAAATAAATAAAATGAATTTCGCAGCGCGCTGCATCGCATTTGGCGATGCAGCGCGCGCTACGAAATTCGTTTTATTTATTTATTTGCTAGCTTACCTGGTTCGGCCGGATTCCGGTTTTTACTACCCCCCACCCGCCCCTCCCCCGCCGCACGTCACCGCCCGGCGGAACTCCCTCCAGGAGACGGGACTGTTCATCTTCCTCGTCAATGGAGGCAGATGACATGATGCTGAAATGTGCATTTTAATTACACAAGTATAGGCAGAGGTATCTTCATTTACGGTGATGCCTGTAATCTGCCATTATGAACTATGCAAATGACTTGTTAATTTGTGCATCAAGTATATACAGTAGTCATGCTAAGCAGATGATTAAATGTTTAGAAATTAGTGGATTATGATTTAAATGTAGTCTTGATGACAGTCTAATATATTCACAGCTTTGCTTTCAGACGTCAAGTTAATGTACGTGTATATTTGGTTTAGAAACATATACAAACATTGTATAGAATACACATATTTACAGTCTTATAAGGACAGCATCTCTGGTCTGGCTGTAAAATAGGCCAATCCTTTTTTATAGAAGAGATATTTTAGGACTGTGGTGTCACTTCCTATGACATCACTTGCTGAGCCATCATTACATATATTTGTTTTAGCACTTGTGCCCTGCTAGATCTGAAGTCAATGCTGTGGGTCGGAGCTGCGTCCTCCGTGTTAATGCCTTGTCCCTCTGATAGCGTCGGCTCTCTTCGCTCTTCTCTGTGACTTCACAGGGAGTGGATCTGACTGATGGGATGACACTTATGAGCTGATTATACCACTGGGCCTATGCCTTTTTTTCATGTTATAAGTGCTCATTCCAGCCTTATGTTTTCTTTTGCTTACTTTCTGATTTTTCACACTGTTTACCTCCACTTAAATGTTTTTGTCACTTGATTTTATATACTTTATGCTATATTGTTTTCTTAAAGAGAAAACAACAGGCAGTAAAAGCGCCAAGGTTGGCTTTGGCAGTGCTTCTGTTTAGGTCAAGCCTAGGCAGCGCATGCGCTGTTTCAGAGTATAGGACTTTGATCCCACCTGCTGCTTACTGCAGGTTGACTCCAGTGTCGCAAGCAATGAAGGGACAAGTAACGATGCGGGTGGGGGGAGTATGGAGCGGAGTCAATAATGATGAAGCAAGCGACCACAGGTAAGCAACGACATGGGAGGGACAAACAACAACGGGCAAGCAATGACGCGGGAGAGGAGGTGGGGAAAAAGCAATAACAACGATGACGGCGGAAGAAGAAAACAAGCATTGGCATAGCGAATAGGTCTCTCCTTTGGGACCTTATTTGTTTAGCCAGAACTTTTGGCTATGTTGTAGAGCATTGTGGCTGCTGTGCATTATGTTGAAAAGTTATAATAAAAAGTGTTAAGCATTTTTTTTACCTTTATACAAACCAAGACATTATATACAACTAAACAACCTGATTAAAGAAAGATTTTAACACAAAAAATGTATTCTAGTTTTTTTGTAGTTGCACTGTCGGCAATTTCTTACTGCCTGTTCTCATGCTTGTTTGTTATAATTTTTTTTGTAATGGGGGAGCGGTACATAAATAACGGGGGAGTTGAGGTTGGAAAACAGTAATTTAATTAGAACATGAGCAGCAGACGGACACTAGGGGAGAATCAACAGAGCAGCTGTGGGTAAATCAGCAATCATCGTTCGATTAGTTTACGCCAACACCTGTCAACTGGGGCTGCCCGTCAGAGCCAATGGGAAGCTTCAACGGCTGCAATCCCTGAAGATAGAGCATTTTTAACATACATAAAAGGGACTCTGGACTGCGAAGATCCTTCCGTTGGTTGTCAGTGGTGCGACATATAACATTCAAACCCTGTGCTTTTGTTATGGGACGGTTTATGGTAAAAACCCAATTCACCACACACAGTCTGCTGAAGAAAAAGTACCAGAAATGTAAGACCTGATAGTCTAGTCCAGTTACTTCTTCCCAGGGTGGTTTATGCCAGAGTCCCCGGTACAGCGTTATCTGTGGTGGTACCAGGGCTGTGGATGGGCTCTTCCCAATAACGCTTCGACCACAGGGTAGTCTGCATTCTTTTAGGAAGGCGCTGAAAACCTATTTGTTCACCTAATTGTGGTGCTCAGGGATCTTTTTCACTCCGATATTTAAGCGCCAAGAAGCCTTAGAACAAACGTCAGTGCTTAATACATTTAAGTTCAATCAGTCACTTCTGTAAAGGGAGACATAGGGTTAATGCTAAAATTCTGTTTCCACTCTTTTGGCAAAACTTTGCTTTGGTAGTGATATACAGCAAGAGAGAGAGTTTCGGATTACAAACATATCACCGAGGGGTATTTTTCACAATAGAATTTCAAGGGCATGACAAGAGGGGGGTCCTGGGGGCTGCTGGCTGCAGATGTGTGGGATTAGGGGGCACTCTAAAGGAAAGAGTTGTCCTTTTCCAACTTTAGAAATCCGACAGGATTCTCCGGTGCTGGTGGCCTCGTGCCTAGGGTAGGCTTACACGTCGCTATCCATCCTGCATCGTCCATGACTGACTCTCCTCCAACCCTACTGAAACATTAAAGTCGGACGGTGACTATGTATCACATGACTAGTCAGCATTTTTTAAACCGGTTCTGCTGGCACAGGAGGCTAATGCATTCACTGCAGAGATCTGTGTTTAATGTTATGTACATGGGTTCAAATCCTGGTCGAGCCGCTCAGCCTTCCATTTTTCTGAGGCCGACAAAATGGCCATCATTATGCTGGATAACAATAAGCACGCATTATCTTTTTGTAGCGCCAAGAGACGCCATTGGGGGTGGATGTCCGTTACACAGAATGCGTTTGTTTTGTTTATTATGACCACTGATTCTACACCAGCTTAGCTGGCTTGCGATCCACTGTGCCCCAGCCCTCCCTGACTTTCAGAGGTATGGGTGTCATAGAAAGGTTAATTGTTAAATAGTTGGCTACTTCCCCAGCCCTTCCGGGTCTCTGATCCGTCTGGAATCTCCCAGTAGTCATAGAAAGCCACCAACCTTTGAACACTCGCCATCCCATCCAAGTCTACCCTGTTTCCGTATGATTAACAGAATGTAAATGCTTGCAAATTCAAGGCTCGGCAACCCAGCCTTTTATCCTTCCGACGTCGATAAAACAAGCACCACCTCGTTGGGACTGAATAATGACGTCAGTTGTCCAGCGCTTAAAAGCTGTAAGCCAGTCATTTTTATATCACTACGGTTGTATTATTTATGTTATCACGTGTTCCACCAGCCATTCCCGTTCCATTACATGATTGTTCGAAGCCCCCCCTTCCAGACTCCCCTCCCTTTCTCCCCACAAAGCCCGCGAGTAGTGCGCGCATAAACAATGAGTGTGCCCTTGGTGGGTAACATTAGTGCCCCATAGGACGCGAGGAGAAGGTGGGTCAGTTACAACAGCAGCCTTAAAGAATACAAGCCCGGGAGTTGTGTGCGCGCGCGAAAAGGAAATAATAAAAAGCCCGCTAGGCAGGAAGATGGATGGTACACAATTGCCACATACTCGGTTAGAATTCGGGAGTGCCCTGGAACGGGTTCGATATTTAAATGAACCGTTCATCAGTAACTGCTGCGTTTAGTTGATAAATTACATAGTACTAAAAGACATAGTGAATAAACAATGAGTGTGCCCTTGGTGGGTAACATTAGTGCTCCGTAGGACGCGAGGAGAAGGCGGGTCAGTTACAACAGCAGCCTTAAAGAATACAAGCCCGGGAGTTGTGTGTGTGCGCGAAAAGGAAATAAAAAAAAGCCAGCGAGTAGTGCGCGCATAAACAATGAGTGTGCCCTTGGTGGGTAACATCTGTTTCCAATTACCGGCAACGCGATAATTGGAGACAGATGGGATTGAAGCTCGCGCCCGAGGACCCTAGGCCATCGAACAAACAAGGCGGGACAATCACCCACCTTGCACCAATTGCGTGCTGTGTTTTTAAAAAAGACGCATGCACAGGCCAATTGCGGGCTAAGAAAAAAAAAGCACACGCACGAGCGTGTGTTCAGAGCTCAAAAGCCCTTACTTAATGCCTCGCAGAGCAGCGCATGCGCGCTGGCTCAGGCGAGACCTAAAAAAGGACCTCAATCCTTGAGCAAGCAGCGGAAGGACACTAATAAAAAAAAAGCAATCAGACTCTGTCCATGCTCACTGGAAGTGAGAAACAAATGAACAGAAAGTGAAACTGGCACGCTCTGTCTAATAAGAAGCCAGCAAATAAGAGTGACAATGAAACCAATGAATGGTAAACAATAGGCATGATCCAAGCCCCTTTTCAGTTAACCCAAAATATCTAGCAAACAACAGTGCATGTGCTGTCTCAGGGAAGACCTAAAAAGCACTGGCCACGTCAATAACGCTTTTTTTTTACTTACAGCCAGATACACAGCAGCAGTGCTGCTGTACAACATGGCTTAAAAAGCAATGACAAAGCCAGCATCTCTCAAGTAGGTGAGATCTATTGGCATTGCCAATGCTTGTTCTGTTTCTGTTTCTCATTGGAGGACATATAAACAATCTCCCTTAGGCATTGTCCATTTCCCCCCAACTGGAAGTCACTTAACTACTTCCAATACTCTATTGTGCGAATGGGGTGGAGAGAGTTGTTCTCCTGTTAGTGGCAAACCCTTAAACAAAATGAAACCTGCTTTAGTTGAAGCTGATCCAGCGATCTAGGACTAATAAATTTCTACAGACAAGGCCCAAATTCATCACCCAACAAGTCCCTTCACGCTGGATGAGTGAAATACCAAACTTACCAAAATCTAATTTTAATAGTCGTCTCTGCATATAATTTGTGGCGATGCAATCTTTAATTATGTTGACAGGGTTTGGCAAACTAATACCTGATTCGTATTGTACTTATAATTTAAGAAATAAACAACTCTAATAAAGACAAACTCATTTGTATATTTATAAAGCTTTAACTAAATAATGTGAAAATGCTCATCAATACCAAAATACAGCACGAATCATAGACCATCACGCGAAACAAAATTAGCAAAATAACAATAGATCACATCTCAATAATTGTGCATAAAGGAGTGGAAAGGCGAAGAGACAAAAGGTTCAGAGACAAATACATTTGCAAATGATTATGCAAATTTGGTTTTCTGTCTATACTAACCCAATATGAAAAAGGAAAACTACTCTCTGGCCATGAGAGCAGTAAGGCCCCTCGAGAAGATTTGATGAGGCTAAGACTAAGTCAGGAAACAGCAGACAGGAACAGCCAGCTCAAGAATAGGAGACAGCAACACAGGCCTCTCCTCACGCAGGTAGGAAACACGCAATTCTGTCTCCACAACCACAGCAACTCATCAACCAACAACAACCTCCCACCGGGGACCTCAATTATACCCTAAAACCAAAAAGACCAACCCACAATTGAGTCAGAACTGACAATTTCCCCTCATTCGATTGGTTAAGGAAGGGGGTGTACTGTCACACCACTCTCGTCATGTCACTTTGTTCAGAGACCTCATTGCTCGCTTATTCATCTTATCAACTTCCAGCCCAGGAAATACTAATTCGAGCCGCTTGTCATACTACACATTTCCTCCATCCCAGTCATGTAACAAACTCTGTGTCACGTTTGTCCATTTGCGCCACTCTCGAAGGAAGTGTTCCTTCTCTCGAAGATTATTTTGTTTCTCCATGCAAACTCTTGGCAGGCACATAGGACCCGTGAAGGACAACTGTCTTCCACCTTCCCCTTCTCACTCAGAATTAAACCGCATTTATTTTCTTTCATTTAACCCAAGCGTTTCCTGCAGAGCAGAAAAACATTCTTTCTTAGAAAACAAGCACAGACATTATTAATCACTTATAATGCTATACCATAACGCACCCACCCTGTGTTGCATCTACCCATGCGCAACCCGAGTTAATATTATTTTCTAGCAATCATTAATAAATGCATTAAAACAGCATTAGTCCTTTTACCTTACTTTAGTCAAAAGCATTTGCGGCCTACTCCAGTGCTTTAGTTCGCGCTTGCGCAGTAGCATTTTCCCTCATGTTAGGCCCTTTTCTGCCTACGTTTTTCACAGCACACGGTTAATAAGTGTTACTGAGGGTTCGAGCAGGTTTCATTTCACGAAAACCCTGCTCCATCAATCCCCCCTTTGATGGCGTCCTTGAGCCATCACCAAAATACCCACCAATACAAACTATCACTTTTAGAAAGCAGTTGTTCTCTCTCGTTTCATCATAATTCCATCTAAATCCTTCATCATTTCATAGTAATTTCCTTTCCTTTCCTTTCCTTTCCTGTCCTCTAACTCTATCTCTTCTCTCTTTCTCTTTCTTGCTCTTCGTTTAACATCAGGTGACTCCTTCCTGCACTTACAACACTTATATGTCAGGAAAATCATTAGTTTCACTGTAGCCACTGCAATGATTGTTGTTAGTATTCTCCCTAATACACTATTCCCAAAAGTAGCAATCCAATTACCCACAGAGGAGAAACCCTTACCCAGTTTCTCCCAAGCACCATCAACCTTCAGTTCGGCCAAATCTTCTCGAAGATTTGTAATATATCCCTCTAGACTCTTACTCTTGTCAGGGATATATGTGCAACATTGTTGTATTTTCAACATATTGCAGACTCCACCCTCCTTAGCCAATAATACATCAAGAGCAGTGGTGGCTGGTGACATTTGAAAGTGGTGGGGCGTAAAGGAAGGGTCTGAATGTGTGTTGTGTCGTAAGCGAGCCTGATTGACTAAAGGGGAACTGCGGGACCCTCACGCCAAGGAAATTTTGAAGAACAACAAAAAAAAGGACCAAATGGTGCAAGTTACACCACATTTCAGAAAGCAAGAATATTTCTAAAAGTAATTAGGATATGTAGTCTTGAAATTATTAAACACATTTAAAACTGTCCCATATCGTACTTCATTCCTGCTTCCACCCATGCCATCCATTTAGCCTGACTGCATTATTTTAAAAAAATAGGGTTGAAAATAATCGCCAGATGCACATGTTACACTTCATTTAACAGCAAATAGGCTGCTCTTGAAAATGCAAGTTAAAGATAAGTAGCTCACGAATGTCATTGGCGCTCCCTGCAGACAAACCAATTGCCAACATTTTAAACAGGCCTACCTTGGACTAGAAGAAACCCCCATTGGGCGCTTCACAGTTCAGCAGAAATCAAATCCTTGTTTTCCTTGCATCAAAGCATAGACAACAACAAACGAAGGTCAGAGATTTAATTTCCATTCACATGATGATACCGTCATTGTTTCTAATTTATTACTGTTGCTAGCACAGTGCATTTGGCGCTTTAATTATACTTTGCAGTGCTGCTGCTCTCACGTTTACAGGGAGCAGCGTGACACAGGGCAAGAGGAGGGCTGGGTTGGGTTGGAACTATGGACGACTCACCTCCCCTATCTCAGTAAAGTGAGAGGTATTAGCTCCTAGAGAGTTTAGAGTGTTAGAGCGAGGCTGGCGCAATGGACAACCCACCCACCTGCACCTGATGAATGAGTGGCAGGAGTCAGTGTATGTGGGGCTGGAGGAGGGAGAGAGAAAGAAGAGATGAGGGATAGAGGGGGAAGAGAGCATAGAGAGAGGAAGGGAGAGAGCAGGCATAAGAAGAGGAAGAAGGGAGAGAGGAGGACCGAGAGGATTGCCAGAACTCCAGAGTAAGCGTCTGTGGCTGTAAAAATCTTTCGCAATCGCAATACCAGGCAAAACACTTTTAATGTAAAACCAGTACCTACTTCCTCTACAACGTAGAGTGACTGGTGGAGACAGGAGTGCAGCCGTTACATGAGCCACACTGAGACAGGAGTACAGCGTGACTGATCACAGCTCCCCTAAAGGCACTTAAACTAACTTCACATAGAAAATGAGGTTCAACTGTGCCCAGTCCTGTGGTGGACTGGGCCACATGTAAGCTTATATCCAGAGACATATTTAACGTCTTTGCAGAATGCGATGGGCCTGGGCTTGGAATTTGAACAGCCTTTAAGGCATGTGGAAAAAAAACGTATGAATAATTGTCTGTAGAGATGTTTTGCAGAACCTAAGCAAAATAAATAAACGCAACGAGCACCTCAGTCACGAAGGTGATTTTTTGACAGTTCTGACCATTATCAGTTCCAGAGATGTCTCCCCCTGTTAATAGGGTCCCTACAATGAAGACTCGAGATGCCCAGAACCTTACCTTGGCGTGAATATCCCACAGATCAGCCACTCCATGTTATTAAAATTTAGGCTCTGAGTTCTACGGATATGAGCATTCACCTCGAGATGGTCAACCGAGAAAGATAGCAGTGCTGCCCCAGCTTGCAGTGGCAAGAGAAGCCAATAAATGCAAGATTTCTTTTCCAACTTCCAGCATGCCTCAGAGGACTAGCCTTTCAGATTATGCCAAGGTTAGCCCCCCCCCCTTCCACCCCCACATTGGGCCCTGCAAATCAGAAGTCTTCCAGAAATGTCAGACCATAGCCAAGCCCACAATAATAGAAGGAATGAATAGCGCAATCAAGAGAGGCGTAGGGCCTGGTTTATGAAAATCATCATCACACTCTTGCTGATGAACACTAAGGGTCTTATTTTGAGTGGCCAAACAATGCGACAGTGTGCGGTAATCAGAGTATTGCATATCAGGCGCACACAATAGGCGGTAACTCCACCACTAGCACATGTATCATCAGTTTTACCTATTAGGGTCGGGTTCTGATGCTCTGATAGACTCTTCCACCTTTCTCTCCAAGGGGTTTCCTCTCCCAGGTACCCGCAGCTCTACACAAACACATACAGTGTCACAGCCCTGCAAGTCAGCATAAATTGAATGGTTGGATCTGGGCCTCACGCAGGCTACTAGGCGAGTTCCGTATCACTCTCCCTGGGCCCTATTTTGCCTGCTGCATGCACCTCACAAAATGCACGAAATCCCCCGGCTGTCCTGATTCTGTTATTTTATAGCGAAATTTCGCTCTGTAAAAGGGTTAACAAAAGGTGGGATTTAGCCCATTTGGTAATTCTGGTACTTTTTCGCCATCTCTGCAGAGAGGCATTATGAGTGCTGTCTGCTCTCGGGGTACACAAGTTATCCAGTCAATATTAGCCCCTTTTCTGGATCATTCGAGATATTTCGAGGCGGGATTGTTTGTTTAAACATAGGTGTCGTAATACTGACCTACAAAAATATCACACTCACAATATCGACTGCCAACTGACCTTGTGTAATGTAACTGGTGATAAAGCACGGAACGATATACAGGGAAGCAGGCCATGAGGATGATGGAAAATTAAAAAGAGTAGCAGGGGGAGAGAAGGAGGATATGGAAGGGATAGGTCCAGGGAAAGAACAAGAAAATGAAAAGGGGAAAGACGGGGTGAATTGTGTGTTGTTCTGGGGGTCCAGGGTGCAAAAGCACAGGGCCATTATTCATCCACCTTGGGCCGGGCCGCTTAAGGGTCAGGACAGTTTCTGCAAATGCAAAGCGCCTAATCAGGAGAAGGCCTCATTGAACAAGAACAGGAGCTTTTATTTCTCAGACCGCCCACTAATGGCCCTCTTTGTAATGCATGGGTCTGCCCACAGCTCCAGGGCGGGGGGCTCACGAGGTGACAATGAGGTTTTCGCCACCGCAGCAGGCAGGGCTAGAAATCTGCACTCCTGAACACAAACACTGATCCCAGGTTCTCCCTCACTCCGAAAAGTGCCAACCTCTTGCATTTCAGTCACCCTACACAATTGCGCTAGCTGGCTCAATCTCACCCACATAGCACTCTGACAAAAGAAATGATGGATGTTTCTTTGGCAGAATGTCCAGTTCACCAGTAACAAATGGTAGCATATAATGGTGATGCTATGTTAAATATTTCAGTTCATTACAATTGCACATGCAGCTGGTTATTAACATATAATGAATGGTGTATATTGATGCCATTTGACCGTTGTAGCAAGTATAGCTTCCTTGTGTTTTTTTTCTGTTGGACATGTGTGGTACAGTAACTACCCAAACACCCACGTATCCTGACTGGACCCAGTCCGTCTTTTCGCCCAACCATGCTTAGCATTCTGGGATTTGTAGGCCCATGTTGATAATGCAAATTTGGAAACCAAACGAACTGGGCGCAGAGGAGACATGTAATTCAGTAATGGTGTCGAGATGGGGGACAGAAGGGCTGGAGGGATGTGCAGAGGATAGACGGTCCACTCCGATGGGTGGGTAGCTGGTACACTCCCGAAAATTCATGACATGCTGCACCTGCCTGCCAGCCAGCAATGCCCATTTATTGAGGCAGATATACGCTTGTCCCTGAGATTTGAAATGCTTGGAGTGGTAACATGTTTGATTTAAAAACTGCACAGACATGGGGTGTGGGGTTTAGAGGAGGCAACAGTTACTTTGCTTCCTAGGATTAACATTAGTCGAATAGAAAAAAAAATATCAAGATTTCGAAATGTTACAAGAATTTCAAATACCGACATGTGGCAAATGATAAGCGGCCATTGAGCCTGAGTCACGCATGGAAAAGTGAGCAAATGAGTTTGTCAACGTACGTTTACCAAGGAAAGTATAGAATTACTGTTCTTAATTCCACTTGCATTTAGTTGAGGACATAGTGGTAATGTGTATATCGTTATTTCCAGTCGCGACTCGCGGGGGAAATAAAAAAAGAAAATCCTACCTGTCCCTGAGCAGGTCCGCCGTCCGCGCTGCCTCGGGTCCGACTCTGTTTGCGCCTAGTATAGCCACTCTCAGCCAATCCTGGCGCTGCTGGCAGCGCCAGGATTGGCTTAGGGCACGGTTACCTCTCGCCCGCCTGCCCATTAGGAGACCGAGGTTTGAGCCTTTGCTCAACCCTCGCTCTCCTAATGGGCATTCGCAAGCCAGTGCAAACACAAGTGCGCATGACTGGGCACGGCGTGAAAATTCACTGCCCTTCCCCACTCATGCGCACTTGTGCTGCAGTGCTGCCTGCTGCCCCTGGTCCCTCTGACAATCATGTCAGTCAACATGACGCAGGACCGCCCACCCCTTCAGACTCTGAAGGGGGTGGGCGGTCCGACGTCATGCTGACTGACATGATCAGTTCTCCCTCGGCGTCTTTGAACTTAAGTAAACTGATTCAGTTTACTTAGGTTCAAAGACGCCGAGGGAGCTGCGGGCGGGGGGGCTACGCCACAACGCCCCAATGGACGCACCGCCCCTGATCAAGAGCAAGTCGATTTTGTAAAACCATAGACCTGATCGCAACCATTTCAGTATCAAACACCAAAAACCCTCCAGCAGTGTCTGTTGATAAACCATCAACCACTGTGGACAATTTTCTAATTTTATGTGAATTTAGAATAACTCCAACTGAAGGTATCAATGCTCCAAAAATATCTCCCACAATTTCTGAAAAACTTGCTCCCCTTTTACTATGTGTTAATCCATTCTTTACTTCATTGATTCCATCATTCTTGTTCAGGTGATACACTTTAGGAAAAACTATGCCCATATAACAACATCCATACCAATGTGCAGGCAACCTATAGTAGGCATTCTTGCCACACACATAATAGATTCCCGGAAAGACAGGATCAGTTCCTCCTTTTATTCCCCATTCTCCCGTAATTAGGAAAACATGATCACACTCACTAGAACCAATAAAATAATTGTTAAATTCAGTTTTTAATCTAAGCAAGCAAAGCTTCCCTCTATGATGCCAATCCAGGGTCATGGCAGCGTATGTCTCACCCTTTTTATAATTTCATTCTCTATAAGCCCATGGAGGTACATGAGACTTTTGCTCAGCAGCTTTTCTTTTAAAATTTTGCCTTCTATCCTCCACCATGTTAATGAATTCTATTTATTCAAACCGCAAACTACAGGTTAGAATATTTCTATGCGCATATACTATATCTATTGTCTTGGTTGAATGCAAAAATTCCCCCATAAACTCTGCATCTTTAGCACTACTTACCCTATTCATGTTTTTTCTAATGGGAATTTCTGAAAATACTAAATCCATGTTAGAATAATAATATTGTAAACTACCCTTCTCATAGAAAAGACTGGTTAGGACACTACAAGACACTCCATATGTTAAAGGTAGGTGATAGTAAGTCACCCCCTCTGAGACAGACGATGGTAATTGCATGCACACATAGTAGTCTCTGGCATCCATCGTGTCCACATATTCATACAACAACTTAGTAAAAACATTTAACGAAAAGTCATTAATTGACTTATCTTGATGATAGATACTGTCATCTACCATCCTCTCTGTATTAGTATGTGAGACTTCTTTAATATAATTAGAATCTACTTTCTCACTCATCACACTGTTAGTATTATTATTTCCATTAATTAACATAAAGACAGGCACAATAACAATTAGTGTTAACCACACCAACATTAGTAATAGAATGCTAAAGAAGCAAGCATTAATACATCTACGTTTAAAACTACGATTTTGATATCCAGTCTCTGTTGTATCTGCCATTTCTATAAAAAAAAAACTAAGAAAAGTATTAAAGTATCCAAAGTAGTGTATCCAAACAAAAAGTATTAAACTATCCAAAGTAGTGTATCCAAACCATCCAAAGTAGTGTATCCAAACAAAAAGTATTAAACTATCCAAAGTAGTGTATCCAAACACTTTAAGCCTTCTTTCTTCACCCCCTCTTTTTCTTTTTTTTTTATATCTTCACAGCCTTTAATTAAATTTCTGCTTCGGGTTCTCTGCACTCCTCCGAATGAACTTGCAAAAATCTGCACCCTAATTTACACAGTTCTTTTATGGTGGCTCGTAACTCTTTGTATCACTCAGTTCTGCACCAGCATTTTCTTTGCTCTGATCTGTATGCTCAATTTCTTTCAACACCACATATGTCCATTCAGGTGCTGTGTATTTCTTGTTCGGAACTCTTGCTCTTTTTGTTTTTCGAACTGTAGCTTCTTCTGACTCACTCTGTTCAGTCTGGCTTGATACTTCTACTATTGTGTCTGGTGTTTTCTCCTTTAGAGTGTATTTCAGTCTCTTCACTCCCTTTGGCCACACATCACCTTTTCTAGCTTTCTTAACTTTCACAGTTTCCTCTGTTTCAGTGTCAAATTCGCAACTCCTCTTGCTCTTGATCTCCATTCAACACTTCTCCATCATTGACTTCAACAGCAGTCTTACGAGACCCAGTACCTGGTGCTAACCTTATTCAACTTTGTTCAGGTTCAAGCTCAAGTTCAGCTTCAGGATCAGCAACTTCAGGCTCTGTGGCCTCAGGCTCTGCATCTTCTGGCTCTGCTTGACTCTCTGCCTGTTGCTGTTCTTCCTCTTCCAGTCTTTCAAGTGGACTTAGGACTCTTCTTGTATGGCTTGCATGTATCCAGTTCGGCAAACCACCACACTTCACTGCTATCGTTGTCACCAGTATTACCTGGTATGGCCCATGCCATCGAGGCTCCAGACACGACTTTATTACATGTTTCTTCACCAGGATCCACTCTCCTGGACTTAAATCATGTGCTTGCTCTTGCTGTGTTGTGGTTGCAACTTCTACAACCTGATGAGACACAGAACACACCACATCAGCCAATTCTTTGCAATAATCGAGCACTAGATCATCAGTAATATTCATCAGTTGATTTGCTGGTACAACTGTCTGTCTCATTGCTCTCCCCATTATGACTTCGTGGGGGGATACTCCAGTCTTTTTAGGAATGCTTCTCAGACTCATCAATACCAGGGGTAAAGCATCTGGCCATTTCAGTGCTATGGATGCACATACCTTTGATAGTCTGGATTTGATAGTGCCATTAATTTGCTCGACCACACCTGAGGCTTCTGGTCTATAGGCACCATGCAGCTTTTGCTCAATTTGTAATGCTGCGCAAATCATCCGAATTATTTTATTATTAAAATGTGTACCTCTATCCGTTTCTAAAGAGACTGGATATCCAAATCTAGGAATGATCTCTCTCAAAAGCAATTTAGCAACTGTTAAACTATCATTTCTTCTTGTTGGATATTGTTAGAAATGGGATCTCTGGTTGGCTAAGGCTTGCGCCAAAGCCAGGCAGAGACCACCACTCTAGTCAGGGCGAGGGAGTTACACACCCAAGATAACCCCTGCTCACCCCTTGGTAGCTTGGCACGAGCAGTCAGGCCTATCCCGGAGGCAATGTGTAAAGCGTTTGCGCAACACACTCACACAGCAGCAACACACTAGGCACACCACAAAAGGAACTCCACAAAAGGTTATATAAAAAATAGCCTTTGTATTATCATAAATACCTTAGAAACATAATCACATAATATACAGTGTGCCAACTGGCACTAGGCAATATTCACAGGGGAATTATATACAGGACAAGGCCAATCGGGCCACGGTCAGAACCATCAGAACAGGTAAGTAAAATGTAAACCACAACCAGTAATTACCGGTAAAGTTAGGAACTTAGCACGAGATCCTGTAACATAAAAGATGGGACACCTAAATCACATTAGGCATAAATCTCGTTAGCATCACACGTTATGCACCAACCTCATTATGCAATAATCACATGAGGCAATAGGCCTCGTAAGCATAAACACAGTGGGCCCCAATCGGGGGCACAACGCACTGACACTGGCCCCAGGCCAACTGGCCTCTCACAGGGGCTCAAAGGCCCAACGTCCAGAATGTCAGGGCTGGCTGCGCATGCAGCGAAATAAGAGTGCGCAATTGCACGAGCCTAAACGTGGCAGCTGCCCACTACTTGCTGGGCAGCTGTGAAAATGAACACGGGCACCAGCGTGCCCCCTGAGCCCCTCTCTGGGACTCGCAATTTAAAATGAACCTGTCCCCCAAGGTTGCAGCTGCCTGCGCTCTCGCAGGACAGCTGGCAAAAAATGCGCAGACAAAGTCCGGCACTCCTCGTGCCTCTCGGGCCCCCACTGGGGCTTCTCAGCAAAATCTGCCCTCACGTTGCAGTTGCCCGCTACGGCGGCGCAACTGTGAACAATGAATTAGCCCTGGCACTAACTGTGCAAAGTAGAGCCCCCCTGGAACTCCTAACCAAAGTGTCCCCTTGTGCCCGAGACCTCTCCCGGTCTCGGTTGTCAATCGGGGGGGAGAAGCCGACACCCGGCTCTCCTTGCCTCACAGCAACAGTGCTTCCGCAGGCCCTACTCACCGGGGCTTCTGGTCTCCTCCGGTGTCCTCGCTTCTTCCGGTGCCGCTTCTGGCAGGCGTGAGCTCCACTCAAGGGAGCTCCTCCGAACGGCTCGCCAGTGCGGGGTAGGCTCCCGCCTGGCCTCCTCTCTGACGTCGGCCACACGCGGGGCTCTCTGTACGTATGGGAGCCCTGCGCCGCCCTTGAGCCTTGCTTCACCCGGTCCCCCTCCTCGGGACCGGGACTTCGTTTTGGAGCCCGCGAGGCTCCCGGGCTACTTCCGCCTCGTCACGCGGCCCGCCCACACCCAGGCAGGGCCGCCTGGCTTCCGGGTCGCGTCGGCAGCGGCCCGGCAACGTTCCCGCAACTCCTGGGCTGCGGCGGTGAATTCCTTTTCTCTTGGTTAGCGGCGAAGTGCGGGGTGGGCTCCCGCCGTAAAATACAACACCAATGCGGGGTAGGCTCCCGCCGTCAAAGATGCGCAAACGCGGGGTGGGCTCCCGCTATCCCTGGCAATGCGAGGGGGAATCCCCACGTCGGGATTCCCTTGGCGCGCACGTTTCAGCCCAGCGCTGCGGAGCATGCACACTCCTCCTCTCCTGGCAAAGGCGGGGTGGGCTCCTGCTTCTCCTCAGAGCACAGGGGAATCCTACACACGTCGCAGCCTCGCGCTGCAGGGCAACAGCACTCTCCCCGTCCTGGGAGAATCAGGATGCAGCGCTTCACAAGGCGCTAGGAGCTAGAGCTCCAGAGAACAAAGTTTCAGGGGCACAAGGCAGGGCCCAGGCAGGCCAGCTCACAGGGCCCTCCAGCAGGGAGGCAGTCCCTCGTGGCGGTTCCTCCTGGGGCCCAGCAGCAGCAGTCCCCAGTCACAAAGAAGCACAGCAGAACTGAACATTTTCATGGGGTCACAGCCCCTTCTTTTATACACCTTTTCCTTTGTCTAAAGGTGCAGGGTTTAGGGAAAACCAGATGCAACTGGTTTGGGGGAGCTTTGGAGCACTTTGTTTTGCTCAGCTCCTCTCTCCTTTCACAGGACAGGCTAGGGACATCAGACGCACCACAGGGGGTGGAGCCAGCATTGTGGAGGGAAGGCCCAGCCCTATTCAGGTCCCAGGTGCAACTCCTCCCTCCCATCTAGATGCAGATCTCCCTATTCACCACTGCGCTGACTCACCCTGCCCCTCCTGGATCCACACACACCTCCCAGCCCCTGTCACTCACAAAGCCAGACATGCAATTCACATCAGGCAGGCAGACACAGAGCACACATAAATGCCAACTTCTAAAAGTGGCACTTCTCCACTAGTCACAATAAATCTGCGCACACCATTGCGCAGCATTTATTCTCACGAGTTCGCACATACTAAACTCGCCCCTGCACTCCTCTCACACCAGGAATTACCAGGGACACACATATCCCCCATGCATTCCTATGCGAGGGCGGGCCAATCTCACCACACGCACTCAGAGTGCGCACGCACTTTACACTGGGACACAGTGCTAAAGTGCGCAGAGGCCTAAAACCACCAACACTACACAGAAAAAAAGGCTAGGAGACAGGCAAAAAGTTTAGGGGTGAACCTGCCAAAAGGGCCAAGTCCAACACAACCCCCTTCCAGCCAAAACGCAGGGCAGACCAATCACCACTGTGATGGGCTTCCCTGCTTGGGGCGATAGAACACGGACGCGGGCCCGTAACTGCAGGGACACCCTCCTGTTCTACGCCACGGTGAACCCATGTGGTTCCTTCTGAAAAAGCTGTCCGGAGCAACTGGGCTACCCCACTGGTACTCCCTAGCTGTCCGCGGCCAGGACCAGACCCTAGGCCACCCAGATGCCACTGGTCCTTGCCCATTCACAGAGTGGGGGGTAGTAACCCCTGGCACATAGTAGCCATTCTCCACTCTTCCCCTCATCAGGGCAGGTCTAGACTGCCACTGATCCTCCAGCCTAGGGTCTGCACCCTCAGGCGGACCAGAAGTCACGGGTGAGGCTCTCCTCCCCTACCTCTCCTTCTAGGGTTCCGCCCTCTCCTCCTTGGAGAAGCACCCTCAGAACACAACTCTCCCACCAGTTCAGGACCTCTCTCCAACAACTGGTCTCCCAACCTAGGGTCTAAACCCTCAGGTTGCACCGAGGTCAGAGGCGAGGACTCCCTCCCTCTGCACCCCCTTCCAGAGTTCTGCACCCTCCCAACTGGAGCGGTACCCCTGGAAGATGAACCGGTCAGGACACTGATTACAGATGTCCTTTCCTCCAGGTCAGGCGGATCCTGAACCTGGCCTCCCAACCTTGGGGCTGAACCCCACGGCTGAGCATTGGCCTGGCACACCAGGACTTCCGGGGGCGCACACAGCAGCCCCCCGAGGGTAACACATGACTCATGTGTTGCGTGACAGTCTGCGTGGCGCAGAGCTCCCGACCCCTGTCCATCTGACAGTGCGCAGAGATCCCCCACGACAGAAGTTGTCTCACCATGGTCACTTCTAGGAGACTCAGCCCTTCTGGCTGGCCCCTGACCCACTGGTTCTTCCACTGGGGAACACATCCCCCTCTCACCCCTCAATCCGGACTTCTGTACCCTCCCAACTGGAGTGGCACTGCCAGACACCAGAACCACTGGAGCTCTTTTTACAGACGCTCCAGGTTCTCCAGACACTAGGAGATCCTCCTCAAATGGACTAACAGGACAGCCTAGGCTCCCAACCTGGTGTTCCCTGAAGAAACCATCCAGGTTCTGAGACTGGGTTTCGGGCACCTGGGTACACTCAGTCCCACACTCACTCCTACTCCACTGAGACAGGACGTGAGCCCCTACACCCCTCCCACTACACTGGGACCCAGCTGGGCTACACTGAACCTCTTCCCCAATACAGGACGGGAAGATACCTGAGCCACTACTTTTGGGATCACTCCCCAATGCCTCATCAGAACCTCGGGCCACCACCCAGAGGTCTGCTTCCCATGCAAGATCCCATGGATCAGGGTGCCCACACTCCAACAGGTGTTGGCGCAACCCTGGAAAACAACAACTGAGCAGGTGCTCTTTAATAACCAGATTGAACAGTCCTTCGAAATCCTGTTCCGTGGTACACCTTACCCAGTCAATCAGTGCATCATGACAGTCATCCACAAACCTCCCACAAGAATGGTGAGACAGTTTCCTACTGCCCCTGAACTTCAACCTGTACTCCTCTACCTGGGAGCCAAGTACCATATTCTGGGAACTGGGAATGGGACTTCCTGCACTGGACTCCATATTGCTGCCACCACTGGATCCCACCCTCACTGGTGAATCCAGACAACTAAAACTACACTCAGAGGACGTACCAAGAGCTAATTTCTCCTTGGTGAAGGCCCTCTCCTCAGCCATCCTCTCCTGCGCTAAGACCCTCTCGGTCTCTAGCTTTTTCTCCTCCACACTCAGCTGCGCTATCTCCTTGGTATGCTCTAACCTGAGCTTCTCCAAAGCCAGCTGATGCTCCCTTTCTTCCCTCCTATCCACCCACTCCTCTGGGGACAGGGAAAGGGATGGGGCACTGCCCCCGACACTGGACCCAGCAAGGGACTCCCTATCCATGGGGTCCTCACTATCTACTGGCGTCCCTGTCCTGTCACTTTCTTCCTCCTCTTCAGACTCCTCAGGGCTCCCCTCAGACCCACCACCCTCTTGGAGTGCGGCCAGGGCCCTCTTCTCCTCATTGCGCTCACAGTCCCATTCATCCTTTTGCCATTGGATCAGGTTGTCCCTCAGTTTTGACTGGGTGTCTGACCCACTCACTGCTATGTCTCTCTCCTTACAGAAGTCCACCAACTCCCACATGCTGTATCTAAACAGACCACAAAAATTAAAAGCAGACTCCATTTTGGCAGGACGCTCAGGGACACGTGCAACACAGGAGACCTAGGTTTCTGAGCTGAAGCAAGAGTACACAATTTACAAATGACACTTGTTAGGAGAAGAATAAAATAACAAACTCAGAAACAATAATCCCCACACACGTGATTATCTAAATGTAGAGTTTGTAGTGCAACCGGTTGTCGCTGTGGTACTGCGCAAACGCAAGTCCAAATCCCCACCGCTGACAACCAATGTTAGAAATGGGATCTCTGGTTGGCTAAGGCTTGCGCCAAAGCCAGGCAGAGACCACCACTCTAGTCAGGGCGAGGGAGTTACACACCCAAGATAACCCCTGCTCACCCCCTTGGTAGCTTGGCATGAGCAGTCAGGCCTATCCCGGAGGCAATGTGTAAAGCGTTTGCGCAACACACTCACACAGCAGCAACACACTAGGCACACCACAAAAGGAACTCCACACAAGGTTATATAAAAAATAGCCTTTGTATTATCATAAATACCTTAGAAACATAATCACATAATATACAGTGTGCCAACTGGCACTAGGCAATATTCACAGGGGAATTATATACAGGACCAGGCCAATCGGGCCACGGTCAGAACCATCAGAACAGGTAAGTAAAATGTAAACCACAACCAGTAATTACCGGTAAAGTTAGGAACTTAGCACGAGATCCTGTAACATAAAAGATGGGACACCTAAATCACATTAGGCATAAATCTCGTTAGCATCACACGTTATGCACCACCCTCATTATGCAATAATCACATGAGGCAATAGGCCTCGTAAGCATAAACACAGTGGGCCCCAATCGGGGGCACAACGCACTGACACTGGCCCCAGGCCAACTGGCCTCTCACAGGGGCTCAAAGGCCCAACGTCCAGAATGTCAGGGCTGGCTGCGCATGCAGCGAAATAAGAGTGCGCAATTGCACGAGACTAAACGTGGCAGCTGCCCACTACTTGCTGGGCAGCTGTGAAAATGAACACGGGCACCAGCGTGCCCCCTGAGCCCCTCTCTGGGACTCGCAATTTAAAATGAACCTGTCCCCCAAGGTTGCAGCTGCCTGCGCTCTCGCAGGACAGCTGGCAAAAAATGCGCAGACAAAGTCCGGCACTCCTCGTGCCTCTCGGGCCCCCACTGGGGCTTCTCAGCAAAATCTGCCCCCACGTTGCAGTTGCCCGCTACGGCGGCGCAACTGTGAACAATGAATTAGCCCTGGCACTAACTGTGCAAAGTAGAGCCCCCCTGGAACTCCTAACCAAAGTGCCCCCTTGTGCCCGAGACCTCTCCCGGTCTCGGTTGTCAATCGGGGGGGGGTGAGGGGGGGAGAAAGCCGACACCCGGCTCTCCTTGCCTCACAGCAACAGTGCTTCCGCAGGCCCTACTCACCGGGGCTTCTGGTCTCCTCCGGTGTCCTCGCTTCTTCCGGTGCCGCTTCTGGCAGGCGTGAGCTCCACTCAATGGAGCTCCTCCGAACGGTTCGCCAGTGCGGGGTAGGCTCCCGCCTGGCCTCCTCTCTGATGTCGGCCACACGCGGGGCTCTCTGTACGTATGGGAGTCCTGCGCCGCCCCTGAGCCTTGCTTCACCCGGTCCCCCTCCTCGGGACCGGGACTTCGTTTTGGAGCCCGCGAGGCTCCCGGGCTACTTCTGCCTCGTCACGCGGCCCCGCCCACACCCAGGCAGGGCCGCCTGGCTTCCGGGTCACGTCGGCAGCGGCCCGGCAACGTTCCCGCAACTCCTGGGCTGCGGCGGTGAATTCCTTTTCTCTTGGTTAGCGGCGAAGTGCGGGGTGGGCTCCCGCCGTAAAATACAACACCAATGCGGGGTAGGCTCCCGCCGTCAAAGATGCACAAACGCGGGGTGGGCTCCCGCTATCCCTGGCAATGCGAGGGGGAATCCCCACGTCGGGATTCCCTTGGCGCGCACGTTTCAGCCCAGCGCTGCGGAGCATGCACACTCCTCCTCTCCTGGCAAAGGCGGGGTGGGCTCCCGCTTCTCCTCAGAGCACAGGCGAATCCTACACACGTCGCAGCCTCACGCTGCAGGGCAACAGCACTCTCCCCGTCCTGGGAGAATCAGGATGCAGCGCTTCACAAGGCGCTAGGAGCTAGAGCTCCAGAGAACAAAGTTTCAGGGGCACAAGGCTGGGCCCAGGCAGGCCAGCTCACAGGGCCCTCCAGCAGGGAGGCAGTCCCTCGTGGCGGTTCCTCCTGGGACCCAGCAGCAGCAGTCCCTAGTCACAAAGAAGCACAGCAGAACTGAACATTTTCATGGGGTCACAGCCCCTTCTTTTATACACCTTTTCCTTTGTCTAAAGGTGCAGGGTTTAGGGAAAACCAGATGCAACTGGTTTGGGGGAGCTTTGGAGCACTTTGTTTTGCTCAGCTCCTCTCTCCTTTCACAGGACAGGCTAGGGACATCAGACGCACCACAGGGGGTGGAGCCAGCATTGTGGAGGGAAGGCCCAGCCCTATTCAGGTCCCAGGTGCAACTCCTCCCTCCCATCTAGATGCAGATCTCCCTATTCACCACTGCGCTGACTCACCCTGCCCCTCCTGGAGCCACACACACCTCCCAGCCCCTGTCACTCACAAAGCCAGACATGCAATTCACATCAGGCAGGCAGACACAGAGCACACATTAATTACCAACTTCTAAAAGTGGCACTTCTCCACTAGTCACAATAAATCTGCGCACACCATTGCGCAGCATTTATTCTCACGAGTTCGCACATACTAAACTCGCCCCTGCACTCCTCTCACACCAGGAATTACCAGGGACACACATATCCCCCATGCATTCCTATGGGAGGGCAGGCCAATCTCACCACACGCACTCAGAGTGCGCACGCACTTTACACTGGGTCACAGTGCTAAAGTGCGCAGAGGCCTAAAACCACCAACACTACACAGAAAAAAAGGCTAGGAGACAGGCAAAAAGTTTAGGGGTGAACCTGCCAAAAGGGCCAAGTCCAACAGATATGCTTCTACCCAACGAGAAAACAGACAAACCACAACCAATACATATTTCAGTCCATTACAAGGAGGGAGCTCTATGAAGTCAACTTGTAACCGAGTAAACGGTCCTGCTGCTTTTCCAATTCATCCCCAACTAACAACAGTCTTTCTTCCCGGATTCTGCTGCTGGCAAACTATGCATCTTTGGCAAAGACTCTCTGCAATGACCCTGAATTTAGGATTATACAAGAACTGCTTGAAGAGTCTAATCATGGCATCTCTCCCCACATGTGTCAATCCATGGTACCTCCTAGCCATCTGAGACAGTAGGCAGTCTGGCATTACCGGCCTACCATCTGTACACACCCACACTTCATCCTCAGCTCTTCGTGTACAACCTGATTTAATCCAAATCTATGTTTCTTCCTCACTGGCCTCTTCCTGCAGCTGTCTAATTTCCTCCCATGTCTCTACAGAAGAGAACATCAAGTGACGATTTGTATTCTTTTTCTCTGTCCCTTTGTTGATTGAAATTGAATTTTGTGCACAGAAACGAGCCACTTGGTCTGTGTATCTGTTTCCACTGGTCACATAATCATTTGCTGATTTATGTGCCGGACATTTGACCACTGCAATCTCTTTGAGCAACTGTAATGCATCCAGCAAATCTTTTACATCTTTGCTGTTTCTAATTGGAGATCCTGAAGAAGTCAGGAACCCATGTTGCATCCACAATTGTCCAAAATCATGCACCACCCGAAACCATATTGACTATCCGTAAATATTGTTACTCTCAAATTTTTGCCACTTATGCAAGCCCTGGTCAAAGCGACCAGTTCCGAAATTTGTGCTGAATTTACCCCTCTTAGACAAGATGCTTCAAGAACCATGGCCACTGTACACACAGCATAAGAAGCACGCAAAGCCCCTCTTTTGTCCCTCAAACAAGAACCATCCACAAACATCACACAATCTGATTCTTCAATGGTGTATCTTTTATATCAGGCCTTGGTTTGGTGCACAACTCTGTCACATCCAAACAATCATGATCTGCTTCATCCATCACTTCTTCACAACTTGCACTCGGCAACAAAGTTGCTGGATTCAGTGTCGTACATCTTGTTACTGTCACATTCTCAGCACCCAAAATCACTCTCTCATATCTAGTCAAATTACTACTCGTGAGATGCTGTGTTCTCGTCCTTGTCAGCAAAATTTCAACAGAGTGTGGCACATACACTTTCACTGGATGTCCCATCACAATTGATTCGTTCTGCTCCAGACTTACACAAGTAGCAGCCACCGCTTTCAAACAACCTGGCAATGCTGCAGCCACTGGGTCCAAAGTAGCAGAGAAATATGCCACTGGACGACGCGCCATTCCATGTGTCTGTGTCAAAACTGACAGTGCACAACCATCTTTCTCGCAGCAGAACAACGCAAAATCTTTACAATAATCTGGCATTCCTAACGCAGGTGCTCGACAAAGACTGTCTCGCAACTCAATAAAAGCCTTCATGCTTTCTTCATCCAATTGGATTGGATCGACTACATCTTTGTGAGTCAATCTCTGTAATGGCTTGGCTATCAGTGAGAAACCACTGATCCACTGTCTGCAGTATCCAACCATACCCAGAAACATTCGAATTTCTTTCTGTGTTCTGGGAGGACCCACTTGCAAGATCACAGCAATCCGATCTTGTGATACTTTCCTGACTCCTTTCTCAATTTTGTGTCCCAAATACTGAACCTCTTTCTGGCAAAATTGAAATTTCGCTGGTGACACTTTATGCCCACCTATTGCCAAATGGTTCAGTAGAGCAATTTTATCTGTCACACATGCCTCTCGTGTCTTTGATGCCACCAATAGATCATCTATGTATTGCACCAATACTGAGTCTTCTCGCATTACCAATGACTCCAGACCCTTTTTCAAAATCTGATTGAAAATTGAAGGACTCTCTGTGTACCCTTGGGGAACTCGGCACCGTGCCAAAACACGGTCTCCGAACCGGAAAGCAAAAAGATATTGGCTATCCGGATGTAAGGGTATCAAGAAAAATGCTTGGAACAAATCAATCACTGTGAACCATTCTGCATCACAGGGAATTTGATAAAGAATCACTGCTGGGTTTGGCACTTTCGGACAACAAGGTACCACAATTTTGTTTACCTTTCTCAGGTCTTGCACGATCTTATACTTGCCACTCGGTTTCTTAATTCCTATAATAGGTGAATTACAAGGACTCCCTAATATCTCTCTCAGAATACCCTGTTCAATCATTTGCTCAATACAGGAGTAACTCCTGCAATGGTCTTGGGACTCATTTTATACAGTGGTGTTTTTGGAAATTCTGCTCCTTGTTTGACTGAAATTTGAATAGGATCAACTCCTTTCACTAATCCAATGTCTTTCCCTGTAAAATCAAACACATCAGTCATCACTGTATCTTTCAATTCAACAGGCAAATCCTTCGCTGTAAATAAAGGATATAAATCATTCACTTCTGTCCCTTCTCTTGCTACCATCACCTTGAAAGCAACATCCTCATCTGGCGTTTGAAAAGCAATGCCATCTGGTGTACAGTAGATGGTGCAATTCATTTTACACAACAAGTCTCTACCTAAAAGGTTTACCGGACTTGTGTCACACACCACAAACCGATGCAAATCTCTAAACTCTCCAATGTGAACCACCATTGGTTTGGTCACCGGAGTTTTAATAAGCTTATTTGAGACTCCTACAACTTGGATGGTTTCTCCCGAGAAGGGTAGGTTTGGAATTTCTGCTGCTCTCACAGTAGAACGGGCAGCACCAGTGTCCACAAGGAATGTAATATCATTACCTTCCACTTTCCCATCCACAAAAGGACCAGACTGATCTACCTCCAGAGATGCGCCAAGCACGCACTCTTCCTCCCCCCTCAGGTACCGTAATTGAAATGAATCTGAATCACTTTCAGAACACTGTAACCAGTATTGTGAAACCATTTGTACATTATGATTCTTACCAACTTGTTCACCCGCATGAAATCCAGCATTCCCACTGTATCTCTGTACCTGAGCATTCACATTATTAGGCATAGGAGCTTGAGACATTTGTACCTGTTGTACCCGTGGTGTAACTACCTGTTGCTGCTGCAGCTGTTGTTGATTCATAACTACTTCATTCTGCATCTGTGGATTGAAATTTTGAACCATTCCATTATTTCCTAATAAGAACTTACACTCGTTCTTCCAATGTCCCATCTTCCTGCACGCATGACAAGGATATTTCTTTTTCATCTCTTCTCTATTATTTTTACCTTTGCCTTTTCCCTGAATCTGCACTTGAACACCACCATTTGGTATAACATTCATATTAGGCACCTGACCATTTTGAAAATTCTGATTCTGCCCTTTCACTTGAAAACCTGTTTGAAAATAATCAACAAAATTCCCATTTTTCTGCTGTGCTACTTTCACCTGTGCCCACATCATTTTCTCTTTCAATTTCTTATGTCTTGATTCAATATCGTCACTACAATATTTTGCATACCTCAGAATTTCATCTACTGTTTTGTTTTGCCAATAAATCAGATGTTGCTGAATCATATTACTAATCTCTGGTTTCAATCCAAACACAAACTTATACACAAAATGTCCCATATCTTTGTCAGTTATGCCCTCAAAACCACTATACTGTTTAAACACCTGTAAAAGTCTCTCATAATAAGCATGTACTGATTCTTTCGACTCCTGTGTCGTCCTGTCAATATTAACACAATCTGTTTCTTTTGGGGAAATCTTACTCTTCAAGCAAGTAATTACTTGGCTATATTTCTTCATCACCTCTTCCGAAGGTGCTCCAGTTTTAACATCTCTAGGATATTCCTCTTTTGGGCAATCAACTGCAATCTTACACTCAGTCCATAAGTCAGCTGGAACCACAATGTCAAACAAACCATCCAAATCTTTCAACAAAACCTTTGAAACCTTTACAAACCTCTCTACCTGCTTATACCACTCAACAGGCTTTTTTCTCAATCTGGGAAATTTATTCGTAAAAGACAATATATCCTGTCTTGACCAAGTAATGTGAACATATCCACCACCTGGAACTTCTCTCATTGGATATATCATTTCAGAAGACTCTGACTCTCTTAACGGAAGCAAAGGAGATGCGGCCACACCTTTATTTGCAAGCATTTCTTCTTTCTTTATCGCCCATCTGCCTTTCCATCGTTCCAGTTCACTCCATCTTTTCAGAGTATTAATCAACTCTTTTATCTGCAATCGTTTACCAGATGCATTCAAACTCTCTAGATCCTTATCACTAAAGTCCAACCTATATGTCTTTTGTAAAGCCTTTGATTTCTCAATATTCACTCCATATGCCTGTGCAGCTTCTGCAAATCGCTCATGCAAATTTTTCGCTCTCAATGTAATATTCTTACACAAGAATAACAACTCATCTTCCTGATATTTACTCAATCACTCTGGACCCATTGTACCAATAATCATTTCTTCCAAATCTACTCTTAATCTACCTACATCCATACTCGGTTTAGACTTACTAGGCGTCATTCCTCTAATCCAATCATCCAACTCCTCTGGTGAAAGTCCCACTGAACCCCCTGATACTGAAGTTGTTTCTCTCACATTCTGCATTAATCTTCTAGGATCTATTTGCATACCCCTCTTTGGTGTTTCTATCACATTCAGATTCTATGAAATGTCAATCAGTGATGTTCCCATCTCATGTGATCCTGATCCACTACCATTCCTACCACCATTCACTGGAACTGTCAATGCATGCACCCTCGAAATATTTTGACCCTCACTGTACAATGGGACAATAGGACCAATTGTCATAGGAACTGACAACGCCTCTGCATTTAAACTCATCTGATTAATTTTCTGTGTCAATTCTTCTTTTGCTTTATTAAGTTCATCAATCTCTCTCTCCTGTGGAACTCGTGCAGCCTTTGAAGACTGTAGAGCTAACGGAACTTGTGAAGATTGTGAAACCTGTGGAGCTTCTATCTCAATTAATGGTGCGCTCGGAGTTATCCCTTCCGGACTCTCCTGATATGGCGGAGGTCTTTTCAGTAACATCTCATCCAGTAACTCATCATCAATTTCATTCGGATCTATATCTAGTTCTGAACCTTCTACATTATTCTTTTTCTCTTTGCACTTCCCTCCAGCATGATCTTCAGCAACCATCACTGGATATAATCCCTCTGTGATTACATCTCTCCTCCATTTTTTCATCTGTGCATCCCATTTAGCCTCTGAATACCATCTCATTGTATTTTTGTATTTTATCCCGTTCCTATCTCTCTCTCTCCTCTAAGCCTCATGTTCCCATTCTTCAAGCACCTCATACTGCATGGGTCTGGGATTCGGTCTCAATGAATTCATTCGTCTCCTCAAGTTTTCCAAAATCCTTACATTAAAGGTACCATGCTCTGGGAAAGCTAAAACTCCATCACCTTCTGTATACTTCACCCAATTCTCCAACCATGTACACGAATGATATCCACTCTCCAACAACATATTAGAAGCAGGCGACCTAGGAGGAGGTATAAGAACTCCCTCTCTAGTAACTATTGGCCTTTCTTTTTTTAAAGAAAGCCTGTATCATCTTTAACAACTTCATTTCCAACTCTCTCTTTCCGCTAGCTATTTCAGAAAACAAGGAAATCATTCTGTAATTCCGCTCACGCTATTCGCTCACATTCGTCCTATACCAGCGCGACTCACACCAACCAACTAATCACAGCACAATACTCTCTGATAACGCACCCGCTATCTGACCAATGCCAGCGCGGCTTTTTGTGACGTCAGTATAACTCCTACAACTGACCATCCCTTCACAAAATAATACAGCAATGAACTTCAAAGTCTTTCTAAATAAATCCTTATTAGAAACGACACTGAACACTGCTACTTTGTCTGCTCCACTAAGTAAAGAGATCGTTCGTCCACGCAAAGAGATCCTTTTACAACCAGTAGAATAACGACCAGCGTCACTCTACTCTCAATCAAGTGAAAAGAGGTACTACTTCAGGTACACTTTCTAAAGTTTCTCAAGAGGACTTTCACTATTACAACCAGCTTACACACTTACTTCAGAATAGGTCCCTTAGATAATATCAACAACCTTTCGTTGTTCAATATTACAACAACAGACAAAGTACTTCTCTTGTGTGTTACTTTTCACACTCTTCCTCTGCCCCTGAGGCTAAAATAACATCCCGGTCTTAGGCAACTCCGTACCTGTACTTCCAGACTACATAGAACAAGACACTAACACTTCATATTAGTAACCAAAATCATTAATTCAACCATTAATTTGCCAAAATAATCAATTAAAACCATCAAGCTGCTACCAAAACTGATCCAGTGATCTAGGACTAATACATTTCTACAGACAAGGCCCAAATTCATCACCCAACAAGTCCCTTCACGCTGGATGAGTGAAATACCAAACTTACCAAATTCTAATTTTAATTCTCGTCTCTGCATATAATTTGTGGCGATGCAATCTTTATTTATGTTGACAGGGTTTGGCAAACTAATACCTGATTCTCATTGTACTTATAATTTAAGAAATAAACACCTCTAATAAAGACAAACTCATTTGTATATTTATAAAGCTTTATCTAAATAATGTGAAAATGCTCATCGATACCAAAATACAGCATGAATCATAGACCATCATGCAAAACAAAATTAGCAAAATAACAATAGATCACATCTCAATAATTGTGCATAAAGGAGTGGAAAGGCGAAGAGACAAAAGGTTCAGAGACAGATACATTTGCAAATGATTATGCAAATTTGGTTTTCTGTCTATACTAACCCAATATGAAATAGGAAAACTACTCTCTGGCCATGAGAGCAGTAAGGCCCCTCAAGGAGATTGGACGAGGCAAAGACTAAGGGGTCGATTCCGATCTCGGCCGGAAGCGCACCTAACAGTATTTGTCCGGAAAAAATACAAGCTGAACGCGTGTTTCCCGACCGAATCGAACACTCGTCCGAACGAACAAGTACGATGCGCATAACAGCCCAGATTCCGAGCGAGCCGTACTCACCCATTTCAGCTCCTGTTCCCCACCCGAGCCGGATCTGTAAACGCCGATTTGAGTCGCACGGAAGCAAATACACAGCACCTTCCGGCCGGACTAGTACGATGCGCCTTCCGTACGCGCCGAACCCGTCGCTACGTCTGGCACGTTTGAGCATCCCGGAGAGCCGTACATAAGCTCCAATTCGCGCCACAAGAAGATCCACGGCTACGAGACGAACAAGCCAGCGACGAGTACGAGTCGAAGACACGCGAAACCCGAACGAGACAACCCAAGCATGAATCCCATCGCGCAGGTCCTACCTATACTCTACATCTATTACCGGGACCGGCACGGACGCGTACGGCGCAGACAGTAAGTCAAACACCAACAACACAAACAAACGACACGTACCCGAAATATGTCACACACACATAGGGATGCACAAATGACGTACACCAGCAACAGCATAACCATAGGGGTGGGATGGCCATCACCAATGCCATACACACCCATAGGGGGATGGATGCCTACCACTACCACCACCCCTACTCAGGGGGGCCTGGATGCCTGTCACTACTACCATCCCCACTCATAGGGGGATGGATGCCTGCCACTACCACCACCCCTACTCAGGGGGGGATGGATGCCTGTCACTACTACCATCCCCACTCATAGGGGGATGGATGCCTGCCACTACCACCACCCCTACTCCTGGGGGCCTGGATGCCTGCCACTACCACCACCCCTACTCAGGGGGGCCTGGATGCCTGTCACTACTACCATCCCCACCCTTAGGGGGATGGATGCCTGCCACTACTACCACCCCTACTCCTGGGGGCCTGGATGCCTGCCACTACCACCACCCCTACTCAGGGGGGGCTGGATGCCTGTCACTACTACCATCCCCACTCATGGGGGGATGGATGCCTACCACTAACACCACCCTACCACCACCCCTACTCAGGGGGGCCTGGATGCCTACCACTACCACCACCCCTACTCCTGGTGGCCTGGATGCCTGCCACTACCACCACCCCTACTCAGGGGGGGCTGGATGCCTGTCACTACTACCATCCCCACTCATGGGGGGATGGATGCCTACCACTACCACCACCCCTACTCCTGGGGGCCTGGATGCCTGCCACTACCACCACCCCCACTCATGGGGGGATGGATGCCTACCACTACCACCACCCCTACTCCTGGGGGCCTGGATGCCTGCCACTACCACCACCCCTACTCCTGGGGGCCTGGATGCCTGCCACTACCACCACCCCTACTCAGGGGGGCCTGGATGCCTGTCACTACCACCACCCCTACTCCTGGGGGCCTGGATGCCTGCCACTACCACCACCCCTACTCAGGGGGGCCTGGATGCCTGTCACAACTACCATCCCCACTCATGGGGGGATGGATGCCTACCACTAACACCACCCTACCACCACCCCTACTCAGGGGGGGCTGGATGCCTGCCACTGCCACCACCCCTACTCATAGGACGGGTAATGCATGACACAACCAGCATACTCCCACATAAGGAATGTCTGAAAATTACATCCCCCCAACAGCATGACAAGCGTTTGTAGTCTGTGTCAAATGCCTACAACACTGAACATGACATTGAACATACAATGTGACCCCCATCACATGTGTCACACATAAATGTGTGTGGCCTCCACAATGCAAGCCGACCATGACCACTGTGGCAATGGGTTCGAACACCCCATCACCACAGTGACCAAAAGGTAAGTGTGGGGTCCATACCTGAAGCACATTTTGAACAGTGTGGCAATGGGGCCTAAAGCCCCATCATCACAGTGACCAAAAGGTAAGTGTGGGGTCCATAGCTGAAGCACAATTTGAACAGTGTGGCAATGGGGCCCAAAGCCCCATCATCACAGTGACCAAAAGGTAAGTGTGGGGTCCATAGCTGAAGCACATTTTGAACAGTGTGGCAATGGGGCCTAAAGCCCCATCACCACAGTGACCAAAAGGTAAGTGTGGGGTCCATAGCTGAAGCACATTTTGAACAGTGTGGCAATGGGGCCGAAAGCCCCATCACCACAGTGACCAAAAGGTAAGTGTGGGGTCCATAGCTGATGCACATTTTGAACAGTGTGGCAATGGGGCCGAAAGCCCCATCACCACAGTGACCAAAAGGTAAGTGTGGGGTCCATAGCTGAAGCACATTTTGAACAGTGTGGCAATGGGGCCTAAAGCCCCATCACCACAGTGACCAAAAGGTAAGTGTGGGGTCCATAGCTGATGCACATTTTGAACAGTGTGGCAATGGGGCCTAAAGCCCCATCACCACAGTGACCAAAAGGTAAGTGTGGGGTCCATAGCTGATGCACATTTTGAACAGTGTGGCAATGGGGCCTAAAGCCCCATCATCACAGTGACCAAAAGGTAAGTGTGGGGTCCATAGCTGAAGCACATTTTGAACAGTGTGGCAATGGGGCCTAAAGCCCCATCATCACAGTGACCAAAAGGTAAGTGTGGGGTCCCTAGCTGAAGCACATTTTGAACAGTGTGGCAATGGGGCCTAAAGCCCCATCACCACAGTGACCAAAAGGTAAGTGTGGGGTCCATAGCTGATGCACATTTTGAACAGTGTGGCAATGGGGCCTAAAGCCCCATCACCACAGTGACCAAAAGGTAAGTGTGGGGTCCATAGCTGAAGCACATTTTGAACAGTGTGGCAAATGGGGCCTAAAGCCCCATCACCACAGTGACCAAAAGGTAAGTGTGGGGTCCATAGCTGATGCACATTTTGAACAGTGTGGCAATGGGGCCTAAAGCCCCATCACCACAGTGACCAAAAGGTAAGTGTGGGGTCCATAGCTGAAGCACATTTTGAACAGTGTGGCAATGGGGCCCAAAGTCCCATCACCACAGTGACCAAAAGGTAAGTGTAGTCATGGTAAAAGCTGCCAAAGCCAAACTGCATGGATGATTCCTGGTCACACAACAACAAACACATCAGTGGCATAGTAGTGCTTGTGTCCCATAGCAACATAGATTGGGTGAGGCAAACAGTGCAGTGGCAATGAAACATCGTTTTGGCCATGTGCATACAAACATCACCCATGGGGGCTCACATTGTCAACATTCACAAATAACACAATGACATAAGTGACCATCATAATGCAGACCCACATATCTGCACCAATGGACACACAAATGTAGATATCCTGTGGAGACTGTAGATGTCAGGTGAACAAATACCATACCATGGCAGCAATGGGACATACAAACCATGATTATTGTGCTGACTGATGACCTAGGAGTCCCAGGGACAGCAGGGGAAAGCCACCAAACAACATACAGCCAATGGCACACGCAAGATATGCCAATGCAGTGGTGCAAATGCACAAACACAAACAGGCAGACTCACACTGCATATCAAACACAACAGGTGATGGGGGTGTGTGCCACTGTCCCCAGGCAACCACACAACACATGAGGAGGCCTGAATTCCAATTACACAGATGTGTATACAGTGCCATACAAAAGTAACTCATGGATCGGATTCCCCTATGTGGGCAAACAGGCATTGTTAGATGAGAGGGAGCCCAAATTACACATGTCACACAAGCTTGTAGGAACAGCAACTAACACAGCAAGAGACAGACCCACCACAGCACTACCCCCAGGGACCCCATATTGTGGTGACACTAGCCTACATGATAATCCCACTGTGATGACAAAGGTAGATGTCATTCACACTGTGAACCACAGCCATGTGTCCTGTGCAACAAACTACCATCACACCTACACAAGCACAAATCAATCAAAACGGCCTGCCAGCCAAGGCCAATATGGAGGTAGGGGTCTAGCCGTGCAACAACTCACATTTGCACACACTCAACAACACACACCTTGATCTCCACCAATGTGCAGCAGTGAAGCTCACATGGACTGGTGACATTGCACATGCACCCATGACAATCCCAGGGGTGGTGGTGGGAACTAAGGTGCAGAAACCCATCACACATGGCCAGTCAACAAGACTCGTGAATGTCTGACACACTGCACAGTACGCGGTACATGGGCATGACGTGAAATCCACCCCAATCAATGGGATCCCGGCCATAGTCACACACCAATGAAGAAGCCAAGGTGACCCACAAAGAACACACGTAGACAACTTCCAACATTGCAGCTCTGACCCTGAGGAGTGGCAGCAGTCACACACACAACATGTCACAATCACTGAAAGCTAGCAGAAACTGTAAATTACATGACTTGTGTAACCAACAAGTGCCAAGGGAATCCTGACTGTGTCCCATCTGCGTTTGCCCACATCCCCAGCCCTGACAACAAAGATAACTAGGGATGACAACCTGATGAACATTAGTTTGCCATGCACCCACATCCCGGAGAAACCAGGTCCAAGATGCTGGATGAACACAGAACAACTCAGCAAGCATCACAAACAGGAACATCCGTAGGGACACAGCCTGTGTAGGAAAAGGGAAGGGAACACGCACAGACATGCTTACACAACACACAACACGGGCCCAGGCAATGTCACAGGATTACACACTGCCATGAGGGCACTCCACTCCTGTGGAAGGTCTGCTGTGCCAAACCTTGTCTGTGCACGACTCAAACATGTCAGCAGAACACTCGGTCAGTGAGTCAACAACTACAACACACTGAAGGCTCTGTTCACATCAGCCTGGGTACGGGAGTGTCATGTCAGTCATCTGCATACACCCAAAACACGTGTCAAGCAAGTTGCACTGTATACACAGATGAGTCCTTCAACATTGATGTGCTAAACTGCATGTCCAGTGGAGATGGGCACACAGTCAGGGAAATAGAAACATTGAACAGTGGTAAGCCCACCAGATGTGCATCAGTGTAAGACAAAGATGTTAATTTACAAATGCAAAACGTACATCCCTGTGTCAAATGCTGAACATTACACCCTCAGACTGCAGCAAAGGATGCTATAGATCCAGACTACATCAGGACACATATCCCATGGACCATATGGAGTCCATCACAGCAACACTTCATTTTTCTGATCTGAACACCATTACAACTGCAAATGCATGATGATACTCATCTACATCATGTACATCAAAAGAAAAACCACAAGTAAACAAAAAGAGGCTTTATTCAGCAAATGTCAAACTAAAATTTTAAGTCCAGATGAAACTAAGGCCAATGGCCAGTCCAAATACACAGTCCCAACAGGGTGATATGTGACAACTTGTCACCCATTGCTTGCCTGCACTGGTACGGACAGGGGACATCCCCCTTGGAGGGGCATACAAGGGGCAGGCAAGGCACCGCAGGGACAGGATCAGGGGATGCCAGAGTGAGGCAGTGAAGGGGTGGTGGGTGCAGGAGTGTCACCGGCAACTGCAGTGGAGGTGTCTGACTGAGGGGGGCTGGCACCACTGTAGGGCACAAGTCAGATGGTGTGGGTGCTGCAACCACTGCAGTGGGCCGGTCAGATGGAGTGGACTGGGTCCCCACTGCAGTGCCCGAGTCAGACGGTGTGGTTGTGGACTCCACTGCAGTGCATGACTCCAAGGGAGTGGAAGGGGGGGGCAGATGAGGTGGGCATGACAGAGGGGGGATCCGGTCTCCACACCAGTGGCACAAACAGGCAGAGCGTCTGGTTTGGGGGTGGAAGAGCAAGTGGCAGGGGGGGAGGGCCTAAGCAGTTTGGGGATGCAGTATCGGTGTGTGGGGGAACCTGGGGCAGGGTGTGGTAGTGGAACCTGTGGAGTGGTGGCCTGGGGGATGGAGGAGAGAGACTGGGTGGTGGAGCTGCGTGGTGGTGGTGGTGGGGTCTTGCCCTTCCTGGTCCGGGGGGACTTCCGAATGGGGTCCTCAGTCTGCCTGCATGTGGGGGAGGGTGTCCGGGGGCGAGGGGCACTCCCCTCTGTGTGGGTGGACTTCCTCTTCCCCCGGTATGCTGGATCAGCAGGATCGGAGGGGAAGAGGCCGAGGTCACAGAGGAAGAGCTGCTGTGTAGGTGGGGTTGCAGGTGAGGCAAGGGAAGGGGTCTTGGAGGGAGAGGATTTGGAGGACTGCGGAGTGACTGTGGATGCCTGTGTGTGTGTGTCTGTTCCCCATCCCCTGTGTGTGTGGTATCAGTCCCCTGAGGATGCTTGTGTGCACGTCTTGCCTTTCTTTTGGGTGTGTCTGTGCTGCTCGTGTCTGTGTGTTTGGGTGATTGTGCAGGTGTGCATGTGCTTTGGACAGGTAGGGTGCCAGGAAGTGTGGATGGGGCAGAGGTAGGAGGGGTGAGGGACTGTTGGAGGAGGGACACTGCTGCCGTCAGGGAGGAGTCCATGGACTTATTGCTCCTCTGTAGGGCAGACATACCCGTCGAGATGCCCTCCATGAACGACACCAGCTGTGTCAACAGAGTGGTGTGTGCATGGAGGACACTCAGCATTGCTGTCTGCCCTACATGGAGCTGCCAAAGTAGGTACACAGACTCCTCACTCAGGGCAGCAGGGGACACAGGGGCAGGGGGTGCAGTGCCTGGCACGAAGGAGACACGCTCCTGAACACGGGAGCCTCCACGGACCTCTGGAATCGGAGCCAATGGGAGGGCGGTGGTGGTGGTGGTGGTGGCGGGGCCAGACAGACTAGCTGGGGTGTGGTGGCTGCTGATACCCGCCTCCACAAGGGAGTCATCTTCCGAGCTGCTGTGGTCCTCAGCTGAGGTGGATGGTGCTGAGGACTCCTCGGTGTGGCTCCCCTCGCCCTCCGTGCCACTGGGTCCCTCCGACCACTCGTCGGCTGCTGACCCAGTCTGGCTCTGCAGCTCCTCCTGGTCCGTGGAGCTGTCCCCTCCTGTGGTCGTGGATGTATCTGCAAACAATTAGGGAAACAGACAAACATCAGTCACCTGCACTGACCGCACACACCACAGTAAGTACTTACAGAGCAAGCCCTGGCTTCCTTAGTTGAACATTGCCAAAAGTCCTCACACAGATTCGGAGAAGTCAATTGTCAGTCTGATGGTCAACCATGGAACTCACACCCCTCCTGCCCTTGCACCCATCTGTCTGGTGCCTGTCTGATGGTAATACCCCAGTGTGGACACATGCACCACCTACACAGTTGGTGGACATTGCAGAGAACATGGTGAAGTATGTGAACATGCACACATCACATCTCTTGCCACTGAGTCAGTGCAGGTGTCCAGATAAAGGGATGGCCAGAGTCTAAATAGAAATGCATGTGATGCATACCAGCACCAGACACCATGATGCACCCATGTCCGGATAGTCAATGCCACAATGGGGTGCATGTTGCACATGTCACTCCCCTGCAGGATCACTCTTAGGAAGTTTAATGCCATGACACAGGCATGCGTGCAAAGTCATAAATCACTGTCTCCAATCACATGGCCATGGCAGCCAGCCAACAACAGTCTGCACTGTGTCACAATCCTAGGACATGGTGAATGCAAGTTATGTAGCTGACAAGTGCACATGTCCATCCCCCACAAACCACATCATCTGAACTCGTATTTGTCCACGTCATACCAATTGGACATATGGGAGACATGAAACACAACTCTCAGAACCTGAGCACCTCACAGTGTGCTGTGAATGAAAAACAGCTGCCTGAAAGTCACAGCCGCATACACCTGTGTGCACAGTCAAGTGATCAAACACCTATAAGTCACAAAAGTATCGTCTCTCATGGTCACATCTCAGATGGCATGCTGAGCCCTAACCGATAAACATACCAGTAGTCCTGACAACGAAGCCACAGCACAATGACACAGAGGCAGACACCTGAGGGAACATTTCACTGATCACAACATGTCAGCTGATACACGGGAGTGGGAGTACAGAGTGTATTGTATGCCCTGGAGTAGGCATGACTGTCCAGCTCCACCTGTAAGAGGGATGAGCCCTGGACAGTAGGCAGGTGGCTAAGCATGTGTGACACACATGACATACATACTCCTGAGGCCCAAACATTGTTCCCACCTGCAGCATGGGGGTGTGCCAAATACCCCAGGGACATGTGGTGATTCAGATCAGCAAGTGGACCACATATCAAAGTTACACCCAGATTACATTTCATGACTTAGGCATTGTGTGAGCAATCGACCCACCCATGAAGCCCACCACAAAGTCACGGGAACAAAAGCTGTCCCCCACCTTGAGCAAAGCAAAATGCAAGGACCCTGTACCCAAGTGACACAATTTCCTGACCGTAAGGAACACACCTGCGTATCAGATGAGGAGTGGGCATGTCACAATTGAGGGACATGGGTCCTGGACCACAAGACTGATGTACTGTGGAAGTTTAACCAGGCCAGAGGAGGGCACATAGCATGTCAGACAGAGTTCACAGTGCAGTCATGGACGCACAACCTCCTTGCTGCTGTCTGGCCTTCAGCTGCCCATCCAGGTCAGGGAAGACCACCGCCAGGATCTGGAGCATGTGGGGGGTCAGGGACCGGTGTCTGCCCCTGCTGCAGGAGGCAACAGCTTCAGCTGGACCCTTGCGATCATCCGGGTCCAGCCACGAAGGTCCTGCCACCTCTTCTGGCAGTTGCAGATCCGGCGCTTGTAGACCCCCACAGATCTTACTGCCCGGACGATGGTCAGCCAGATTTCCTGCTTACGGTGGGCATCAACCTGTGAGGATGACAAAGTGAAAAGGCCATTACTACACATGCAACATATCCGTGCATCACACAGTCGGATATACATGTCTCAATCACAGGGGCATATGATGTACACAGGCAGTGCAACGATGGCTATGAACAGTTTGCCAGCAGTTACTACCTGGTATCATTGCATGGGAAGTAAACCTTGTTGGAATGCACTGTTACTGCACTGTACCTGTTCAGTGCATGTGACTACACACTTTGGGGGGTGAGAACTACTCAGTGAGCATGCTAGCCAGTGGTGTGCACACTGGAAGTCTTGCTAGTCAGACAACATGCACAATTAGTAAGGCAGTGGACAGCACACTCACCTGCTCCCCTGGTGTCCCATACAGCTTGCTGTACTGTGGAAGGAGGTTGTCCAGCAGGGCCTGGTTCTCCTCAAGGCTGAAGGCTGGGGCTCTATCCACAGTACGTGCCATTGCAGTAGCCAGAGGATGCAGAGACAGCAGCAGTGTTGGTGGCAGATGTCGTCCTGGAGCATGTAGTGCAGGCAAGTGAGCCCTCAGGGGAACAGCCAGCATTATATGTGTGCTGCAGAGTCAGATACTGTCCCATGTGTCCAAAGTGATAGGTCCAAGTCGTTTGCATCTTCTGAATCTGACCAATTCATGGAATAGCAGCACTAATACACGCCCACAGCATCCTTCAAAACTTCAACTTCATGACACCCATGAATTTGCAACATTGTTGTGGCTGGCCAACTGAATTCACTGCATCAGACTCGTTGAAGCTTCGAAAACGCGTCCGTTGCCATGCCAGGCCCCAGCCAATGCGTGCGCACCGTTCGGTCCATTGCTGTACAACGCGTATTCCGGGATACAACGCGTACCCGCTCACAACAGATGCAATGGGCCGTGCGGGCACACCGATCGGTCCATTGCTGTACAACGCGTACCCGCTCACAACAGATGCAATGGGCCGTGCGGGCACACCGATCGGTCCATTGCTGTACAACGCGTATTCCGGGATACAACGCGTACCCGCTCACAACAGATGCAATGGGCCGTGCGGGCACACCGATCGGTCCATTGCTGTACAACGCGTACCCGCTCACAACAGATGCAATGGGCCGTGCGGGCACACCGATCGGTCCATTGCTGTACAACGCGTACCCGCTCACAACAGATGCAATGGGCCGTGCGGGCACACCGCTCGGTCCATTGCTGTACAACGCGTATTCCGGGATACAACGCGTTCCCGCTCACAACAGATGCAATGGGCCGTGCAGGCACACGATCGGTCCATTGCTGTACAACGCGTATTCCGGGATACAACGCGTACCCGCTCACAACAGATGCAATGGGCCGTGCGGGCACACCGATCGGTCCATTGCTGTACAACGCGTATTCCGGGATACAACGCGTACCCGCTCACAACAGATGCAATGGGCCATGCGGGCACACAGATCGGTCCATTGCTGTACAATGCGTACCCGCTCACAACAGATGCAATGGGCCGTGCGGGCACACCGATCGGTCCATTGCTGTACAACGCGTCCCTGTACAGGTCACACGCATATGTCACCATGCTTGTCACTGGTGAACGTATGCCAGCCACATATACTTTCCAGGGACTCAGGGGCACACCTACAACATCACACCCAGTCCACACTGTATCTAAGGCATGTAAGGCTGCATTACCTTTTCTGTGTATGGGGGTAAACATGTGGTTTTTGGGGTGGCACTTGGGGGCAGCCACACCCAGGCTGTGCACGTGTTCATGGGGACAGGATCCTTTGTGCGTTGTGCACCTGACCACTGTGATGTGCAACTGTTCATTTTGGAGCATGTGGCATGGTCACATTTCCAGGTTGTGTATGTGTATGACATGTCACATACCCCCAGGCTCACATGTGGGAAGGCATGTACGTCACAGGGTGACCCATTGCCGCAATAGTGATGGCCCTCCACAGTCTGTGTGCATGTTGTGTTTCCGATGTCACTGACTCCATGTGCACAATGGGAGACAGTCTCCACATCCACGTTGTTTGTGCATGGACTTTGATGTTGTGTGTGTGTGTGTCACAGATGTCCATGTCTGTCCTGCAGAGGCAACAGGGGCCATGACCTGTGGGAGTCATGTTTGTTTTTCTGACGTGTACATGATACGCCATGTCATGCCAGTGTCCATGTGACAAGACAGGGTCCCTGGGAATCTACCTGTCAATGAGCTGTGATGCCTGTGGCGCATCTGTCCAGACATGTCACTGTGGTGTGTGTGTGTGAAACGTGACAGCAGTAAATGGGTACTGTGACACAGCCTAATGGTTTCCCATAGCACACCCTGGAACCTGTTATCAACACATGAGATGTTAGATGATGTCCATGTAGGTGCCATATATGTCCAAACAGAACGGCACACACATCAAGTACTTGTGTCTCGTAATGATGTATCATGTGAAATTGAGTATGGTGAATGGCACATATGTGGGGTGACTGACAATCTTTCTTTCTTCACCTATGCACTGCAGTGCTCCAGCTGTCCATAGACCATTCCCTGACCTGGCGACGATGGTGGAACGTGACAGCATCTGACGGTACCGCTTCACCAGGCAGCTGATTGTGGATTTGGCAGTGCGCTTGGCCCCACATTTGCAATTTGGCCGGCCGTACCCTACAGCGCTGACCCCCAAGGTGAAGGTGATGGCAGCCCTACACTGCTTTGCCACCGGTACCTTTCAACACACTGTGGCAACTGCTGGTGGGATGTCACAGACTATGTTCAGCCGTGTGCTACGCGATGTTTTGGAGGCAATGTTGAGATGCCTGAACCAGTACATCTATTTCCCAACACGTCAACAACTCACTGACGTCAAGAGTGACTTCTATGCCCTGGGGAGGATGCCACATGTCATTGGCTCCATTGATGGGACACATGTGGCTTTGGTACCACCACAGGCACATGAGCAGGCATACCGGAACCGTAAACATTACCATTCGATCAATGCTCTGGTGGTATGTCTTGCAGATATGACCATCACACATGTGTGTGCCCGTTTCCCCGGTTCTGCACACGATGCCTACGTGATGAGGAGTAGTCGCATCCTGAGGATGATGTCACAGTTTAAAACCAGCGTGCCTGGCTTGTCGGTGTGTACTGACTTTGTACCATTGTGTGTGTTCTGCTATGTTGTATTCCGCCCACTTTTCCAACTCAGCTAATGTGCAACTGTCTGTCTGTAGGTGACTCCGGATACCCCAACATGCCATGGTTGCTGACACCCCTCAGGAACCCTGAGACACCAGCCCAGATGCGCTACAATGAGGCACATGGTCAGACCAGGAGAGTGATCGAGCGGACCTTTGGTCTCCTGAAGAGCCGCTTCCGCTGCCTGGACAAGACAGGAGGGGCCCTCCCATATGCCCCAGCAAAGGTGTGCAAGATTGTCATCGTCTGCTGCATGCTACACAACCTGGCAGTGCGGAAGGAGTTGCCTCTCATCCTGGATGACGATGACCAACGTCCGCCACCTGTGGAGGATCCTGGCATGGGCCACGATGCCAGTGATGATGATGATGATGAGGGTGATGTCCGCACACAGCTCATCACCAACTTCTTCAGCTGAATGTGAGTATCCAGAGATGTCATGTCAATGACGTGAGTTTGCATGATATGTGTGGGTGGTGCTCTTTTGCTGTTTGAGTGTGGTGGTGGTGGAGTGAGCTAAAGAATGATGATGGATTAAACCCAGATCAGTTGACTGGGGGTGAGTGTTTGATTTGCTCTAATGCTCCGTCCATCATCCCCTTTGGTATCGCTTTGTTCGCCCTAAGTTGGCAGGGTATGCCCAGACGTAGGTCCCTTGCTCACTTTGCCACTGGATTCAAGCTAGCCTGGCTGATGACGGCTGAATAGCCAGAAACCGGTCCCGGGATGCTTGTTTCCGGTCCAGGGAAGACATGGCTTGGCAGTTCGGGCTGGACTGTTCCCATGAGGCACAGGGTCAGACTGATTTGCATATGGCCATGTCTGAACTGGGGTGGTGGAGTGAGCTAAAGAATGATGATGGATTAAACCCAGATCAGTTGACTGGGGGTGAGTGTTTGATTTGCTCTAACGCTCCGTCCATCATCCCCTTTGGTATCGCTTTGTTCACTCTAAGTTGGCAGGGTATGCCCAGACATGGGTCCCTTGCTCACTTTGCCACTGGATTCAAGATAGCCTGGCTGATGAGGGTTTTGAACCCGAAACCGGTCCCAGGATGCTTGTTTCCGGTCCAGGGAAGACATGGCTTGGCAGTTCGGGCTGGACTGTTCCCATGAGGCACAGGGTCAGACTGATTTGCATATGACTGACTGACTGAAAAGTATTTATAAAGCGCACTAATGCCGAGGCGTCTTGGCGCTGAGTGATATGTAATGCCCCAGGCCAACACATTCAGGGTTGTGAAAAGAGCCAAGTTTTAACTTTCTTCCTAAAGATCAATCTATTAGGCAGACACCTCAGGTGTGTGGGCAGAGAGTTCCAGAGTTTGGAAGCCAGGAAAGAGAAGCGTTTACCTCCACACCTTACTCTCTTAATCCTGGGGAGTTGTAGGAGATCAAGTGATGCTGATCTTAACGCTCGTGTGGGAACGTAACGAGAAAACAAAGTTTGCACATCCTTAGATCCTCCACCAAACAGGGCTTTGTGTACCAAGCACAGGGACTTAAAGTCAACCCGTTGTCGTACTGGAAGCCAGTGAAGTTGTTTTAAGCCGGTTGATGTAGGATGGTGTTTGGGAAGATTAAGCAATACTCTCGCTGCTGCATTCTGAATTGACTGCAATTTAGAGAATTGCGCAGCATTTGCTCCTAAATAGAGAGCGTTGCAATAATCGATTCTAGATAGAATCGTGGCCCCTACCACTGTTTTCCTCAGGGAGAGCGGAATGAAAGGAAGAATTTTCCTCAAACCTTTCAGCATAAAAAACAGGCTGATGAGACTTGGTTAATCTGGGGAGCCCAGGTAAGATCGTTATCTACCATAAGGCCTAAATTCCTGACTTTTTTGACAGGGGCCGGACATGGACCGGCTACATGTGGCCACCACAGTTGATTCCATACCGAGATTTTCTGACCAAACTCAATCACCTCGGTTTTATCTACATTAAGCTTTAGAAAGTTAACACTCATCCAAGTCATCAGGGCTGAGATGCAGTTGCTGAAATGGATTGCCACAGCATCCACGGGCTGTGTTATTGACACTATAAGCTGCGTGTCATCAGCATAAGACACCAGCCTAAAGCCGTAGCTTTCAATTAGTCTAGCCAGAGGAGCTACATATATATTAAAAAGAGTGGGGGATAGGGCCGAGCCCTGTGGGACTCCCCCGGGGAGTGTGAATTCCTTGGACTGGTATCCATCCCAGAATATCGCTTGTTTCCTGGACGATAGGAAGGAGGAAAGGAGGGCAAGAGCTTTGCCTTTGATACCTATATCCCGTAGCCTTCGTATTAATACCTCGTGGTTCATGGTATCGAAGGCTGCTGTCAGATCAAGCAGGACCATAAGAGCCCCTCCTCCTCCGTCCATCACCTTACGTATCTCCTCCACTGCCATAATCAATGCCGTCTCAGTAGAGTGTGATGATCTGAAACCATGTTGAGTAGCATCCAGAATGTTGTTATTCTCTAGATACGATGTTAATTCCACATTCATGGCTTTCTCAAGGATTTTAGCAGGTAGAGGTAGACACGAGATGGGACGATAGTTTTTCTCGTCCAGGGGATCCAACTTAGGTTTTTTGAGGAGAGGACGAATGCAGGCTTTTTTCCAGATGGTTGGAAATACTCCTGATGTAATGCTTTGGTTAAGTATAGGGGATAGTGGGATGCTTATCTCCTCGGAAACTAGGTGTAGTATATGAGGGGGACAAGGATCTAGAGGAGAGCCCGACTTGGTTTTTATCAGCAGGTCAGCCACTGTCTCGACTCCCAATAGTGAGAAGTGCGATAAATCACAGTGGGAGGACATGATCTCCAGCTGGGCTAAGACATCACTCGCTATAACCTTATCAGCATTTAGGAGATGATTGTAAACAGTTTGGACCTTATTTTGAAAATGACCAGCCATCTTGTCTACAAACTTCTGGTCAGGAGTAAAGGTATCATCCCGTGGGCACTTTAATAGAGAGGAAACAGTTTGGAACAGTTCTTTTGGTGAATTTGTTGCTCCTTGAATCTTAGAAGTGTAGTAGGCCGTTTTGGCCTGTGTGATAGCACTTTTATATTCTTCTAACGCAACGCAGTAGTCTTTCCTATAAGAGCTACCGTAGTGGAGTCTCCACATACGCTCTTTTTGCCTGCACTTAATTTTTGCTATTTTAAGGTCTGCCGAATACCAGGGGGACGATACCTTACACCGTCGAGCGTGCTTTATCACTTCCGGAGCGACGATATTGGCAGCTCTGTTTAACCAGTTGTGAAACACTGAGGCCGCTTGATTGGAATCAATAGGAATTAGAGGCCTTTCACTTAGTGCTGACTTTAAATCAGTCATGCTCACTGATTTCCAGGCCCGATGTTTAACGGTCGCAGATCTATTTCTACGACCACCTTTCAAATTTGCTTGAGTGATGTTAAAATGCACAGCAAAGTGATCAGTCCAGGGTAAAGGACATACGGACTTAATTTGAATAGAAGAGTTATTGGTAAAGATGCGTCCAATGTATGTCCTGCTAAGTGTGTGGGTTCACAAACAATTTGGTTAAGTCCGAAACTAGATAATTTATCTAGTAAATTAAAAGAGTCAGGATTATTATTAGCTTCCAAATGAAAATTAAAATCACCTAGTATGGTGTAAGAAAGCGAGTCTAAGCATGATTCCAAATAAGTCTGGAGGGAAGATACAAAAGATGATCTAGGGCCAGGTGGTCGATAAATCAACAACCCAGAAAGTACTTCTAGGTTGTTAAGTTTTATAATAAAGGACATTGCTTCAGCGTCTAGATTCGATTCAGAATTAAACCTAACTATGTACTGAAGTCGATGAATAATCGCAATTCCACCACCCTTTGCCCCCATTCTGTCCGAATTTGAAACGACATAACCGACTGGTAGAGCCATGTGCCAGTCGGGATCACTGTATTCGTTTGCCCATTTTTCGGTGAGAAATACAAGATCAGGATTTTCTACATGAATCATACACTCCAAATCAAGTTTGTGTTTCACCATAGACCTGGTGTTAAGTAAAATACACCTGGTAGAAGCAGAGTTCTTATTAGTAAGAGTACAAGTCTGAGTGCTAACCAAATTGTTATCAAACAGTGGATTGGTGGCTTTAGGATTAGTCTGTCCTACTTCTTCTCTGTTCAAACACAGAGTATTGTTGTGGGTACTTGGGCCCCCCCAGCCACACGTGCTGCAGCCTGAAGAAATGGGTGGAATTAAATCACACTGTAGGTTGTGAGACACACAGGTACCTGAATTGAGGTATAATAGTTGCGATCGTGAGTAATTATGCTTTGTGAAAGGGGCAGAGTTTCTGGCGCAGGTCGCATTTCGGGCGCTGACGGGCGCAGACGGGCTTGCCTTTGGCGCGCCTTTGGCGCGCCGGCGGCGCGCCCGCTGAGCGCGCCCGCTGCGCGGTCGTTGCATCCGGGTATTTATTGAAATAGTGGCAACTAAGGAGCTAAACAACTAGTGCGCTAACTTTCCTGCGGGTCCGCTATTACGTACGGGCACCGCGTTAGCTTAACGAAGGAAGGACAATTACTTTTTTTAAAGTGCACACGTGCAGGCAATGGTTATCACTCCAATGGCAGCAGCTAGGAACATTTAAAACAGGTAAGGTTTAAAAGCATTTCACAAATTCAAATTCATTTTGACAACGTAATTCTGATGATAAAATATCTAAAAAAGTACCAGAGGACTGCTAAGCCAACCGTGCTCTGTCAGCGCTAAGGAGATCACTATCACCGCTGCGCGGTCGTTGCATCCGGGTATTTATTGAAATAGTGGCGACTAAGGAGCTAAACAACTAGTGCGCTAACTTTCCTGCGGGTCCGCTATTACGTACGGGCACCGCGTTAGCTTAACGAAGGAAGGACAATTACTTTTTTAAAGTGCACACGTGCAGGCAATGGTTATCACTCCAATGGCAGCAGCTAGGAACATTTAAAACAGGTAAGGTTTAAAAGCATTTCACAAATTCAAATTCATTTTGACAACGTAATTCTGATGATAAAATATCTAAAAAAGTACCAGAGGACTGCTAAGCCAACCGTGCTCTGTCAGCGCTAAGGAGATCACTATCACCGCTGCGCGGTCGTTGCATCCGGGTATTTATTGAAATAGTGGCGACTAAGGAGCTAAACAACTAGTGCGCTAACTTTCCTGCGGGTCCGCTATTACGTACGGGCACCGCGTTAGCTTAACGAAGGAAGGACAATTACTTTTTTTAAAGTGCACACGTGCAGGCAATGGTTATCACTCCAATGGCAGCAGCTAGGAACATTTAAAACAGGTAAGGTTTAAAAGCATTTCACAAATTCAAATTCATTTTGACAACGTAATTCTGATGATAAAATATCTAAAAAAGTACCAGAGGACTGCTAAGCCAACCGTGCTCTGTCAGCGCTAAGGAGATCACTATCACCCTATGGATCACTATCGCATATGGCCATTTCTGAACTGGGGTGGTGGAGTGAGCTAAAGAATGATGATGGATTAAACCCAGATCAGTTGACTGGGGGTGAGTGTTTGATTTGCTCTAATGCTCCGTCCATCATCCCCTTTGGTATCGCTTTGTTCGCCCTAAGTTGGCAGGGTATGCCCAGACGTGGGTCCCTTGCTCACTTTGCCACTGGATTCAAGCTAGCCTGGCTGATGACGGCTGAATAGCCAGAAACCGGTCCCAGGATGCTTGTTTCCGGTCCAGGGAAGACATGGCTTGGCAGTTCGGGCTGGACTGTTCCCATGAGGCACAGGGTCAGACTGATTTGCATATGGCCATGTCTGAACTGGGGTGGTGGAGTGAGCTAAAGAATGATGATGGATTAAACCCAGATCAGTTGACTGGGGGTGAGTGTTTGATTTGCTCTAATGCTCCGTCCATCATCCCCTTTGGTATCGCTTTGTTCGCCCTAAGTTGGCAGGGTATGCCCAGACGTGGGTCCCTTGCTCACTTTGCCACTGGATTCAAGCTAGCCTGGCTGATGACGGCTGAATAGCCAGAAACCGGTCCCAGGATACTTGTTTCCGGTCCAGGGAAGACATGGCTTGGCAGTTCGGGCTGGACTGTTCCCATGAGGCACAGGGTCAGACTGATTTGCATATGGCCATGTCTGAACTGGGGTGGTGGAGTGAGCTAAAGAATGATGATGGATTAAACCCATATCAGTTGACTGGGGGTGAGTGTTTGATTTGCTCTAATGCTCCGTCCATCATCCCCTTTGGTATCGCTTTGTTCGCCCTAAGTTGGCAGGGTATGCCCAGACGTGGGTCCCTTGCTCACTTTGCCACTGGATTCAAGCTAGACTGGCTGATGATGGCTGAATAGCCAGAAACCGGTCCCAGGATGCTTGTTTCCGGTCCAGGGAAGACATGGCTTGGCAGTTCGGGCTGGTCTGTTCCCATGAGGCACAGGGTCAGACTGATTTGCATATGGCCATGTCTGAACTGGGGTGGTGGAGTGAGCTAAAGAATGATGATGGATTAAACCCAGATCAGTTGACTGGGGGTGAGTGTTTGATTTGCTCTAATGCTCCGTCCATCATCCCCTTTGGTATCGCTTTGTTCGCCCTAAGTTGGCAGGGTATGCCCAGACGTGGGTCCCTTGCTCACTTTGCCACTGGATTCAAGCTAGCCTGGCTGATGACGGCTGAATAGCCAGAAACCGGTCCCAGGATGCTTGTTTCCGGTCCAGGGAAGACATGGCTTGGCAGGTCGGGCTGGACTGTTCCCATGAGGCACAGGGTCAGACTGATTTGCATATGGCCATGTCTGAACTGGAGGGGTGGAGTGAGCTAAAGAATGATGATGGATTAAACCCAGATCAGTTGACTGGGGGTGAGTGTTTGATTTGCTCTAATGCTCCGTCCATCATCCCCTTTGGTATCGCTTTGTTCGCCCTAAGTTGGCAGGGTATGCCCAGACGTGGGTCCCTTGCTCACTTTGCCACTGGATTCAAGCTAGCCTGGCTGATGACGACTGAATAGCCAGAAACCGGTCCCAGGATGCTTGTTTCCGGTCCAGGGAAGACATGGCTTGGCAGTTCGGGCTGGACTGTTCCCATGAGGCACAGGGTCAGACTGATTTGCATATGGCCATGTCTGAACTGGGGTGGTGGAGTGAGCTAAAGAATGATGATGGATTAAACCCAGATCAGTTGACTGGGGGTGAGTGTTTGATTTGCTCTAATGCTCCGTCCATCATCCCCTTTGGTATCGCTTTGTTCGCCCTAAGTTGGCAGGGTATGCCCAGACGTGGGTCCCTTGCTCACTTTGCCACTGGATTCAAGCTAGCCTGGCTGATGACGGCTGAATAGCCAGAAACCGGTCCCAGGATGCTTGTTTCCGGTCCAGGGAAGACATGGCTTGGCAGTTCGGGCTGGACTGTTCCCATGAGGCACAGGGTCAGACTGATTTGCATATGGCCATGTCTGAACTGGGGTGGTGGAGTGAGCTAAAGAATGATGATGGATTAAACCCAGATCAGTTGACTGGGGGTGAGTGTTTGATTTGCTCTAATGCTCCGTCCATCATCCCCTTTGGTATCGCTTTGTTCGCCCTAAGTTGGCAGGGTATGCCCAGACGTGGGTCCCTTGCTCACTTTGCCACTGGATTCAAGCTAGCCTGGCTGATGACGGCTGAATAGCCAGAAACCGGTCCCAGGATGCTTGTTTCCGGTCCAGGGAAGACATGGCTTGGCAGGTCGGGCTGGACTGTTCCCATGAGGCACAGGGTCAGACTGATTTGCATATGGCCATGTCTGAACTGGGGGGGTGGAGTGAGCTAAAGAATGATGATGGATTAAACCCAGATCAGTTGACTGGGGGTGAGTGTTTGATTTGCTCTAATGCTCCGTCCATCATCCCCTTTGGTATCGCTTTGTTCGCCCTAAGTTGGCAGGGTATGCCCAGACGTGGGTCCCTTGCTCACTTTGCCACTGGATTCAAGCTAGCCTGGCTGATGACGACTGAATAGCCAGAAACCGGTCCCAGGATGCTTGTTTCCGGTCCAGGGAAGACATGGCTTGGCAGTTCGGGCTGGACTGTTCCCATGAGGCACAGGGTCAGACTGATTTGCATATGGCCATGTCTGAACTGGGGTGGTGGAGTGAGCTAAAGAATGATGATGGATTAAACCCAGATCAGTTGACTGGGGGTGAGTGTTTGATTTGCTCTAATGCTCCGTCCATCATCCCGTTTGGTATCGCTTTGTTCGCCCTAAGTTGGCAGGGTATGCCCAGACGTGGGTCCCTTGCTCACTTTGCCACTGGATTCAAGCTAGCCTGGCTGATGACGGCTGAATAGCCAGAAACCGGTCCCAGGATGCTTGTTTCCGGTCCAGGGAAGACATGGCTTGGCAGTTCGGGCTGGACTGTTCCCATGAGGCACAGGGTCAGACTGATTTGCATATGGCCATGTCTGAACTGGGGTGGTGGAGTGAGCTAAAGAATGATGATGGATTAAACCCAGATCAGTTGACTGGGGGTGAGTGTTTGATTTGCTCTAATGCTCCGTCCATCATCCCCTTTGGTATCGCTTTGTTCGCCCTAAGTTGGCAGGGTATGCCCAGACGTGGGTCCCTTGCTCACTTTGCCACTGGATTCAAGCTAGCCTGGCTGATGACGGCTGAATAGCCAGAAACCGGTCCCAGGATGCTTGTTTCCGGTCCAGGGAAGACATGGCTTGGCAGGTCGGGCTGGACTGTTCCCATGAGGCACAGGGTCAGACTGATCTGCATATGGCCATGTCTGAACTGGGGTGGTGGAGTGAGCTAAAGAATGATGATGGATTAAACCCAGATCAGTTGACTGTGTTTGATTTGTTCTAATGCTCCGTCCAACATCCCCTTTGGTATCGCGCTGTTTGAGTGTGGCCATGTGCTACTTGACTGGATGCGTGCAGCGATGTGTTCTTGCAGGTAGTCTGTACTGCCCAACAGTGTTGACATGCTAACTTGGTTTTGTGTAGTTATCTTGTGACATGTATTGGGCATGAGTATTGCAGTTCTGTGCTGTACTTCAGTGGTTTTGACTGTGTGTCATGTCTGACCTTCACAGGGTGCTTACAGAGTTGTTTGGTCAACTTGGATCCCCCGACTCCATGATTCCGCTTTCAGGGTGGCAGCAGTCATTTCCCTACAGGTGATGTGCCACACACCCCTGGACTTTCTATCTTCTGTACTTTTTGACTTTGTGGCTACAGCCACGTGGGATTACCTTGCATTTGTAGTGGAAACAACATGTTGCAAATGTGTAATAAACCTGTGCTTCACTTTGGGATGTGCGTTGTCTGTGGTCACACATCTGATTGACATTTGCTTGCTGCACCTGTGGGCTAGTTGACACAGACTGTGAATAGGTGTGGTGTCTGTGCTTTCCACAGTATTTCCTGGCAACATCAGTGTAGGCGAAGAGTCCGATGGCCCTGGTGTCTTTGTGTTGTGTAGCCCTAGTGGTGTGTCTCCCTCATATGTGTCACGTCACCATGACTCACATGACGGTGTTGTACTTGCTGTAGCAGTTAGCATACACAGTGTAATTTAGCAGATCATCCTCCCCATGACAGTAACCCCGTTGGAATCACAACAGAGGCAAGTATGGTTTAGTAGTGATTTTATTTACAGACATGTGTGAGTATAGTGCACAGGATGGTGGGTGCTGTACATTGGGATTGTGATCCGAAGTTCCCAGATGAGTTGGAAGTCTTGGTAGCAGAAATGTCCTGAGTGAAGTCCACAGTCATCTGATACATTAGTCCAACTTAGACTCCCCATGTCATGTGGGAGAGTTGTGTTGCATTCTACAGGGTGAACAATTTGCACACAAAGGAGACTTTCCAGAACAGGTGTTGGCTTCCTGGGGGATGTACATGGCCATCAACCTCTCAGTTTTCCTTCCTCGGACGACCCCTCTTCTTTGGGGGGACCCTCACGTGCAGGCTGCTGCGGTGCAGGGGACTCTCCGCCAGAGTCCTCCTCCCTCCCTGTGGCAGTTGCAGTTGTTGCAGCACCAGATGTTGTGGGCACACAGGGAGGTGTGGCCATGTTGGTGCTAATCTGGCGGAGGCATGTCAATATGTCCCTATGCACCGCTGTCAGTTCTTGCCATGTGTCCCACTTGGACTCCATGCGAGACATGTGTGTCTCCACACGGGACATGTGTGAGTCTAAGCGGGCATGATGGGCAGCCTGCTGCTGTTGGATGTCCTTGAGGATCCCCACTACCTGGCTGACCTCTCCGGTGCTATTCTGGTACGCATCAGCAATGCGTGCCAGTTGTGGGTCATCATGCAGTCCAGACCCCTCTGCAAACAGCGACCTCTGCCTACCACCCCTCCCACCACCCCTGGCGACACATGCGGGACCTGCGGTGGCACGCCCAGGTGACCCTAGGCCCCCTTGGGGGTTGTTACTGGCGTTGTCCGTAGCTCGACGTTGGGCCAGGGTCCCTGTGCTGTTGTCATTGGTGGTCCTTGGTCTGTCCGTGTCGGCGGGGGTGGTCTGTGTGTTGGCAGTTGTTGGAGGGGTGGGTGCAGGGGGTGCAGATGTTGGTCCTGCTGGTGCTGCATGATGACTCGCACCGGAGGGGCCAGGTAGGTCTTCGCCATTCGAGGAGTGCAGAGGCTGTTCCACACCAGTGAGCTCAGTGTCCCCCGGAGCCTGGGACATGGACTCCTCCTCGCCTGCTGCTGTGTCCCCATCATCACCTGTTTTTGGAAGAGACACACAATGTATGTTATATTTCTACAGGCATCAATGGTTCACACACCTGACAGTTGTGACTGTACCTCTGGATGCGGGCCTGTACATTGCATTGTCCTAAGTTGTAAAAGTAAGAGGTTGATATTGGTGTAGCACATTGTCCTGCAAACCTGAGGCTTTTCAATGTGAATGTTGAGGTGTGTGCATGGCCAGCATTGGTTGTATTTGGTGGACATCCGGCCCTCCTTCTCCCCTCAGCCCAGTTATCCCACCATGAAGCATGCCACCCTTACAGTGTGTTCAGGTTGACTCTCAGGTTGTCATTCAGTGGTGTCCTGCTGTTGGTTGGTGCACAGGTCCCAGCAGGGCCTTGTACTCCCCACAACAGAGCACCATTGTCAGACATCTTTGATATGGCTTTTCACTCCCTGTGAGGTGTGCATGCTTCAGTGATAGCTTGCTGGGCCATGTGGGTGGGGGATGTTGAGCTGTGACTACCACTCCCATCATGCTATTGCCTACACCCCCCCTTCCCAGCATGCCCATACTTCCTTCCTTTTGACTCTGCTTCCCTGTGGGGTAGTGTGCCTGTGCTGACAGGATGGCTGACAGTGTTGTCCTGGCAGTTGTTTGGCTACAAGTCCCAAGAGTGTCCCTGTGCTTCACACAGCATAACCCAGGGTGGTGGTTCTTTGTGGGATCTTCAATTAGAGTGTGAGGCATTGCATTCTCCCAGGTGGGTTATGTGGAGTTAGTGTTGAGGGGGGGTGTGAGGAGAACTGCTTGTAACTATGGTCAGTGCTGTGAGTCCTCCTTCCCACCCAGCCATATATCCCACCATGGAAGGTGCTTCCACTGCAGGGAGTGCAAGTTGGCTTTCAGGATGTCAGTCAGTGGTGTCCTGCTGTTGGTTGGTGCACAGTTCCCAGCAGGGCCTTGTGCTCCCCACAGCAGTACCCAGTGTCAGCCATCTTGTCAGTCCTTTTCCACTCCCTGTGATGTGAGCATGGTTCAGAGTGGTGTTGATGGGCCAATTGTGAGGGTGACCAATATCTGTGACTGCCAACTCCCATCATGCTATTGCCTACACCCCCCTTCCCAGCATGCCCATACTTCCTTCCTTTTGAGTGGACTTCACTGTGTGTGAGTGTGACAGCAATGGCAAGATGGCTGACAATGTGGTCCTGTTGTTTGTTGGTGCCCATTTCCCACCAGGCCTTGTGCTCCCCACAGCTGAGGCCAGTGTCATACATCTTTGAAGTGGCTTTTCACTCCCTGTGAGATGTGCATGCTTCAGTGCTAGCTTGCTGGCCCATGTGGGTGGGGGATGTTGAGCTGTGACTACCACTCCCATCATGCTATTGCCTACACCCCCCTTCCCAGCATGCCCATACTTCCTTCCTTTTGACTCTGCTTCCCTGTGGGGTAGTGTGCCTGTGCTGACAGGATGGCTGACAGTGTTGTCCTGGCGGTTGTTTGGCTACAAGTCCCAAGAGTGTCCCTGTGCTTCACACAGCATAACCCAGGGTGGTGGTTCTTTGTGGGATCTTCAATTAGAGTGTGAGGCATTGCATTCTCCCAGGTGGGTTATGTGGAGTTAGTGTTGAGGGGGTGTGTGAGGAGAACTGCTTGTAACTATGGTCAGTGCTGTGAGTCCTCCTTCCCACCCAGTCAGATATCCCACCGTGGAAGGTGCTTCCATTGCAGGGAGTGCAAGTTGGCTTTCAGGATGTCAGTCAGTGGTGTCCTGCTGTTGGTTGGTGCACAGTTCCCAGCAGGGCCTTGTGCTCCCCACAGCAGTACCCAGTGTCAGCCATCTTGTCAGTCCTTTTCCACTCCCTGTGATGTGAGCATGGTTCAGGGTGGTGTTGATGGGCCAATTGTGAGGGTGAGCAATATCTGTGACTACAACTCCCATCGTGCTATTGGCTACACTGACTTCACCAGCATACACATAATTCCTTCCTTTGAGTGAGCTTCCCTGTGAGGTGGTGTTCTAGTGGTGGCAAAATATCTGACTGTGTTTGTTGGTTATATTTGTGCCACTGCCTTGCTGTATTTGTTGTTAGGTTTGTACATGTCATGACACAGTTACATATCACTATGAGATGGCAGGTATTTTGTTTGTCTGACTAGCATTCACATCTTGGGATGATTATCTTTTGGTTGCTGTGGATTTGCTAAGGGTGCATGGTTTGACTATCCCCTTGACAGTGATGTGTGTGTATTGTCACACCATATTGTGTATATTAGTTGTGTACTCACCAGGCTCTGGGATGTTTGTTAGTCCATATACGCTCACTGGTGGTAGGATGGCCCGCACCTTCTCCTCCCAGGGCCTGAGGTATACTGGTTTGGCAGGAGGGCCACTGCTGGTGGGCTGACTAAGGAGGTAATCCTTCTTCAGTAGGTCCCTGACCCTCCTGCACACATCATACCACCGGTTCTGGATGTCTTCCTTTGTGCGCAAACATGGTGATTGTGCATTCACCCTGTCGACGATCCTCTCCCACATCTTGGTTTTCTACGCCATGGGGGTCTGTTGGACCAATTTGCCAAACAACTGTGGCTCTACCCTCAGGATCTCGTCTACCAGTACTTCCAATTCACTATCTAGGAACTTTGGATTCTTCTTTGAGGGCATGGTGATGGGTGGTGGTGGTGATTGATGTGTGTGTGAGTGTGCAAGTGAGGGTGGGTGAGTGTAGGTTTTGCTGGGTGTGTGTGAGGGTGCTATTTGTTGAGGTGCTAATGGTGTGTGGCTTGTGTGATGGATGAGCTGTGTGTGTGTCTGTGGTTGCTGTCTGATGGTGTTCTGTGCTGGCAGGTCAGTGGAATTTGCAAAGGATCATGGTAGGGATTTGTGGCCTTTATATAGGTGGAGTTGGGGGTGTGTCCTTGTTCCATTTTTTTTCCCCCCTGTATTTATTGGCTTTGTGATTGCTTGTTTGGCCCTTTTTTTTGTATTTTTTCCTTTGTATTTTTTGTGCATGTAGGAGACGTTCTTCTGACCGAGTAGGACGCTGCAGTTGTCTCGTGCGATCTTCTCCGACTCGTTCCCGCTGTGTTTCAGCTAGGTTTCATGTGCGGCGTACGAGTCGGTCGCGGAGTTTTGTGTTGTTTCGGCTGGCTTTTGTATGCGTGTCGGTCGTACGGCTTGAGCTCCATGCGAGTCGGTCTGGTTTTGCACGCATTGCATCGTACTGCGCGGGTCGGAGTTCGTGGGTACGTTTCGTTCGGGTTGATTCCTGGTGCGTGTCGGTCGGTTCTATTCGCGTGGTTTCCCGACCGGATAGCTTGTTTCCGTCCGGGTCGGTCGTTCGTTTTGTGTTCCGTACGAGTCGGTCGTGTTTCACATGCATTTCATCGTACTACGCGGGTCGGACGGCGCCAGTACGTGTCGGTCGGACTAAATTCCCGTACCGAGTCGGTCGGTACGTTTTCTGGCCCGAATCGGAATCGGCCCCTAAGTCAGGAAACAGCAGACAAGAACAGCCAGCTCAAGAATAGGAGGCAGCAACACGGGCCTCTCCTCACGCAGGTAGGAAACACGCAATTCTGTCTCCGCAACCACAGCAACTTATCAACCAACAACAACCTCCCACCGGGAACCTCAATTATACCCTAAGACCCAAAAGACCAACCCACAATTGTGTCAGAAGTGACAATTTCTCCTCATTCGATTGGTTAAGGAAGGGGGTGTACTGTCACACCACTCTTGTCATGTCACTTTGGTCAGAGACCTCATTATTCGTTTATTCATCTTATCAACTTCCAGCCCAGGATATACAAATTCGAGCCCCTTGTCCTAGTACACATTTCCTCCATCCCGGTCATGTAACAAACTCTGTGTCATGTTTTTTCCATTTGCTCCGCTCTCGAAGGAAGTGTTCCTTCTCCGAAGATTATTTTTTTTCTCCATGCAAACTCTTGGCAGGCACATAGGACCCGTGAAGGACATCTGTCTTCCACCTCCTCACTCAGAATTAAACCACATTTATTTTCTTTCATTTAACCCAAACGTTTCCTGCAGACCAGAAAATCATACTTCTGGAAAACAAACACATACATTATTAATCACTTATAATGCTATACCATAACGCACCCACCCTGTGTTGCATCTACCCATGCGCAACCCGAGTTAATATTATTTTCTAGCAAACAATAAATGCATTAAAACAGCATTAGTCCTTTTACCTTACATTAGTCAAAAGCATTTGCGGCCTACTCCAGTGCTTTAGTTTGCGCTTGCGCAGTAGCATTTTCCCTCATGTTAGACCCTTTCCGCATAAGTTTTTCACAGCACACGGTTAATAAGTGTTACTGAGGGTTCAATTCGAGCAGGTTTCATTTCACGAAAACCCTGCTCCATCAATATCCATCATCAAACATAGTACCTGCCATTACAGCTATTTAGGAAGACAGCCACGTTCTTTTGTTGGAGTGCTAGGAGAGATAAAACACAATGTAAGTTAATAGATGTCTTATATTTAAAAAACTTAAGAACCAGGGGCGAACAACGTCTCGTCGTCGATGCCACATTATTATGTCTGTGCGTACAGATATTTATTGGAAATGTTGAAATGTGTAACATTTTAACAAAACTCATTCGGCCCACAATCTGTGAGGCCTCAGATTTACACAAGCAGATACAGATTTGGCCTCTATACAAACCACAACCACGGCTGTGCAGACTCGGAGCTTCAAGGTGGTACACCAATACGTGGTGCTTGAGGGTATACGCATTTCCCTTTGTGGAAAATAAGAAGTATTCAGATTTACATCAAATAAAGTCCAGTCACTGTTTTTACATCAGAGCAGGTACAACACTAGTTCTGAAGCCAGTGCTTCAGAAAGCTTTGATCTGCCACGTACATTGAAGCTCCATTAGACCCGAAAGAGGCAGCGGAATGGTGGGTGAAACTCTTTCCTGCCTCTCTCAGGCCTCCTCAGACCCCAAAAGTGGCTTCAGCGCAACCAGCTATGGCCTGCCCTGTCAGCCATGGGTCAATGAAGACCCACAGCTGACCATAAATATATTTCTAATTTTGGAAGGGGCTCTCACGGAGCTGCTGTCAGCCCAACATTGGATGTCTGCTCTTTCATTGGCATCGAAGAAGGTGCCACCTTCTTCGGAGGATTGACGCTCCCACAAGGCTGCCAAACATGCCCATTCTTTGTCTTGGACCAACATTTGTAGTGGGAAGCCATTTGGTGGAGCTGGCGGGAGGCCAGGAGCCATAACGCAAGCAAAATGGGTTCTCATTACCTTGGTAGGGTACTGAAATACAGCGGTTATTTAGGTGCAGAAGGGCCTCATACCACTGGATTCCGGTGCAGTTGCACCTGCTGCGCTATTGTTAGCTACGCACCTGAAGTAATTCGGCCTACCTTTTTCATTTTAAGCTTAATGCACAATGTTATAGGGTGACCAGGCATCCCAGATTTGCCCGGACAGTCCCGGTTTTTCACCAGCTGTCCCGGCAGATTTCAGGAAATGTAGCTCCTGTCCCGGTTTTTAGAGAGGGTCAAATGAAAACAGTGAGTGGTGCTTTTTTATGTTTTATATAGCAGGGATAGCTTTCAGTTCTTTCAAGAAAGCAATTTAATTAACAGGCAAGCTACTGGGTTTAAAAAATTGCATGTTATGTATATTCTAACTGCCAGTTCTGTAATTTTATTCTGAGGAGCGCTGTCATTCTGTCAGCTCGCTTAAAGTAAAATTGTAGTCCTTCTTCTATTTTAGTTAAATGTCCCGGTTTTTGGCTTTAAAATTCTGGTCACCCTACAATGTTACCAGGGACGGATTGGTAATGCGGGCACTCGGGCATTGGCCGAAGGGCCGGTGTCTCAGTGCCCTCTGTGGGCCGTTTTTTCCCCCTTTCCCAGTCCACAGAGAGCACTGGACAGGGAGAGGAAAGCAGCCTCGCTGTGCGGCCGTTCAGCAATAATCAGCTGTGGCCTCTCCTTCACCCCCTGCCCTGCCAAGCAATCACGCTGATGGTGGGCTGGGGAGGGGTGATTGTGTGCCAGAATCGGCCTCCCAGGGGGCCAGGTGTTCATCAGGCCATTGAGCCATTTTCACCTCGCCCCCCTGGGGCCCACACAGGCCTGAAACAGTATTTGCATTAACACCTCGCCCACAGCCCTTCTCATTCAGGGCATAGTGGGCGAGGAAGAATGGGCCTCGCTGTGGGGGCCAGGTAATGTTGGGAACTGGCACCATCTTCACCTTAGCCTCCCTCCCACCCCCATGGATGGCCCAGCAGCTGTGTTTTTTGCTTTATCCCCTCTCCTGCCAGGCCATTGCCCGAGGCAGTGAAGGGCTGGGGAGGGCTGAGTAATTTACAAATAGCTGGGGCCTCGCTGTTTTTCAACTGCTCCTGCGCTGGAGGGCTGGGGAATAATTTTTTAAGAGAATGCGGCTGTCCGCGGCCCCCGCAGGGGGCCACCTCAGCAGGGCGGCCCTTTAGTGTCATTTCGGCACCGCCCAGCCGCTCTAGTCTCTGGAGGGGTTCTTGGAGCCCTCCAGCTTGGTCACCTCAGTGACGTCCTTCCGGTGCGCCGAGGTGGGGGGGAGGGCATATATGCCTCCCCAGCCCCTCCTGGCGTCCTCTGTTGCACCAGCCACGCCGTCTCGACTGGTTGTCTCGCGTCGGACGGCTTTGTTGCGGGCTCCACCCCCCCTCCCCCCCCGTGGGATACGCTGTGTCTGCAGCACGCCTCGGGTTTCATGTACCCGGGACCAGGGGGTCGTCGTCGTGCGCGGTGAGTCGGGGGCAGGGAAGACCGTTTGGCCTTGGTTGCCGCTGATCATCTTGGCCAGGGTTGAGCGAGGCCGGCCATTTCGTGCACTGGGCTCGGACTGACCGAGAAGGGTGTTGAGGTGTTGTTTGGGGCTGGGTGGCCTCGGGACTAGAAAGGGCAGGCAGTCGGGTTGGTCTGAATGCTCGGAGGACCCGACCTCGCTAAGCAGGTGGATGAGTGCCTTGGAGAAGCGTCAGTAAGAGACGGGTCATGTCCCCAGCCGCAGAACGCATTGCAGGTGTAGTTGGTTCTTCCATGTCGGCCCACGGTCTGGAGGCGTGTGGAGTGGGCAGCGAGGTTACACTCTGTCTGGTCAGGCCTCTAAGCGCCGCCCAAGCGTCGGGTCAGGTGTTGCCTTCGGCGCGTTTGGCGGTAGTCCCCCCCGTGTGTGTGCCATTGTCGCCTGGGGCTCAGTCCCGGCATGTTCTGAAGGGGGGGCGGTGTGTTTGCAGAGTGGAAGTAGTAATGTAGAAGTTTACTTGAGTTGTCTGGGATTGTTGGAAGACTTCCCAGATCTACAGCATCCAACAGATCCAGTCCTTTTGTATTGCCGCCCAGTGGTGGGCGTAGGTGCATCTTTTGCGATACGCCACTGTTGAAGAGACCGGCCAATGGGGGAAAAAGGAGGCGAGAAGGGTCTTTAAATAAGGGGGCGTGAGGAGGCTGACTTTCGCTTTTTATAATCGGGGCTCCGGACCGGCAGCGCTCACACAGTCACGCTCTGCCTTCGGAGCATACAGCTGATGTTTACGTTACTTCGGGTAAAACACGATCGGGTCTGCAGGTGGTGCGCTAATGTATGGGGCTGTGGCACGAGCCGAGGGGGGGCGCCGGGTTTAGGGGACCTTTTGCCCATGCCTGCTTAGCACGATAGGCAGAGCATCTGTTAATAATTCGTAGGTCCTGTGTTCGACCCCTTGGTATTCAGGAAGCGAGCGCTTGTTTTATTGCCGTGCCCGATCATGCAGCGTGTTCATGTTTGCCGGTCTGGAAAAAAGCCGGTTTGGGAGGCCCCTGCTTACTTTTAAGTAATAGAGAGATACTTGTGCCTGCTACCTGGTGGAATTTGTGACTAGAGTGTATGGTCGATGTATGACCCAGCGCACGTTGGACCCCATCCTCAGCCGGGAAAATGGCTCAAAGGAGCACAGGGCAGGCGGATTGCAAGGTGGATCTCGTCGCAGCGTGGTTTTGCCCACTTTAAGACTTGACTTTATATAGCGAGGTTTGGCTGTCTGGCAGGGTGCCCAGTGAATAGGGCTCGCCATGCAGTACAGTCTAGTTCGACTAGAGCGAATACTGGTCACTTGAACCGAGTTATACTGCGATGCATAAGGGTCTATGGCCACTGGTGGCACTGTCGCTCACTTTGGCTAAGAGAGGAGAGAGCCTGTCGCTATTGTCTTTTATTTGTCTTGAACTATGCGTTTGGTGCTGTCTTTATATAACTAATTGCATACCTCAGCGTGCGGCTGGGACAAGACAGCAGAACCTCCAAATACGGTCGCCAGCGCCACATGGGGACATTGCGACCGCAGTTACGGTGAAAGGGATATCCAATCAGCCCCTTGGAGAACGCTGCTCCGGCCCCCTTCTGATGCAGGCAATGTTTACACTGGAACAGGGACAGCTTTCAGAGCTGGCGCCAGAAAGCTAGGTTGAGGGCCAACTGTGCTAGTGGGCAACTGGGGCAGACGTAGGCCAAGGCACACGTTCTTGGTGCCGTTTGCCACAAGTGATGATAAGGCTGGAAGAGTAGGGCTGTTAAGTTATGACACCGCCGTCCTGAACTTCATATCCCGCTAACACGGGTGCGGGAGGCGCGCATCGTCCGGTGTGCTCGCACAGTTGTTTTCATTGTCGTTGGGGTGTCCGCCCCCCTTTTTGCTCGTGCTGGGGGTTGAGTTTGAGGTGAGGGTCCTCCTCTCACTGTGCCACACACTGCACGGGCCACCAGGGTGTGGTGTAGTTACAGGTTCTTGGTGTAGCGCCGGGAGCGCCTGGGTGGAGGCTCGGGCACACGCTAGAGGCCAGACTCTGCCGATGGAGCAGGGACGTGGACATTTGGCACGGGAACTGTTGTCGGGGTTGCTCACGGGTGGGTGGAGATTGCCCAGGATGGGACATCTCGAAGCCAGGTGCACCGGGGGTGGGGTACTGTTTTGAGTGCCCGAGCTGGAGTTGCGGCCTTTGCATCCTTCTCATACCCCGCAGTGGGTGTCGCGGGGCGGTGCGTGTTGCGGGCAATTTACTCCCCACCCCTTATGTGCATCGGTTGCGGGATCAGCCCCGTGTCCCCTTCGCTGCCCCTACCGATGGGTGTAGGACTAGTCTTGTTAACATGTCTTGTTTAGGTTTAGCTTTTCTCCAAGCCAATTAATGAATAGCTTGATTTGTATAGCCATACGATATCTACCACTGGTATTGCTACCTGGGTCGCCATGGGGCGCAGCCTGGTGGCTTGCCAGGTCCCCGGGCATGTCCTGAGCCAGCTCCTCATCCAGTACTATGGGCTAATCACCGGGTCACATGTTGCCTGCAGAGGGGTGTGTATTGGGGCCTGTGCCTGTCAGCATTTCTTATACCCCTCGTGCGTTCACGTGCTGGACACGAGTCGTCTATCATCCTTGTGGGGCACGTGTTCCCCCCCTTTTGGTCCAAGTGGAGCGGCTGCTGGTGCCTTACTATTGCCCCAAACACCTAGCACGTCGTTGCGCCTTGCGAGAGACTAGGAAAGCTGCGGCGGCAGCTCGGCGTGGGTCTGTCCGGTTGAGTTACCTTAGCAGGGGAGGGCTTCCTCCTTGAGTTTGCAGGGTTTGCAGTGCCCGCACCAAAACCGTTCTTCGCGTCTGACGGTAGGCTCAAGCATCCTGTGAAGCGGGGCAAATCACTTTTGGTACCTCGAGCAGTCTGAGTTGTCACACTCATAGGAGTGGCGAGGTTAGTAGTTCTTTGGGCGAGGTTAGTAGTTGTGTGGGCAACTAATAAGCATTGACTAAGCCAATGGATGGGCTTGTTGTAGGTGTAGTGCTAGAAATGTCAGGCATAGTCTTGATGTTACTCACAGATGCACTGGAATTATGCAAACGTCATACATAGCAACCTGCAACAATGGCAGCTATGGATGGGGCCGAACGAGCATGCACATTCAGAATCCTCAAACTAGGCCTTTTCCAAGATAGGCAACCAGATTACTGAGCCTGGCCAGTGCACTATTTTGCTGTCTGCATGCGGTGACTCAGTCCAAAGGGGGATTTGTCGGTGCTCCATGAAATGGACCCGGTTCTCCTTACGGACAAAGAGTAGGTATGAGCATATAAAGATAATCAATATTTCGGGTCATTTAGCTATTAGCTGCCCGGTTGTGTGAGCATATAACCTGCAAGTAATTTTGGAGAGTGAGGCTGCTGAGTTGCTCAGGCATTTTCTGCCTCGTTTCAGGGCCAGTGTTTGTTACTTTTCAAGGTTGAGGCTCAATTTCTTAGTTACGTTTGGTGGTGCTTGAATAGGTTGCCAATATTCATAATATGGTAGTAGTTTTGTGGAATGTTGGATTGGGAGGTAACTTACAAGAAACGCATTATATACCTAGGAGTCTTCGCTACAGGCTAGCAGTGCAGGCACGGTGCTCTGGTTGTGTGCCTGGTTTTACCAGTTTTGGGCCTGGGAGCACCAGGGTTGTGGACTTCTGCATCGTGGGGCACACAGTTCACGGGGTAATGATCCCATTTGCTGTTCAATTTGCTTTCGAGTGAATTGAGACATTTTATTCAATGGTCAACACATTAAGATTGACAGACCCACCATTAAAGAATGAAGCATTCTCAATACGCTATGCAACAAAGCTTATACTAGGGCTTAATTTACCTTATACAACTAAACAAGCAGTGTCTAAGCCAATGGTGGTGACGTATTGCAGGTATAGTGTGGTTGTGCAGTATATAGCTGGAGGCAATGACAGAAGCCGCAAAATGCCTGCCGGCGGCACACTAAGCTTATACAAAATGCCAGCGTATGGGTCACCCACACACATATGCATTGACCAGGCATCCAGGAGGTGCCGACACAGCATCCGTCAGTACAGATGACGGATGGGTTTGCAGGCGATAAGGACAGGGTGATCCACCCTTGCCTTGGTTTAGGCGAAGTGGCACACCGAGCGGCCTTGTAGGGCATGAGTTAGTGTAAATTCACGCCATGTCTACGTGTTTATTGGCTGGCGCAGCACTTGGTCATCAGTCTGTACCCTTGTACTGGGGATCATCCAGGTAAGGGGGTACATTAGGGCTTAGTCACCCCAGAATTATATGAACAAAGGCGCTGCGAAAGGCGGAGACTGCATTGGGCAATTGGCTACAAGGGCCTTTATGAGGAACATCTGCTGGCACCATATAGAAACAGGTACCATGTACACTGGGTGGGCATTCCTCTGCAACCAAGGGCAGGTTTCAGGTCGCTTCAGTTAAGACCTATTCACCCGCGCTTTAGCCAGGGCAGCAGGCGGGTGGTGGTAGTTGTCATCTAAACAAGGGTGCTGCGGCGAAAAACAGTTTGGTAAACACTGCGTTAGAGCCGAATGGCGACAGGGTACTATAGACCATTTGGCAGTCCCAATATTCAGGAAAGTGCAGGTATTTGCACAGTGTTTTCCCCTGGTTCCCACAGACTTGTCTGCCCCATGGGTTTTCCTTATGGGCTAGCACCTGAGACTGGAAGGGGCGTCTTGCCCCGGGGGCACGCACGCTTCACAAAACACAGAGCTGCAACCAGAAAGGTGCCAAGTGGCGGAAACCAGGAAATAAGTTTAATGTGTGTCTCTGCCCTTACAGCGGGGTGGAGCCAATCTCCTTTAGAGGTACACACAGGTGAGAATTGGGTGCTTCTTAGGGTTCGCATGACCAATGCGGTTTGTGGTATCTCCCTGCGGATCCACTGAAGGTGTACTGCAGCTGAGCAGAGAACGGGGAATCTGGGAGTCCGACACTTTTGCGAGTTTAAGCAGCCAGGGTCAGGGATGGGTTGCAGATACTGGCATCTGTGATCCGACGGCAGTTAAGCAAGCGGGGTGTGCTGCTCTAGTTGTCACTACACGGAAGGGTGAGGTATCACCAATAGTGGGAATACATATATGGTTCAGACCAGATTTGACACCAATAAGGTGTTGACCGGGGTTTAGCAATCAGAAGGGTCTGTGCAATTGTCTGGTCAACAAGGCGAAGTATATGCATCCCAGAACCAAGGGTAGGTACCTGTTGCTGCTGTTAAGGTCAAAAGCCCCGCACGGTCAACTATATTAGCCACGCTGGGTGTGGACGCTGTCAACCAACATAGCGTGCTGCTGTTCCAATAAATGGGAAAAACAGGGTGCCGAGCACAAAAGGCTACTATGCGGTAGAACATTTGGCACGTCCAGTGTTCAACAAAAATGTAAATTTAACGGAGCAGGTAATTTTCCACCTCAGGGGCAGCTTAGGGGGGGCGGTGTGAACCCCCCCCCCACCATCTATATGGGAGTTGCTAGGATGGGGGTAAAGTAGGACTTAGCAATCGTTAGTGTCAGGCACCATTGCAGACAGTGCGCACTGTACTAAATCAGACAGATTCTCTAGCTGGTATGCCTAGGGGGTTCCACCACTGAGGGAGCTGAGCGGGCGAAACTCCCATAAGGTATAGGGGATGCATGGCAAGGGCGGGATGGCACCCTTGCTTATTGTCACATACTTCTAGTTGTGGACATTCCGGTGCGTCAGGATTTCAAAAGCTAAGGGGCCCTTCAAATGTTAAGGACAACCCTTCCCGCCCTAATAGCCAAGGTGGGCAGGCGGGTTGATTGGAACAGAGATTGACCAAAGGGGGGGGTCCCCCCCCCCCATTTTCTTAGGATACACCTAGGGGGCAACGACATCATTGCCATGAGGAGGAGGTCACTCTTACAAGCCGTGAAAGCTGACTTAGGGGAGTTCTGCAAATACATGGATCAATGTGAGCTCAAGTGGTCTGAGATTATTCCCCGCAGAGTGGGGCTCGGGATGGGGACACAGGTGTTCAGGTACATACAGTGTTAGAAGGACGGCAACCAGGTGATATCAACACATACATGGGGCAATGTGAGCTATGGTTGTCTGAAAGCATCCCGCGCAGATAGGCACGGGGCTAAGCCATGTATGGCCGAGGAACATGCCTGCAGGGGGGTGGACAGTCAATGTACAAGTTCTCAGGCCTAATGGGCCTCATGAACAGATGGGAACAGAGATTGGCCCAAGGGGGAGTACTCCCCAACGTCTTAGTGACACATCTAGGGGGCAACAACCTCACTGCCATGGGGAGGAGGCCACTTTGACAAGCCAGGAACGCTGATTTAGGGGAAATCAGTAAGTCCATGGGTCAATGTGAGATCTGGTGGTCTGAGATTATCCCCCGCAGAGTGTGCCATGGGGCTAATTCAGAGGAGGCCGTTGAACATTCCCGAAAGAGAGTGAATAGTTCTATGCGTAAGTTCGCAGACCAGAGGGGTCTGGGCTTCATCAGACACGAGCTGATTGAGGCTAAGGTCAAGGGCTACTTTGAAACATGGTGTTTATGGTCACCATTGGGTATGGATTTGTTCCCTTGACCTTGCAGGGGGCCCTGGGAAATGAGAGGTGGCAAGTGAGAAGACAGCTTCCTTGAGGGCACTGGCCATCCAGGCGTACGCCTAAGGTTAAGTTGACAAACATGCGGTGCATTTGTCACAGCATGGACACGTTTCACTGGACATACAGGAGGCCCTAGAAAGCAGGTTACAGGTGAGAAATTAGCTGTTTTGGTGGGGGGCCCTGGCTGCGACGGTGGCCGCCTCCAGGGCTGTGGCGGAGTTACAGGGCGATCTGGAAGCAGACCGGTACAGTAAGGGTACCTCTGCGGCAGACCGGTACAGTAAGGGTACCTCTGCGCGGCACAGTAGGGGTGCCAGAGCCAAAGACCAGGAGCCTCAGGGCAGGTTCCGGGAAAACCGCGACGGCGCCCCGTTAGTCCTTCGGGCGGTTGGGGGCCTGACCAACCGGGGGTTTGCCCTGCTACGCTCCGCCCTGAAAAGGGCGTGAGTAGAACAGACCAACGTGTCACGTGATCCGGAAGAGGATCATCAAAGGTAGCACTGACTGGGTGTCCCACAGTGCTGGCTCACCAGGCGGGCGGGGGCAGCATAGGTTGGTACAGCTGCCCGCCCTTGGATCGCCCGTAAGATAACCCACATATTGCATACTCCTGTATGGAATAAACCTGCAGCAATATTTTCCCACTACAAAGTTGTCTCGTGTATTTATTCATTCTTGCATGCTCAGACTGGGGGTGGGAGAAGTTGCCGGTAATGGCACTATGCGGCTGTCCGCGGCCCCGCAGGGGCCACCTCAGCAGGGCGGCCCTTTAGTGCCATTTCGGCACCGCCAGCCGCGTCTAGTCTCTGGAGGGGTTCTTGGAGCCCTCTAGCTTGGTCACCTCAGTGACGTCCTTCCGGTGCGCCGAGGTGGGGGGAGGGCATGTGTGCCTCCCCAGCCCCTCCTGGCGTCCTCTGTTGCACCAGCCACGCCGTCTCCCACCCCACCTCTTACCCCGGCGGACAGGCTGGTGGACAAGCTACTCAGAATGTTTTAATGTTTTCTTTTGTGTTGCAGGCGGAGTTACAGGGGCGATCTGGAAGCAGACCGGTACAGTAAGGGTACCTCTGCGGCAGACCGGTACAGTAAGGGTACCTCTGCGCGGCACAGTAGGGGTGCCAGAGCCAAAGACCAGGAGCCTCAGGGCAGGTTCCGGGAAAACCGCGACGGCGCCCGTTAGTCCTTCGGGCGGTTGGGGGCCTGACCAACCGGGGGTTTGCCCTGCTACGCTCCGCCTGAAAAGGGCGTGAGTAGAACAGACCAACGTGTCACGTGATCCGGAAGAGGATCATCAAAGGTAGCACTGACTGGGTGTCCCACAGTGCTGGCTCACCAGGCGGGCGGGGGCAGCATAGGCTGGTACAGCTGCCCGCCCTTGGATCGCCCGTAAGATAACCCACATATTGCATACTCCTGTATGGAATAAACCTGCAGCAATATTTTCCCTACTACAAAGTTGTCTCGTGTATTTATTCATTCTTGCATGCTCAGACTGGGGTGGGAGAAGTTGCCGGTAATGGCACTATG